>CM040767.1:57113905-57713905 GCA_022829085.1 Abramis brama
GTTGTTATTAATAGTGAATAAATCTAAAGCTGTTGAGACTATTATTTTGTGTTATTGAAAATGGGAGGGGGGGTGCCTTTTTTTAGTTTCAGCACATGCCCCTCAAAAGGTCTGTGCACGGCCCTGATGGTGATGTTGCTTCTGGAACTTTTGTATTCACGCCAGATCTGCCGAGCCCAAGGCAGTATGCGTCATGCCCGCCGCCCCTGAGACTGTGAGCGTCATGCCCGCCGCCCCTGAGACTGACAGCGTCATGCCCGCAGAACTATTGTTTTCTTTTATCCCGCCGAGCTTAAAGCTCCCTTCACCGCTGGTTCCGTTCAGCTCAACGCCCTCTTCGCCGCTGGTTCTGCCCAGCTTAGAGCCCTCTTCATCGCTGGTTCTGTCCCGTCCAGCACGGAGCCCTCACCGCTGGTCCCGTCCAGCACGGAGCCCTCACCGCTGGTCCCGTCCAGCACGGAGCCCTCACCGCTGGTCCCGTCCAGCACGGAGCCCTCACCGCTGGTCCCGTCCTGCCCAGAGCCAGCGCATCACGTCAGCCCTGCCCAGCCTGCTCATCACGTCCCGTCTGCCCAGCCAGAGACTGAGCCTGTCCCAGTCCCAGTTCCTGTTCCAGAGGCTTGTCTTGACGCTGTCATTCTCCCCAAGAATTTTTTTTGGGGGGGCCATACGTCTCCGCCATGGCCGCCCGAAGGGTCCTCTCTGCCATGTCGTAAATACCAGTGGGAAGCTTGGGATTTTCTCTAAACCCCGATCTTTATGAGTTGGGTGCGTGTCACTGAGAAACAGAATACCACAATACTTAAAGGTATTTAGCAGTGATATTGTCAGGCTTTTCTATTTACAGCGCAGTTAGCTAATCGCCTGCACAGGATATGATGGCATTATAATATAACAATGCACCATGTAACATTTCTAGAACAAGAATTTAAGAACCTTACTGTGTTTTTGTGTAATTATTTAAGAGAAAGTACTCCGCCATCTTACTCCGACTTGAACACACCTGCCGCCGTAAACACGACTTACCACCTGTAAAGCTCAATAGCATTTGAAGACAGTGACTTACAGTCATAAAGCCAACTGTACATTGTTCACCCAGGTCTCAGGTATGATGCACACCTTTTAGATTTTTGATATTTATGACAATAAACTGCTAAATCATATGCAAATATTGTTATGTATTTCACTACTGTATGGGATCATACACAAAATATGACAATATTTAAAGTGCAATTAAAAAATGATGATACAAAATATCTTAATATATCAAACATGTTTATTTGTATTCATTTTATTTCCGTCGGCAGCCAACAAGACTCTTTTTTGGCCTTTGACTCTTTTTTGGTACTTGTAGGGAACTGTACAAATACCAGTGACCAATCCACAACTATTTGCATAGGCAGCACTTCCACTCAACCTTCTGAACTCTCTTGAACTCCTTTCGTGACATAGAAACACCTCTTGCAGCGGTGACATTCAATCTGTTAAAAGATAATAATAACCTTATAATAATGCTCAGTAATCAATTAATTCATCACTCAATTCCAATTCAATTTTCTAATGTTCCTAATGTTCCTAATCTAAAGTGAGAATAATTTACTCATTACCAAAATTTTTTTTTTTACTACGAGCTGATTAAACAATAATAATTGTGTTACAGTGACAATGAATCAAAAACTTACTATTTTGTATATAGCTTATTAAATATTAACAATGTAGAGACTACAATGTATAAACTATGAATTGACTATACATAATAAATAAATAAATAAATAAATAAATAAATAACAAAAATTGTTGTTAATATGTATGTACTTTATTACTGTATACTTATTATAAAGTGTTACCAAATTGTATAATCAGTGCTACATTACCCACCCAAAATGTTTCAGCAACACCACTGGGGGGTTTTGAGGCAGCACATAATGAGCAACAATGTCCCCTCTTGAATACTGAAAAAACAGAGTTATATGTAGCTGTGTTGACAAATGGTGCATACTGTAAATAGCATAACATACATTACCATATGTTTACTACTTAATTTTTACAGATCTTGTATTCCTCATGTAAAAAAAGAATAGTATGGTGTTACAAAGTGTGTGGTTTAATGTGATAAAACAAATCTACACTTTATGACAGGCGTTTTTGTACAAGAAATAAAAAACCTGAGCCTTTCAGAAGTTCCTCTGCCATCGTCAGTCGCATATGTTTCATTTGCTCCCTGGCTGAGTGTATTGCAAAATGGCAAGGGATACTTGGGAAAGCACCAACAACTTCTTTTGCCATCTACATAATTCAAGATAAGTTAAGGTTTTTTTTTTTTTTTTCAGGGGAGATTGTTTCACCACATCAGCAACACATACAAAAAAATACATACAAGTCCATAAATCATATTCAGTAGACTATTTGGATCATCTTCATGTACAGTGACTAAATTACTAAATGTAAAAATCAACATTTTGCACCACAAATTTATACAAAACTGTTAGAGTTTATTATAAGAATTTGTTTTCACAGTTTATTGAGGAAAACCAACCTGCATTACAAACACTCCACAGCTGTACCCGTCTCATTTGGAATGGCTAATTAGTCCTTCATTCCATTTTATGTCCACCCAGTCATTTTTATTGAGACAGATTCGTCTCATCTTGAAGAACTCTCTAATGTAAATAAAGACAATTATTAACATACACATTAAATGTAAACAATCTTTGTGTTTGTTACCACTTTGTCGAGTCTAAACCACAGGTGTCAAACTCAGTTCCTGGAGGGCCACAGCCCTACAGAGTTTAGTTTCAACCCTGCTTCAACACACACACACACACACACACACACACACACACACACACACACACACACACACAGACAGACACACACAGACAGACACACACACACACACACACACACACACACACACACACACACACACACACACACACACACACACACACACACACACACACACACACACACACACACACACACACACACACACACACACACACACATTTCAAATAAGCCTGAAGGACTTGATTAGCTGATCAGGTGTGTTTAATTAGGGTTGAAGCTAAACTCTTCAGGGATGTGCCCCTCCAGGAACTGAGTTTGACATCCCTCGTCTAAATGTAGAGAAAGGTGCCAAATCAGTTTCTGTTGTTCTACAGTGAGGGGATGTGTCCTGGATCATAGAGTATTTTCCGGATCAAATCCCCACTCTTCTACCCTATATTGTTTTGTCAATTCTCCATTATCCCTACCCCAAAAAAACAACAACAAAAAATACACTTTTCTTTTTTTTTATGTTATTTTGATGTCCTGCACCTGAGCCCAATCTGGGTGTTTGGGCTGTGCATACCAGTTTTGTATTTTTCATTCTACGGTATATAACAAGCAAAAACCTAACCGAAATTTACTGGCTGCATGCATGGATTTTGCTTGTTCATCATGTCCCTTTGGGTCTATGACAAACACCTGGCTGGATGCTGCGTGGAGATACTGTGCAAGATAAAAAAAAAGATTAAACTAAATAGATAATAGATAATTAACAGATAATAGATAACTAAATAGTTAACTAAATTTCATACATGAAACTATGAAACTAAACTTCATTCATTCATTCATTCATTCATTCAACTAATCCAGACTCTTGTGTGTGGTGTAGACACAGCCTTTGTTTGTTTATATTTGAATTATGATGGCTGGTATTTGAAGTCTTGGCTCATCTGAATTCATCTGAATTATGAACATCCTCTATAGAATATATGTCTAATCATAATGTATTAAAAAAGGACCATAAAATGTATTCACCAAAAACATCCAATGATTCTCGTCGACATTCAGGAAACTTATAATTCCCTCGTAGTCATAAAAGTCCACCTGAAATTCCATTGATACATTTCATTGTTTTACAACTGTCTTAATTTTTTAATTATTAAAGAAAATAAAAGATAAAGATTATGTTTACCTTTGAGAGAATGTTTCTCCGTACTTTTTCTCTTTCGTCATTAATTATCACATTTGCTGTGTAGTGATCTAGTACATAAATTCTATGTCCCTGGTCACTGTTATTCACTAACACATGCAAATAGCATTGGATTGTCTAAGATCAAAAGAGAAAAAAATAAGTTGCTTCATTCAGTGATTAATTGATATTGATAACATTGTCATCTTTAAATTTCTATATCCTGTTCACAGATTATTTTTCAGTTGCAAAGCATTTCCCAAAGATATGAATTTTTTTTTTCTTACCTCCCCCATCAGCCATTTGTGTGGCTGGAGTGTTTTCATTTCTGAATGATGGAGGATGTAAGACCTTTTTTTGTCTTTTGACTGTATGATGGCAACAACTATCTCACATGCTTTCTTAGACCACAGAGCTTTGACCTGAAATTGAATATTTGTATATAAAATAAATACTGAGTTACTGTAGTGTAAGCAAGTTTTATTTTCAAATTAAAAATTAAAGATCCACAATTGCTTGTGTCTTTTTAATAAATTACAAACGAGTATGAACACATTTTTCGTTCTTAATTTATTTCTAAATTTCAATCTTTAATTGCAATTTAAAAAAATTACAATTGCAAAAAAATGTTTCACTGATCTTTTCATCTGATGATAGATCAATGTTTTGAGTTACAGTTTTTCTCAGTCGCTTTGGTGCATTTCTTACATCATTATTTACATTTGCACAACAGTTAGTTCAACCTCCACAACATTTAGTCATTTGTGCACATCATAGTAGCAGTTTCTCATTCCTTCCAACAAATTGCAAATGCTTTTGGACATGCATCACACTCAAAAAAAATTTTTTGTCTAAAAATAAGATTTATGTATTTGAATTGCATAACAAATTCCCATGCATTTGGATTACATAGTTTTAACATAAACCAATCAATAATCTGAATGTGATTCATATTTTTAAGTCATATCTAAATGAAACAGATAAGATTTATGTAATTGTATTAATAAACTGAATGTGATTTATATTTGTCAGTCATATGTAAATGAAACAGGTAAGATTTATGTAATAGTACACAGAAAAACGCCCATGTTAAATTAACACTGCTCAGTGTTCATATGTGTGCACACTACAGAGTTAAAGCAGTGTTGAAGTTAATGAGATAATTAACTTATGATTGAGCATTAATGATGAACACCTGCTGTTAACAAGCAGAATCACTGAAGGAAAGAGAAACACAAGAACTACAACTGACTTCAGCCACAGCCTTAGATGAAATCAACTGAAGAAAAAAAAGACATTAAATCTGTGAAGATCTCAGCAGAGAAGGATTAAACAACTCCACAAACAGCATTACCAGCTTCACTTATTACTAACCAGACTGACTTTATTTCATTTCCGTTTGAATGAAAACAATAGGTGTATTTTAAAGTCACCATGATGGTGGTTAGCGTTTGCTTTAGTTGGGCTCTTGACCATTGACTCTTTAATATAAAATTTTCTCTGGCTGCTGTAATTATGTGTTTATAAAACACGTTTGTTGCAGCAAAAAAGCCATGAGAAAAAGAGATCAGGTGATGTTGGCTGTTTATTGATGATGATGACGACAAAGTCATCATCATGTAATTGCCTCATTCGCTGATCTTGTTCAGTGTCCAATGCTTTTTAATATAGTTTTATTCATAACAGAAGCCATTTGATTTTACAGCATAAAATCTAACAGTGTTATCAAACAATATACTTTTTTTTTTTTTTCATTAGTTAGTGCACAAAAACCTTTCATCTATGGCATTACTTAGACTCACACAGACATCAAGAAACAGCATATGAATCTCAACAATGGTGACAAAAGCTACAAAAATCCTGATGCATAATTTATTAATGCCGCAATGCATGCTGGGAGATATGGGTGAGTTTTGATTGGTGGTACCCAGCATGCACTGCAGCATGAAGCATTTCATTGATTGTCACCATTGTTGAGAGTCATACACTGATTATTGATGTCCAAGTAATAATGTAGAAAGTTTAATGCACTAAATGTTTTTAAAATTCTTTATATTATTTGATTAACTGTTGGATCTAATGCTGTCAGGTCACACAGCTACTATAACAATTAAAACAAAATCACATAACCCCAATAATCAAAGCATTAGACACTGAAAAAGATAAGTGATTCAGGCCACAATATGATGATTACACCTTCATCAATAAACAGCCAACATCACCTGATCTCATCTTCTCTTGGCTTTTTCGCTGCAACAAATGTGTCTTATAAACACATAATTATAGCAACCAGGAAAAATTTACATTACAGAGTCAATGGTCAAGCGTCCAACTAAAGCAAACGCTAACCACCATCATGGTGACTTTAAAATATAACTATTGATTTAATTCAAACGGAAATGAAATAAAGTCAGTCTGGTTAGTAATAAGTGAAGCTGGTAATGCTGTTTGTGGAGTTGTTTAATCCTCCTCTGCTGAGATCTTCACAGATTTAATGTCTTCTTTTCTCTTCAGTTGATTTCATCTAAGGCTGTGGCTGAAGTCAGTTGTAGTTCTTGTGTTTCTCTTTCCTTCAGTGATTCTGCTTGTTAACAGCAGGTGTTTATAATTAATGCTCAATCATCAGTTAATTATCTCATTAACTTCAAGACCGCTTTACCTCTGTAGTGTGCACACATATGAACACTGAGCAGTGTTAATTTAACATGGGTGTTTTTCTGTGTACTATTACATAAATCTTACCTGTTTCATTTACATATGACTGACAAATATAAATCACATTTAGTTTATTAATACAATTACATAAATCTTATCTATTTCATTTAGATATGACTTAAAAATATGAATCACATTCAGATTATTGATTGGTTTATGTTAAAACTATGTAATCCAAATGCATGGGAATTTGTTATGCAATTCAAATACATAAATCTTATTTTTAGACAAAAAAATTTTTTTGAGTGCATACTCGCCAGTTTTCTTAGCAAATCCTTGAGTTACAGCCTTTATTATATGAGAAGAACAAAGATGGAGCACTGTGAAATTGAAAGCATCTGCACTTTTCACTTTTTGGCTGACAATTAAATGTGCTCTGTTTAAGTAGGATGATACACTTTCTTTATTGAAGGCCAGGAGGACACTACCAATGAGTGCCCAGCTAAAATCGGTCTCAACCTGGTGGACCTTCCGTGTCGTTATCTGGCCCAGTTGTCTCAGTGTTTCCATCTGCCAAAACGTGAGAGTTGTCCTTCCACAAGGTCATATGCCATTTGTTGTGCCACCTGACACCTGGGTGAACAATGTACAGTTGGTTTTATGACTGTAAGTCGTTGTCTTCAAATGCTATTGAGCTTTAAATATTGTCATATTTTGTGTATGATCCAATACAGTAGTGAAATACATAACAATATTTGCATATGATTTAGCAGTTTATTTTCATAAATATCAAAAATCTAAAAGGTGTGCATCATACCTGACACCTAGATGAACAATGTACAGTTGGCTTTATGACTGTAAGTCACTGTCTTCAAATGCTATTGAGCTTTAAATATTGTCATATTTTGTGTATGACCCCATACAGTAGTGCAATACATAACAATATTTGCATATGATTTAGCAGTTTATTTTCATAAATATCAAAAATCTAAAAGGTGTGCATCATACCTGACACCTAGGTGAACAATGTACAGTTGGTTTTATGACTGTAAGTCACTGTCTTCAAATGCTATTGAGCTTTAAATATTGTCATATTTTGTGTATGATCCCATACAGTAGTGAAATACATAACAATATTTGCATATGATTTAGCAGTTTATTGTCATAAATATCAAAAATCTAAAAGGTGTGCATCATACCTGAGACCTGGGTGAACAATGTACAGTTGGTTTTATGACTGTAAGTCATTGTCTTCAAATGCTATTGAAGTTAGAAACGTTTATACCAATGTCGCATGTAATTTTGAGACGGTCCCTAAATATGCGAATATCGAATGTCCAACGTCAAACCAACTTCATGCCAGTTATATTTTATAAGTCTAACTATCGAGATTTTGAATAACTAGAGATGGAACTTTTAGTAGGCTACACCACGTAAAAACCACTGAAATCGGTTGATAAATGTAAACGTTATTATTGTTTTTATCCAGAAAAACCGCAGCTCAACCGTTTACCTGCATAGGTTTACAGCGCAGTCTTGCCCTCAGCAAATTGGCAGACGCGTTGACGTATCGCAGCAACGCTCCAAAACGGCCAATAGGGCGCAGATGTATTTATTATGTCTATGCCTTGTACCCTATGTCTTTTGCAGTGCCCTTCGAGTTCGCACTGAACACGTACGAGTACGGACTGGAATCTCACTCAAATATGGCGGAGTAGCCTACCTAGTGTAGTCCACTTCTCAGAGCACTGACGGGCGAATGGAACACACCTCAAGTCACCTTACCTGACCAGAAAACAAAAGTGAAACGGAAGAGATGCCAGTCAGGAGATAACAAAACACATCCAGTGTAGGCTATTTTACTCCGATATATGCTGTGGTGAGTTCAAAAGTTATTATTTATGTTATAATGTAGGTTACAATAGAAATACTCTGTCATTTATTGTAGGCTTCTCCATTTCCTTAAAGAGGATTTCAAACCGGACGATATTGAATGTGCAAATAGAAATGAAAACATTGATAGTGTTGGCGCGCTTTTCTAAAATGATGTGTTGAAAACAAAACAACCTGTAAAAAGAGATATTAAAAATGACACATGTTGTGTAGATTTTAACACATGTAGTGTGTGTGCTCAGGCACAGCACATGTTGTGTCAAATTTAACACACAACCTGTGTCGTTTCTTAACACATCTCTGTTTTAAGGACCACACATTTTGTTACCTTTAACACATCTAATGTGTTAACGTTATTCCTCTTACACAGAAGTCTGTTGAAACCTTTTAAACAATAATGGGGTAGCCTATAGTTACACAACTTGTGTCAGATATTACATGTGACTGTAGTCGGTGTATTGCCACAGTTATTTCCTGTGTTTACAACTGAGTGTTTGGATGAAACTGAAACATATTGTTAACTTGTTTTTATGGAGTCCAGTGATGTTTAATAAAGAGTTTGAACATTTTATTAACTGGATGTTTTAAACAGCATGAATCTACATAGACAAGCTCTTATTGAGAATTAACAGAGGTTCAGAGGTTTGATGTTTCATTGAATGTTTTATTTTGAAGTCACCAGAATCGTGATTAATGGCTCCTTTATTGAAGCTCTTGACCCTTTACTCTTCTGTTAGTTTTTCTCTGGCTGCTGTTTCTGTATTTTAATAAAACACAGAGAGAAAATTAGATCAGATGTTTTATGGCGAGAGAAAATTAGATCAGATGTTTGAATGTTTAACAGAACATTGAAAAAGAGGCATGATGTTATTGGCTGCCAAAAAACACCCGTTAATCTTTAAAGGTGGGGTATGTGATTTGCAAAACTCAAATGGTCCTTCCTTCTTTCCTTTGACTCCACCCATTCAAAGAACATGGACATGGATGGGGGGAGGGGGGATGGTACGACGTTTGATTGACGCACTTACTGTCCAATGATTCTAGTGCTGCGTTCCAGTCCACTTTTAGACACGCACTTGCGAACTTCCCTAAGCACTTCCCCTTGGGGGAATCCCTGCCACCATTTTGAAGTGCGTTCCACTTCGTGAAGTGGACGAGGGAAGTTTAGATGGACAGACCCTCGTTCCCTCGATCTTGACCGAGGGAGCGAGTCTACTTCAAATGTACACTTCAGGTACCTATATGTCCCACAATGCAGTACGACTGTGACATCACCACATATCTTGTCTAATCACCACCACAACAGACAACTCTATGATATATTAATTATATTTTTTATTTTATTTAAACCCAAACACACATTGGATGCTGCATTAAACAAATTCTTAAAGGAAAAAAAAAATGTAAATAATAAATCAACTCCACAGCTGATTCCAAGTGATCAAGGGCTTAGGACGTTCCAGTTCAGCCCATTGCAGTTTCCGCCAGTAGTGGGCACTTGTGCAACGTAAGCAATGACGTACATCCGAGTGAACGAGACGGAGGGAAGTTAGCGAGTGAAGGGCATGACAATTTTGGACTGGAACGCAGCACCAGTGGTCTTGGAAATGATTGGCTGGAGTTTTTCGAGTCCTGCCCGTTCCACAGATTATTAAATTGCTTAATTTTTATTTCAGTGCTTCTAACTCAGTGGCTGTAAGTGGGTTAGGAATAGGATTTCAAGTGATTTTGAAAAAATGGCCAAAAAAGAGAATTACATACCCCACCTTTAAGATTTTATATATTTTTATTTAAAAAAACAATTTTTTTAAAGCTTTTTATGGGATTTATTTCATAAACACAAACTGCCCTCCATCCAGTGCTATTCAGAGTTAAATTTTAACACACATTGTGTATTAAAAATCTACACAACGTGTCAAAATACCATCAACACATGCTGTGTGTTGTTTTTTTTTACACATCTCAGAGGCATGGGTTATAATACGCCCTAGAATAGTTCATTATTATTTTCTCATTAAAAGTAAAGATGTTGGTTTTTATGAGAAAATGTAAAATGCACTTTTTGTTAAACGTGTAGTTTAGATAACTAGATTTTAATTTTATTGTATTATTACTTTTGTTAACTTAAACTTATTAGGTAGCCTATAAAGTGGGCCGTCCCTGATTTATCAAAAAAAATTCTGTTTCTAAATTAAGAACATGCAGAATATTAACACATATTATCAAAAAACATATTTAACAACCCAAATTATAAATTACCATACGTTCATGTAATATGTAGGCTAATAGGCTACATCCTAATAGGCTACATCCATGTGTATTTTACAAATACAAATGTATTATTAATTAATTTAATATAATTTGTCATTAGTGATAAATGTCTGTTGAAATGTTAAATATTATATGTGCTTGCGTGTCTTTCATCTAATTTATAGCCGCCTACATTATCATTTGCATTGTTATGTCGTGTCTCACGCACTTCCTTCCCCGCGTTTATTTTATTCAAATTTATTGTGCAGTGGTATAGCCTAGGGTTAGCAGAACGCAAAAATGAAGTATACCCAGGCTTTAAGACCATTGAGCACAGTCCAATCAAGCTTAAATTGCCCACTTTACCTGACGGCCCTAACCTGCATTCAAATGCTTGTTTGCATCCTAATTTCACTACAGACTCTGCAACAGCGTTAAGATTGAGACGAAGCAGTCTTCTGTTTGAAATGTGCACGAGCCACAAGAGAACACTGGTCATTTCCGACACTTCCGCCTGAGACTACAAGCTATCACATATAAACATTTATATTATGATTTTTCTTGGTAATGTGACGTAAAGGGTTCACTATATTGTTCTGACTTGCAAAAAACAAACAACAAAAAAACACTTGTGAACTGTACCCGAGTCTGCATAAAAAGGGTGATCTGGGATATGAACACATTCATACTAAATTGTGGAAGTGAACCGCAATTGATGATGAATGTTTCGATAAAAAGTGTGTGTTCTCACTTTTGTGACAAGCTTGACTAACACTTAGCAAGCAGAAGCCGCGTTTCCATTACCCTTCAAATTGCGCAAATTGTAATTGTGAATTGAAAATACGCCTAATGGAAACACGTAAATTTCACAAAAACTCCCATTTATCGCAAAAAAGTTTTTACGCTCTCTTGAGGAGGTTTTTCAGGCAATTCGAAAAAGGAATTTGCACATTTACAGGTCACCTGACTTAGAAGGCGCAGTGTGTTTGGACAGAATACGAGACTCGAGTTCTTTATTAAATTCATATAAGACAAAAGAATGACAGAAATACTGGATTCTAAACCTCAAAGAAATGCCACAATCAAGACCTCGGAGCAGAAATGAGTGAGAAAAACCCAGAAACACCTCATATGTGCCGCTCACAGTATAAGGGTCTTTCCTTGCCATTAATGCTTGAATAACACGCCTACGTTTCCTTCCATTAATAATAATAATGTCTAGTGCGGTACGTGGCTGTGAGATATAAACCTACCATCGTCCGTTGCCATGATTTTTGGAATGACTTATCGCGAGAGGAAAAAATTACGTTTTAGTCTCATAACATCGGTTAATGGAAACGGCGTCATTTCGCAATATTTTTTTATCGACATTTAGAAAAAAAATCGCAAAAGTTTTGCGCAAATCTGTAATGGAAACGCGCCTAGAGACATAGTAGATATTTCTGCTCGCCTTCAGCTGAAATTGACTCCCAAATGAGAGAATATTAAGTAGCCCAGCATTGGCACGTGCCTTTATGCTTACTGGCATCTGGTTGTCTTTGGCGTGTGCCAGTGGACAGTGTGTCGGTGCAAAAATAGTATTTAAAATTACTTTTGGAAAAATATGTAATAAAAATCTTAATATTATTGTTCTTCTGTTAATACAGTACAGTGAATAATTTGAAAGTGAAATACAGTGAAAGTAATTTGCATCATGGAAAGTTTAGCATTATGTTATTAATTTAAAACAAAACAAAACATAATGCCCTTGTAGAATTGAAATAATCCAAGATATTTGAAACGAACAAAGACTTCTTTCCACCACGCACAAGGACCATTTGGAGTTCCCAAAGACACAGATGGTTATCTAGGCCTGTAGGCCAATATGTGTGTACTTTGGGGGTCGATGAATTGTCACACCTTTAGTTCAATGGGGAAGTTGGAGTTATCTGATTGGTCAGTTTGACAGTTTGTCTCACATTTGGGTTTTAGTCAGGAAAGGATAAAATAAGATTGAAACTGTTGCTCTGTCTCTTTGGTGCTCTGGCTCTTCTTATTATCTGGGTCCCTTTCTTGGGGCTGTCTTCCTTTACCTCCTCTTTCCTCTCTCTCTCTCTCTCTCTCTCTCTCTCTCTCTCTCTCTCTCTCTCTCTCTCTCTCTCGCTCCTCTTTCCTCTTACTCTCTGTCTCTCAGTGTTTGCTTTAGTTGGACTCTTGACCCTTAATCTATTGACGTTAGATTTAGTTTGGCTGTTGTAACGGAGTTATACCAGCTAGATGAACAACAAGAAAAGTTGATCAGGTGGTGTTGGTTATGTTTTGACATAATCATTGTTTGTCCTGAATCACATAAATAAATAAATAAATAAATAAATAAATAAATAAATAAATAAATTCTCTCATTTAGAGAGTTAGGTTTACCTTGTTGATTACAGCAACCTGTGATTCTACAGTATACTCTTCAGAATTTTCAATATAATCAAAACGATTTCTTAAAAGTTGTTCTGATCAAAATACTTTTATTTGGACACACAGACATCAATAATCAGCCTGTGATTCTCAACAATGGTGACAATAATAAAGCATGTTGCAGTGCATTCTGGGTGCCACCAATCAAAACTTATTCATGGCTCCCATCATGCATTGTGGTATGAATAAATTATGATCTGAATTGTCTTAGTAATTTCCTTTCCCTAATTAAATATTCTTTTTGTCACCATTGTTGAGATTCATACACTGATTCTCGATGTCTGTGTGTGCCTAAAAGAAAGATTTTTTTTTTTATCAGAACAACTTTTAAGAATTCATTTGGATTATATTGAAAAATCTGGATCTTATTCTGTAGAATCATAGTGATGCTGTAATGACCAATATACATTTAAGTCAGAGATTAGGCTCTAATTGAGTTCAGGTCAAATGATGATTATGTTCAAATATAACCAACACCACCTGTTCGCCTTTTCTCTTTGTTCATCTGAGAGTTATAACTCAGTTACAACAGCCAAACACAATCTAAAGTTAAACATTTAAAGGTGAACTGGCCAACTAAATCAAACACTGATCCCCATAATGGTGACTAAAATTGTGACTCCTTCGGTGATTCTGGTTGTTAACATCAGGTGTCTTCAATAATGGTCAATCATCACTCAATCAATCACTTAATAAGCTCATTAACTTTATAATTGCCCACTTTACCTGACGGCCCTAACCTGCATTCACATGCTTGTTTGCATCCTAATTTAAACGTAAAGGATTAACTATATTGTGCTGACTTGCAAAAAACAAGCAACAAAAAAACACTTGTGAACTGTACCCGAGTCCGCATAAAACGGGTGATCTGGGATATGAACACAATCATACTAAATTGTGGAAGTGACCCGCTATTGATGATGACTAGCCGCGTTTCCACTGTCGGGCCAGTGCGAGCCAGGGCTTTAAACGGGCCGTGACGGGCTAATAGCACCGGGCCTGCGTTTCCACTGTCGGGCCAGAAGCTCCACAGCACTTCACTAAAACACGCCCGTAACACGCCTCTCTGGAACAACGTCACACTAACCCATCATTTCACCAACAAATGGAAGTTTGATCAGAAAACTAATCAGAAATCACTGGAAACAGCGTTGAAAACAAACATGATAAAAGCGGCCGTTTGCTGGCATTTTTGTTGTTTACTTGAGTATTTAAAACCCAAGCATCAATGTTTTACCTCAGGTTTACAGTAAAACGTGATACATTGATCATAATGAATTAATTTATGTCAAAACTGCACATTAGTCACTCAGAAATAAATTACCGTTAGGTCTATTTCACAAAAGAAAGAGGACACACTTACTTCTTCAGTCACGTCTGTTTCTGTTTATCTGGTAGTTACAGGACACATAGATACATCACATTTAGAAAGAATGATAATTCTTAAATATATGGCACCAAAAATACGACCTGAGGAGCTTTAGCACTCTCTCGACTCCCATACAGATATTTTCAGTCAGAGAAACAGAGGAAGCTCCCGAAAAAAAAAAAGTTGCTTTATTTTATGATAGTCCGGTATAAAGAGACGAGACGTAGGCTACTGACAGATAAAATAAAAACAGGATAGCCTTTATGATTGGTCTGATTTCTTCAAGCGTTCACTGTTTTTTTACTATACGTGTCTTCAAGCGTTTACTATGTTTACTATGGTAATGTTAGCGCGCATAGTCTTTTGCATCACAAACAGAAGGCATTCAAACATGAACGCGAGTTAAATTATTTTAAAAGTCTTTAATGCTGACAGAATCATCCGGCTCTGCCGTCTCCAGACTCAGGTAAACTCCGCCTCTGTTAAAAAGATCTTCTGTAGATGATTGAAAAAAATAAGGTCAAACTGGTTTGTAATAACAGAGATTTCATGTCTTCTCAGTTGATTTCATCTAAGGCTGTGTCTGTATGCCAGTTGTAGTTCTTTTGTTTCTCTTTTCTTCAGTGGTTCTGCTTGTTATCATCAGGTGTCTTCAATAATCGAACAATCATCACTCAATTAATCACTTAATTATCTAATTAACTCAACACTGCTTCAGTGTTACTTTTAACACCCTGCTGGTGGTTCCCATATGAACACCGGTCGGTGTTAATTTAACACTGGAGAATTTACTGTGTATCAACCTGTAAACTGTGTGCTAAAACTTTTTAACATGTAAATTTAGTTGATGTTTTTTTTTGTATGTTGTGATCAGATCTGTGCCATCCTCTACATCCCAATATCAGACCCATATTATGCAGGTCACAACTGAAGCAGTCCTGCAGACACACACACTGGAGACTAGAGACTTGCAGAGAGTGAAAGACCATCACAAAACCAGCATGAAGTACAAGTATGAGAGATTATTTGAGGGAATCAAACTCCAAGAGAATGAAAACCTCCTGAACAGGATCTACACACAGCTCTACATCATAGAGGGAGAGAGAGAAGGAGTGAATGAAGAACATGAGGTTTTACAGATGGAGAAAACAGCCAGAACACAACAATCACAAGACACTCCAATTGACTGCAACGACATCTTTAAAGCCTCACCTGAACTAGGATGTGAGGAGAAAGACCAAATCAAGACGGTTCTTACTAAAGGCATCGCTGGAATCGGGAAAACCGTCTCTGTGCAGAAGTTCATTCTGGACTGGGCCGAGGGAAAAGCCAATCAGGATGTAGATTTCATGTTCGTGCTTCCATTTCGAGAGCTAAACTTGATCCGAGATAATCAGTACAGTCTTCACAGACTTCTGCTGGACTTTCATCCTGAACTTCAAGATCTGGACTCAAAGATTTACGAGCAGTGTAAAGTTTTGTTCATCTTTGATGGTCTGGATGAGAGCAGATTCACAATGAGGTTTTCAGATGCTCAGGAAGTTTCTGATGTGACTGAGACTTCATCAGTGGGTGTGTTGATGTCAAACCTCATTAAAGGAGATCTGCTTCCCTCTGCTCTCATCTGGATCACCTCCAGACCAGCAGCAGCCAATCAGATCCCCTCCAAATTAATCAACCGTCTGACAGAGATTCAGGGATTTAATGAGCCTCAGAAGGAGGAATATTTCAGGAAGAGAATCAGTGAAGAGCATCAAGCCAGCAGAATCATCTCACACATCAGAAGAGCAAGAAGCCTCCACATCATGTGCCACATACCTGTCTTCTGCTGGATCTCATCCACTGTGCTTCAGAAACTCCTGAAAGAAGATCTGAGTGCAGAAATCCCTCAAACTCTGACTGAAATGTACATCCACTTCCTGTTGATTCAGATCAACATGAGGAATCAGAAATACAAAGAGGAAGATCCAGAGATACTCCTGCAGTCCAACAGAGAAGTGATTGTGAAACTTTCTGAAGTGGCTTTCAAACAGCTGATGAAGGGCAATGTGATGTTCTATGAGGAGGACCTGAGAGAGAGCGGCATAGACGTCACTGACGCCTCAGTGTATTCTGGGATTTGCACTGAGATCTTTAAGGAGGAATCTGTGATTCATCAGAGGAAAGTCTACAGCTTCATTCATCTGAGCGTTCAGGAGTTTCTTGCTGCTTTCTATTTGTTTTACCATTATGTAATGAAACATGTTGACACATTGCAGTTTTTTGATGTAGTGCATAATCTGCATAGCGAAATAGTCAATAAAGCCCTTGAGAGTGAGAATGGACACCTGGATCTGTTCCTGCGGTTCCTGCTGGGCATCTCACTGGAGTCCAATCAGAGACTCTTACAGGATCTACTGACACACACAGAGAACAGCTCAGAGAGCATCAGGAGAACCACACAGTACATTAAAGAGAAGATCAAAGATGGACATGGACTCTCCGCTGAAAGATCCATCAATCTGTTCCTCTGTCTGCTGGAAGTCAAAGATCAGACTCTGTCCAGAGAGATTCAGGAGTTTGTGAAATCAGACAAACACTCAGAGACGAAACTCTCTCCTGCTCACTGCTCAACAATCGCCTACATGCTTCAGATGTCAGAGGAGGTGCTGGATGAGCTGGATCTCAAGAGATACAACACATCAGATGAGGGGAGAAGAAGACTGATACCAGCTGTGATCAACTGCAGGAAAGCTCTATGCGTGTTTAATTTTGTCCTAATGTTTTAAATTGTGTCTTAATCATTTCATTTGAACATCTTTTACAAATAAATAATGATATAATGGAAATACAGTTGAAAACATTATGTTTGAATCTTTTTCAGTCTTGCTGGCTGTAATCTCACTGGTCAGTCCTTTGAAATTATATCATCAGCTCTACAATCCTCAAACTCCGTCCTCAGAGAGCTGGATCTGAGTAACAATGACCTGCAGGATTCAGGAGTGAAACTGCTCTCTGATGGACTAAAGAGTGCAAACTGTCAGCTGGAGATACTGAGGTGTGTTAGAGCATATAAGGGATAATCTACAGTCAGCCGGTCATAATGTTGATGTGTGTTTGTTAATGATCTTACTGTGTGTGTGTCTGTAGGTTGTCTGGCTGTATGGTGACAGAGGAAGCCTGTGGTTATGTGTCTTCAGCTCTGAGTTCAAACCCCTCACACCTGAGAGAGCTGGACCTGAGCTACAATCACCCAGGAGAATCAGGAGTCCAGCAGCTCAACGACAAACTGGAGGATCCAAACTGCTCTCTGCAGTTTCTCAAGTATGTTTAGATGTTGCGTCTCATATGTGTGCCTAAATGTAATTAGGGGTCACCAAAGAGGGATCTTTTGTTAAGAAATAATATTTTTATGGTCATCATTTTTAACTGACTTTATCTGATGTAATACAGCAGAATCCACAAATCTCACATAAGAGAAAACATTTTTTATATCAAATTTTGAGGGTGTAAGCATAGAGGACTGTTACTTTAATACTAAATTAGCTTTAAGAAAAACCAAATTATTACAACCCATATATTTTTAAATTCCTACTGGGATTCGAGAGAGCCTAGTGTTAAAGGGTAACACCTTGCTATAACAATTTGCAGCACTTATTTAAAACTTTTGTTGTGGTCTTTTTTTGCAATGTTTGATTGCAATGTTTTGTTGTCTGTGCTGACCTGCACATATGATTCACTCTGTGTAACCTGTCTTTGGGTCTGGAGCACACTGTGTCCTGCAGTGGTTCACGTGACACAGATACAAAATCAGGGGCTGTATTCACAAAACAATCTTAAGGCTAATTGTTTCTCTTAAGCAACTCTTAAAAATTAGGGATATGTTGCTCCTAATATTAGGACTAATATATTTTTTGTCTTGAAAGAATTCACATAGCATTTAATGCTAAAATTACTGTAGCTCTTAAACCCAGTACAGCTTAAAGGGGACCTATTATACAAATTTTTAAGATATGTAAAATAAGCTTGATGTCTCCGGAGAGTGTATATGAAATTTTAGCTCAAAATGCCTTACAAATCATTTTTATAGCATGTTAAAATTGCCAGTTTCTGGGGGTGAGCAAAAATGTGATGGATCCAAATGATTTGGATTTGCTGTTGCAGAAAGATTTTGTCAAAGACAAAAGGTATACGAGCCTCTGGCTGCCAGCCAACAAGAGCTTGACCAAAGGACTTGAGGTTTATGCACCTCAGCTGTGTTGTGTATGAGCACTGCTATGACAAGAAGACAGATGGCAAGGAACTTTGTTCTATAGTGAGAGCACCACAGTAATTCAGGTAGTTTTACAGTCCTGTAGTTTGAGCTTCCTTTAGAAGTAGTTTGTACCGTGTTAAAAACACTCCTGAGACTTGGCTGAAGAACCAAATGCAGTCTTAATTGAAGGTAGTCCAAAGAGTTGTCAAAAGCAAGCAAGGTTACAAATAGGGATCGACCGATATGGATTTTTTAGTGCCGATGCCGATACCGATTTTTTTTCATCAGCCTTAGCCGATGACCGATACGGGCTGCCGATTTTCTTGGGCCGATATTTGGAGCCGATACTGCTTTTGCTCACTCAATTTACATCATAAAAATGACACAATGATGATAACAAATGTTACAAGTCTCAATTTAAAAAAGGAACATTTATTGAACTTAAAAAAACAATATTTGACATATATTAAAAACATGTGAGGTAGAACAAGTAAAAAAAAAAAAAGAAGTTCAGTGCTGAAAATACTGAAAATAAATATTTAAGCATAATTCAAATTCTGAAAATAAATATTTAAGCATAAATAAAATAATTACACTATTGCACAGTTGCAAGCAAGCAGCATAATAAAGTGCAAACTGTACTATACTTAATTTTAAAAGTAACCAACTATTTACAACCTAGTCCATTTTATACAAAACAAAACCGATTTTAAAACAAATAGATTCTTAGTTTATTATGAATTAGGGACTGTTCACATATCGCATCTAAAAACGTGTGGAAAGCACGGCCGCGCCGCTTTCTCCTTTCTACACTTTCTACAAGCGCTTGCGCTCCCGTGGCGTCTGTCGTTGCTATGGAACCATGAACTGCGATCTCCATGACGAGGAAGTAAGGATTATTTTATTTCTAGCCCTTTACGACTGCATATATTTATGGAGATGAGAAATAAAAACCCGCCCTGTCCAGCTATGATCAGCTGTTCGGCCGAGCTTTCGATGTTGTCATGGAAAGGTCAGTTGTTTTTTGTCACATGACACATGTTTTGGTTTTATCTCACCACGGCATAGGAGCGCCTGGACAAATGAGCGCCCTGCATCGCATGCGTGTCGCAACCGCGTCGCTTCTTTTATGAGCACACGTCCAAACCTCAGCCAGGTGGTTGCTGAATAAAACTCCCACAAATATCACGGAATCACGTCGGCATTATTTAATCCTATGAACAGTGTTCGTAACTGCTGCCGTATGCATATGGATAGCCTCAAACTTAGCTATTTGCAGCTCCCTAAATACAATGATAAGCAGTTTTATAGATGAGGCATTCGCGTTTTCCATTTGGACCCACAAACTTGCTTAGCTATAGTTGCACGAACATATAGAACAACATGTTTCCACTTTTAAAGTGTATGGCAATATTTCAGGTAGGTCAAACAGTTAAAAGATGCCTTGAAAGTTTAAAACTTTAAAGTTTAAGTTTTAAAACTTTAAAGTTTAGTTTAGTTTACCGTTGTCTTGAAGAGGCTTCCAGCACTCTGTTAGTGTGGGAGGGGCAGTGCATGGGCTGCACGTGAACTGCAGCGTCTCCAGCAACACAGAGCTGCCTGCGGACGCCTGTCTGTAAATAATGCCGGGAAAAAACTATCGGCCGATGCCGATACACGTAAAACCCGCAAATATCGGCCCGATTTATTGACCGATATATTGGTCGATCACTAGTTACAAACATACTGAGATCAAGATTATCCAGACAGGGTAAAATACAAACAACCAGGCAGACGACAAGAACACAGGATCCGGGACAAGAATACAGGCGCTCAGACACACAGTGGTAGTGATGGGACGGTTGATACCGGGGCTCCGGCGCTCCGACACAGTTTTCAAAGCACTATTGTATCACACACTGTACCGATGCTTGTATCAAAATTACAGTACCACGTGATTGATGACGTTTGAAGCTTCGAACGTCATGCAGTGTCGAAAGGTCGGAACAGCTGCTTTGAAAAAAAAGAAATCGAGCTTTGCGAGAATCGCAACCTCATCTGATGCATAAAAAGTGAAATGATTATGGAGGAGGCGTTATTTAAAGGATTTAAACCTGCACATACCCTATAACATAATTTATATTTAATATATATATATATATATATATATATATATATATATATATAATTTTTTTTTTTTTTTTTTTTTTTAAGCAGAACACCCAAAATATTTTTTCAATTAATATAATTATGATCACATATGATCACTAATGCGCATTGTGTTAAAAGCTTCAAGTAATAAACCTTTTTCTGCACAATTTGAAAGCTTTGGTTTCCCATCACTACATAGTGGCAACATTCTAGCATAACTACACAAAGAATGCACAGGAAGGCACCATAAGCCAGTGCAAACAAGGTCACAATACATAAGTGTACTGAATGAATACATAATGAGTCCAGGCAAAGGATCGTGGGGAATGTAGTCCTTAATAGTGACACAGAGACAAAACGAGTGTCCTCTGGAAGAGCTCATATTCACTCCAGCTGGAGGATGTGACAATTTGGATTAAACTGCTTGATTCATTTGTATTACATTTAGGGACAGCAATCTCTCAGGTTTAATTAACAATATCTTAATTTGTGTGTTGAAATAATCTGATGGGTCTGATGGGTTTGGAATGACATGAGGGAGAATAAATGATATAAATAAACTCATATGTAAACTTGTATTAAAAGCCACAACACTCTAATTTTATTTGCAATTATATGAATCTTCCCACATATGTCATTTTTGTTTGTTTGTTTTGTGTATGTTTTTGTCTCTGTATAGTTTGGACCATGGTGGATATTTCAGGATCACACCAGGACTGGCAAAATGTAGGTCCTACACACACACACACACACACACACACACACACACACAGAGGTAGGGCTGGGTAAAAATGATAAATTCCTTGATTTAAATCGATTGTCATTTTGAAGAACCGTTATCAATTCATAAATCCCAATAATCTGTCTCTCAGTCAATAGCCCTATTCAAACAGGAATAGTTTTAATAGGGTTGTTAGTGAATTTGTTTCACAGACGTAAAATTGTGAAAATTTCAGTGCAAATGACCTAGTGTTTTAGACTGCCCATTTAATACCAGTGTTAAGTAAGAGTAAGATACTTGTCTAGATTTCTCTGCTCAATTATTATTTTAAACAGCCACTGCTATAAACTCATTAAGTTTACTTAACCCTTAGGCTGCATTAGGGACATTTTTGTCCTTTTCATTTTTATTTCTTTGACCATTTTGGCTGTTTTAATGCCAATGGTATGTAATTTGGCAAAGTTGTGACTTTTTGCATAAATTTACAAATTTTGAAAAAAAAAATTAAAATATGTATAACACACACGGTGTAGAACAAATAGCACCATTCAGTACCATAAGGGACAAAAATGTCCCATTGACTCCCATTAAAACGTCGTTTAAAGCCGGGGCCGTCATTAATACATAAATCATGATTTATGTTGAAACATTCTTTCATTTTGAAGCAAAGGCATTATATTTGCATTATATAGTGTATTTTACCAGATGACGTCACTACATGTGTATTCCCTATAGGGGGTAATGCACGCTATTTTCCTGGTTTCCACTATTGGGGCACTTGACTATATGCATGAAGGATTTGAATGGTTCAAAGATCTAAAAATTATGTTTCTGAGTATGTGTGGATGTCTGAGAGCGATGTGTGTCTGCGTTGACAAAAATTGTGTGTGTGTGTGTGTGTGTGTGTGTGTGTGTGTGTGTGTAGGGCCGTAATGCATGGTGTTTAGGCGAGTGACAAAAATCACAATATCCTGAAAGTCATGTTTTACTCTCTCTCTCCCTCTGTCTGTGTGTGTGTGTGTGTGTGTGTGTGTGTGTGTGTGTGTGTGTGTGTGTGTGTGTGTGTGTGTGTGTGTAGGGCTGTAATGCATGGTGTTTAGGCGAGTGACAAAAATCACAATATCCTGAAAGTCATGTTTTACTCTCTCTCTCTCTCTCTCTCTGTGTGTGTGTGTGTGTGTGTGTACCTGTTTTTCTATCCCGGTGGGGACTTCAACCTGAATGCACACAGACTCATGGGGACTCGTGTCACAGTGGGGACCTAAATAGAGGTCCCCATGGGTAAACAAGCTTATAAATCATACAGAATGAGTTTTTTTGGAAATGTAAAAATGCAGAATGTCTCCTGTGATGGGTAGGTTTAGGGGTAGGGTTAGTGTAAGGAGATAGAATATACCGTTTGTACAGTATAAAAACCATTAAGTCTATGGAGAGTCCCCACAAAGATAGTAAACCAGACATGTGTGTGTGTGTGTGTGTGTGTGTGTGTGTGTGAGTGTGTGTGTGTGTGTGGGGCCGTAATGCATGGTGTTTAGGCGAGTGACAAAAATCACAATATCCTGAAAGTCATGTTTTACTCTCTCTCTCTCTCTGTGTGTGTGTGTGTGTGTGTGTGTGTGTGTGTGTGTGTGTGTGTGTAGGGCCGTAATGCATGGTGTTTAGGCGAGTGACAAAAATCACAATATCCTGAAAGTCATGTTTTACTCTCTCTCTCTCTCTCTCTCTCTCTCTCTCTCTCTCTCTCTGTGTGTGTGTGTGTGTGTGTGTGTGTGTGTGTGTGTGTGTGTGTGTGTGTGAGCGCGCGCGCGCACGAGAGAGAGAAAGCGCTTCTCACGGCATTGTTTTCTTTCGGTTTGATTTTTTTGATATTAGATTTTAGATTGAGGTTTTTTCAAAATTGAGGGTACCGTCACCAAAACTGGAATTTAAAGGGTTAAAATCCTGAAATTGAATAAATATGTGGTATGTATGATGAGGACTGATGCTGGTTAAAATATTGAACTCAGTCAAAGTGGAAAAAAATAATAATATATAATAGTTTTATGGCAGTGTTTAGAGTGGACATTTTTGTCCCTTAATGCACTGAATGGGTTTTTTTTATTTTAATCTGATGTAGCACAAAAAATAAAAATGCACCAAATTTTTTTTTGCTGCTAATCTTTTACATATTCAAGACTGTGATATTCCAAAGCCAAGGTTTTCAATTTGCATTTACTATATGGAAAATAATTACATTTTTGTGTTTTTTCCTCTTATAAAAATTGAGGGTACCGTCACCAAAACTGGAATTTAAAGGGTTAAAATCCTGAAATTAAATAAATATGTGGTATGTATGATGAGGACTGATGCTGGTTAAAATATTGAACTCAGTCAAAGTGGAAAAAAATAATAATATATAATAGTTTTATGGCAGTGTTTAGAGTGGACATTTTTGTCCCTTAACTCACTCAACGGTGTCAAATATATAATGCAGCCCAAGGGTTAAATGTTTTTTTGTTTTTTTTTTATAATAAATTAAAATCATATAAACAATTAATTATTTAAAAGACATATACGTGACGCACGCACAGGACATGACCTTTGTATTGGCCACAACTAGAAAACACACAGTCCCACCTCTGTAATATACACATAGATGTTAGTCCCGTCTAAATCAGTACATGAAATCACAGACATTGAGTGATAAGAATTGTTACTCAAACGCTGTTTAGAACACTCTGCTTTTTAAATTCTGTCATTTTCATTAGGAAATTCAAATCAATAAATACTGTTGTGGTGCTCTTTAATGTGGTGCGTCAGATTACATAGCTCCTTCAGTTCAGGCGAAGCGCACGTGAAATGATCATCTCTTCCCCATTATTGCTAGTTAAAGCATATAATAAACATGAATACACATCAGAAGATATATTGAAAGATATAGTGCAACTCAGGGCCGTAGCTTTAGGATTCGGGGGCCCCTGTAAAAATATTGATGTGGGCCCCCACCACCCTCCACCAATATCATATACTGTAAATAGATGAGCATGGAGGCCCACATACAGTGCTATGCATAAGTTTAGACACCCATGCTAAAGTTGACTAAAAAGAGGAATAAAAAATCATCTTTTGGAAATTGAACTTAATGCCTTAATTTAAAAAATTAGGAAAAATCCAACCTTTAAGGACACCAATTTTCTTTGTGAATGAATAATGTATCGTAAATAAATAAATGTTCTTTCTTAAAATACAGGGTGCATAAGTTTGGACACCCCTATGTTAAATTCCCATAGAGGCAGGCAGATTTTTATTTTTAAGTATTTTTTATTTATTTATTTTTTTAGGATACTATGCATCCTGATAAAGTTCCCTTGGCCTTTGGAATTAAAATAGCCCCACATCATCACATAGCCTTCACCATACCTAGAGATTGGCATGGAGTACTTTCCATAAGATCATCTCTCAATGCAAATCAAACTAGCTATTAGGCTAACTGAAATATAACCATGCCAATCTCTAGGTATGGTGAAGGCTATGTGATGATGTGGGGCTATTTTAATTCCAAAGGCCAAGGGAACTTTATCAGGATGCATAGTATCCTAAAAAAAAAAAAAAAAAAGTACTTAAAAATAAAAATCTGCCTGCCTCTATGGGAATTTAACATAGGGGTGTCCAGACTTATGCACCCTGTATTTTAAGGAAGAACATTTATTTATTTACGATACATTATTCATTCACAAAGAAAATTGGTGTCCTTAAAGGTTGGATTTTTCCTAATTTTTTTAATTAAGGCATTAAGTTCAATTTCCAAAAGATGATTTTTTATTCCTCTTTTTAGTCAACTTTAGCATGGGTGTCTAAACTTATGCATAGCACTGTATAACATAAGATGGTGATGTTGTTGTGAAACCTTTATTTTAAAAGTTAAATGTTTACATAAAAATTACAACTAATAAAAACTAACAAAAAGCAAGACATTGTTGAATAATAATAAAAAAAAAAATAATTAAAAGTAACAGCAAAATAATGTTTTTTTTTCCCATCAGTCTGTTATAATTCATAAATCAAAAAGTGAACATTTAGAAATTGACAAGAATGCAGTCAAATTTAAAAAAATATATTTTTTTAATAAAGATAATATGGATCTGGTAATATTATTAAATAAATCGAATAAATGTATTCATCCAAGTGCAGTGTGTTGTATTGGTGTTTTCTTGATGTAATAAATACATCATCAGCCGGCAGGTCCGGTGCATAATGCAATGCGTCGTGACTCATGTAAATTTTTTACCTCTATGTACAATAGTGTAAAAAGAGAAATTTTGAGCACGTAATCATTCGGTGGATTGTGGTGTGCACCGATAATGAAGAATGACAGTACCCGGCAGGCTGGAGACGGTAGTTTTCTTATTCCCAGCGAAATAACAATGCAACCTGTTTTTAAGAACGTCTTTATTGACTGGAATACAACAACTCTCCTGGCCTCCCTCTCATTCTCTTCATGGCGTTTCTGGTTCCCTGATTTATGTTTTCTTTTCCCCGAAATTTTCAGTCAGTCAGTCAGTCTCCTGCTCTTCCAGCAAGTTCATCGTTAACTTCAGGCACTGCCGCTTCAACTCTGATTGGCTCTGTTCACGAGCTGGTGTGGGACTTACAATTTTATTGGGTCCCTCTGATGTTTGTCACTGACTGAATAATTAATAAATACTTTAGATCGGACTAAACCATTTATAGGGAGGTAAGAGAAGCAGATATTTGGAAAAAATATTTAACCAAATTGCACGTTTTTTGTGGTTATCATTTAAATCTTAGGCATGCAACTAATATAAATATTATAATTATTCATACAACAGGGGCCTATATAGTATAACTGCTGGATTTTGTGGGGCCCCTATAATTGTCACCATCTTTCACCCCACTAGCGACGGCCCTGGTGCAACTTACCGCAATCCGTGTAATAGCTCAATCAGTATTACAACTATGGGAAGATAAAACAGCTTGGCAATAAAACAGCTTGTATACAGTGTCACGTAATGTTACATTTACCACAGAAAAGCGATTCAATGTCCAAAAACTAGCTAGTCAGCTAGAAATATGAACCTAATATATGCACTATAATTTGTATTAATTGTATTTCTACTTATCCTGTTCTTCAGTAGCTATTTAATGTATGATTAATTGATTTAATTAATTGATTTAGAATCGAATTGTATCAAATTGAAATCAAATCAAATTGCAAGCTTGTGAATTGAAAAAAAATCTTGAAATTTGTGTCAATGCCCAGCCCTACACACTGGTATTCCCATCATTATGAGGAAATGACATAGGTGTAGTGATGTTCATACTGTAACAACTGTATTTCTGTCATGACAGAGTGTTTGGTATGGTAATGGATATGACAATGTTAATATGTTTGGCCTTAGCAGAATAGATCTGCTACATTGCTTCTGCTGTAGAGCATGTACAGAGACTTGCTATTGCCAATACATACACAACACACTGCTGTGAGCAAGTAGACAAGCTGGTGTTGTACAATACAGCATACATGAAATAAACCATAGCAGATCTACACAGGTGGAGCTGGGGAAGGTGGAGGGTTTCTGAAAGCTACAGCAAATGCTATCAGCTGTGCCCTACTGAGAATGATGTGATTACAAGCAGATTGAGTTAAAGACCTATCAACCTGCGCCATCTAGAGTTTCATGATAGAACTTTGTATATTCTATCCCTTACACTAACCTTACCCCTAAAATTATAAACTGTTTTCCTCATGGGGACCAAAAAATGTCAAAAATTACAGTTATTATCTACACTATAGAGACATTTGGTCCTCATAACGTAGGGTTTACCGAGTACACACACATACAAACACACACACCTGTGCATATTTAACAATGTCAAAGATATGCTGATCTCTCTTGTTGTGTTCAGATGCCTGTGATCTCACACTGGATATAAACACAGCACACACTCAACTCATCCTGTCTGAGGACAACAGAAAGGCAACATGTGTGAAAGAGCAACATCAGCCATATCCTGATCATCCAGACAGATTTGAGCTCCAGGAGCATGTTCTGTGTCGAGAGAGTCTGACTGGACGCTGTTACTGGGAGGTTGAATGGAGTGGCTCGGGTCATGTAGCAGTGGCATATAAAGGAATCGACAGGAAAAGTGGGACTGACTGTTGGTTTGGACTGAATGATAAGTCCTGGAGTATGTACTGTTCTGATATGAATTACACAGTCTGGTTCAATAATAAAAGCACTGAAGTATCTGGCCCTTCAGCCCGCTCTAATAGAGTTGGTGTCTATCTGGACGTGTCTGCCGGCACTCTGTCCTTTTACAGCGTCTCTGACACACACACACACACACACACACACCCACACACATATACACATTCAACACCACATTCACTGAACCCCTCTTTGCTGGATTTGGGGTTTATCCCGAATCTTCAGTGTCTCTGTGTCAGATTTAACAACCTCCTGCGAGAAACCACAGAGACACATTTACACCTCAGAGCAAAAAAACGAACAGGTAATTACGATTTCATGCAATTGTCTCACAATTGTGAAATCAATTAATAGTCACAATTGTCAGAAATAGAGCTGCAATTGTGAGCTATAGTCACAATGTATGAGGTTGCTTTGCAAAAAACAAGTAATATTGTAATATAAATTTGCAGTGTGAGATATAAAGTTACAGTTATGAGAAATAGTTGCAATTCAGAGATTTAAAGTCACATTGATATAAAGTCACAATTACCACAACAAGGTAACTTCCACAACTGCAAATAAGAGATGGATCGTTCAGGTTTTCTGTCATATTTCCAATGTAACCGATATAGAAATTATACTGTTAAATATATTAAGTAGGACGAACACAAAATTGTTCATATCTGCATACCTGGTATAGCTGTCTATTTGTGGGGGGGTTTCCCTTTAATTGAGTCATGATGTCTTATTTATTTATTTTTGTTTGAGAGTTTGCTCTTATTCTTCCCTTTTGTACCATAATTGCATGGGAGAGGTAGAGTTCATTTGAGCTCTCAAGTCTTTTATATATATATATATATATATATATATATATATATCTCCATCTTAAATCATGTTTATAATGTTATTTAAATTAAGTGTGTTATTATTTTTTGTATTAGTTTTGTTTATTTTATTTTTTATTTTTTATCCAATGGTGATAAGATAGTACATTTACCCGAGACAGAACATGTAAGGGAGTTTCACCCATAGAGGATGCTTGTTTGTGTGTTTATATCAAGTATGTTTTCTGTTTTATACAATTTTCTTGTGTAAAGCAATCTCTTTCGCTTCATTTGTTTTTTGCCTTTTTGGACTCTTTTGCACCATGATTGCGTGGGAAAGACGGGACATTTAAGAGCGATTCATGTGTGTTTATCAGAAGTGAAAATAAAGATCCAGATGAACGAAAGCCTGTTGCCCCGTGTTTGAGTGTCCAATGTTACTCAATATCTACACAACGCAGAAGTTGTGGTTTCATCTAACTGGTTTTGTGAACTCCAGCAACATCAGTCACGCTTGGTGTCGTGATCCACTGGTTACACTAAGATGAATTAATTACTGAAGCCTTCAGAATATTTAGTGAAAGCACACACAGTGATGATGAACTCACAGAATAATGCTTCTTAAACTATGCTAGACAGGAGAGATTATGTTAATCCATTTGAGGTAATTGAGATGTTTTATATTTTATTTATTAAATGCAAATGTTTTATCTAAAGAGGGTAACTCAGTTTCATCCTGGTGGATTGTCACAAACTGTTAGTTCAGAAATTGTTTTCCTTTTTTGGACAAAAAAAATAAATAAATCACCACTTATTGCTATGGCTAAAATTATCGCTATTAGCATAACTTAAATAAGATCTTCTGCAACAGGGAAAATATGTATTCTGTGTTTTGTTGTAAAATAATCTTGGCTCACTGTGTTTAACACAACTATTATTATTAATATACTTTTTTTTGTCTTTATATTTTAAAGCATGTAAGCGTAAAAGTTTTTTTTTTTTTAAATATCGGAGAAAATCATATTGTTTTGTAGCTACCTAAACATTTGGTCAGGTAACCTAAACAATTTACTTTCTTGCGCTAACATGTTTTATTTGAGTGAAAACAAATGATCAATTACAGCTTTTATTTTTCCAGTGAAAATAAATTCCAATTATTGATGAATATGACTGTCTTCGTTGGGTTGCAGCAGTGAGAGTAACAGGTGAAAATGTTTCTAATGTAACAGTTGCACAATGTAACACTGGGTTACTGGTTTTCTTTGCAGTTTGCACATGGGTTAATCACATTCACTGTCTGTCATGTTACATCTATAAAGTTTAGCAGTCATGGCCTAATGGATAGAGAGTCAGAGTCGTCAGAGAGTCTCTATACAATTCTTTATAAAATATAAAATTGCATCAATTATTATTGAACTACCAAATAATTTAAAGGGAGAATGTTACATTAAACACATATATTAGCTACAGTTATATCCACTATTGTTTTATATATAATTGTTCAATAGTCTATACAGTATTAATGCAACTACATCAGAAGTAACTGTAATTAAATTACAAAAAAAAATAAAAAAATAAGAGTAATTTTACTTACTTTACCCTTACTTTACCTTTTCCAGGTAAATTACAGTAATTAATTCCTTATTAATGTATTACACCCAACATGTTTATATATATATATATATATATATATATATATATATATATATATATATATATATATATATATATATATATATAAATATAGCCTATGCTTTAATATTAAGCTTTAAAACTAATCGAACGTGTATTCTTTTGAGCTCTTATTTAAATTCAGTTGATTCACATGCATTGATATAGTCAGATATTTTCTTTCAGCTGCCATCTCAAACCCTCGCTGCAGCAGAAGTGTTTAAATTCAGGATATTTTTCATCGTTTTTTGAGAAGTTAAGTGAATCAAACTGACGCTCTCCATGTTCCGTGTGATTGGCTGTTCGCTGCACGTGACACATTTTCAGACGCACACACTCGAGTTAATCACAAACTCTGAATAATTAAACATGAGTTGACAGAGAACGTTTACCGAGCCCGCTGAACTTGTTCGAAACCATGTTGGATTTGTCTCATTTTGGCAACTTTAAACCTACTCTGAATCTCGGAGTTTGTTTAACTAGCTTCATGCAACGAGTGACTACTGTAGCTAAAGTTCCAATCTGAAGGGGCCGTTTGGATCACACCTGACCTGAGAGCGTCATTTTTTTTTCTTAGACCCTTGTGAGACCTCTGTGTCTTTCAAGGGCGCAATCCCTGTGGGAATTCACCCTAGAAAAGAAAGTGAAAGCAGGGAAATAAGCGACGCCATTCCGAGGCTCTAAAACGTCCATTTTTTTTTGTTGTTGTATTTTACGAGCGCTCATTCTGTGGTAAGTTCAGTGCATTTTTCTCCCTCATGTAAATATGTTGTCATTAAAAATATCTGCTGTTTGAGGTTTCTGTTGGAATTTTAAATAATTTCGACAGATTTGACCAAAATGGCAGAAACGATAATAAAATAAATAATTACTTTACTCAAGTTTTTATTTAGATATTTGATATAACCTTATTGAAATTATACGAATATATCTACGAATATTTTTTAGATCATGTGACCTCAAAAAAAAAAAAAAAAAAAAAAAACAATTGAAGAAAGTATTGTGAGTTTTAAGATATGTCTCTACCAGGACATTTTAATGCATAAAGGCATTATTGTAGTCTGCGTACATTTTGAACAAAATCAATGAACCAGTGATTGTCAATGTTGCCTCTATTGTAAAAACGCCAGAAAATGAGACGCACAATGTTTGTCATGTCATGACGAGAAAAAAACTGCTTCTGTTGTGGTAAACTTGGCACAGTACAAAGTCAGTGCTGAATACTGTACTTCTACTGCATCCTTGACACTAGTATTAAACTACTAGTAGGCTAGCTACTAAAACTTGATTTAAATCAACATGTATTACCACAAATAGTTTTTCAAACCGCGTATAGACTTCCAAGTTCCTGTATTCACACACTGTTGTGGGAAAACATTAAAAGCGAAATAGACAATAATAAATTGATATATGACTGTACCTGAGTTTATTGCACTTAAATGTACTGCTAAGAAAAGGAGTAGCCTACCAGATAAGGATTATTTGGCTTGTAACAAGAGCTCAACCCTTTTCATAAAATAAGCTTACATAAAGCTTACATGAAAATTCTATATAGAACTTAATGGCACAATAAATGTTAGCTTTCTTTAAATTTAAATTTAAGTTTTCCACATTTTTCAGTTTAATTAAGTTTAATTGTATTCATGTTTTTAATCCCTCTATACCTCGTTTTACAATACCTAATAGCCTCTATTAAGGTTATACATACAAGCTGAATACATTTTTGATAAATCAATATTGTAAATAAATAAATACATTAAAAAAACACATAGAGAAGATGTAAAATATTGTAATGAAGGCCTTCTTCGCCGTGTATGTTGGTCTTACTGAGTGTCAGTTCCTCTTTGCAGATGATGTGGTTTTGTCATGTGATGTGTCTTGCAGAATTACACATTTGAGTGTCACAGTGTCTTCTGTAAGTAAAAGCTAATGTGTGTGTATAAGTGGTTATTAAAGTGGATATTATACATTACCCACGAGCTCTACTTAGATGTATATATATTCTATAAATTATATTAACGATGGTGTCAATTTCAAACCATTTCGAGCCTGATTCAGACCCTGACAATGTTAACGAACAAGAGGATAATTTCAGCGACAACACTCTTCATCTTCTCTAGCACAGCTCATCCAGGCCTCACCAAGTTTTTTGCGTGTTACGTGTGCAGGTATTATATAAATGAGGAACGTTATGACTTCATAAAATCCTGAAAAATTGTGTTGTAGTCCAAATGAGCCATTCGTTGTAGTTCTTGAAAAGTGAATTCTGATTAATAAAATATTTCCCTTTAGAGTGGACTTTTAGCTTTGTAACCTTGCATATCTTTTTTATACTCAAACAGCAACATTAAACACTAATTAAAGTTTAAAAAGTGAAAAAGCATAATACATAATACCTTTAAGAACCCTGATCCCCAACATAAAGAACCATTTCAGCATAAAGGGTTCTTAAAGAGAATTTGATTTTAAATGGAACCTTTAAACAGTCTGTTTCTGAATGTTATATTTCAATTAACTGCATTTTTTACTTTATTATATCATGGGGAAGGTAATTAGATTGCAATGTCGTTTAGATTAAGAGTAAGACTACTTACTACAGCGTCATTGTTTTACAGAAAACCTTTGTACTCTATATATCTCCACATAAAAGTTCTGACATCAATCTCTCAACACTTTTGAGAAGTGAGAATGGGAGAACAGGTTCTCTAAAATGAGTCTCCATGTCAAGAGAGAAGATGAGGACACTGCCTCTAAAATGAGTTCCCCATCTCCTGGATCAAGCTGTGTGTCTGTGAAGAGTAAATTTAGGGATGCAGTGACCTCTGACCCCAGGTAAGACACTAGCCATTTAAACATTTAGCAGACGCTTTTATTCAAAGCAACTCCAGAAACCTGCAAAAAATCTGCCAAAGGGTAATAATACTTATTTTACAGAATGACGTTTATCTCATATCTTAAATAAGTTATGTTACTCAGAGACTGACATGACTTGTCAAAAATTTTACATTCAGCTGTCGCAAATTCATTACCTTGAAAATCAAGTTATTTTTTTTGTTTTTTTTACCAGAAAAGGAGTGGTTTCGAGTATGTTTTTTATTACATTTACAGCTATTATTACCCCTTAGCAGATTTTTTTCTCATTTATATATGAAGACTTCATGATGCATCTAAGTGTCATCTGAAATTTTCTTCTAGAATGATCATTTTTATCAAGCTTGTATGTTTATGTTCAGTTATTTCACTATAATGGCAATGAAAATGACCCATTAATTGTCATTAAAGTAAAATTACTGAACTTAAACATATGAGCTTGAATAAAATGCTCATTTTAGAAGAAAATTTCAGATGGCACTTAGAGGCTTTTGCATCTGAAGTCTTCATATATATATATATATATATATATATATATATATATATACACATACATACATTACATACATGCATACATTGCATACATACATTACTTACATACATACATACATACATTACATTACATACATACGTATTTAAGTAATGTATGTATGTATGTATGTACATATATATACATACATACATACATATATACATACATGCATATATATGTAAATATATATATATATATATATATATATATATATATATATATATATATATATATATATTATTCTTACACTATTTCTTACTTTCATCTCTTTTCTCTTTTCATACTCTTTTCTATAACAATTTTGAAACTTTGTATTACAACATGTCCATTTCTCGTGTTACTGCTTCCTTAAAGCCCAAATATACTTCAAAAAAAGTTATTTTTCCATTCTCTGCTCAGGATTTTAAATTTTGAATGGGTGAGCAAAGGTTGACTGTTTTGGTGTTTTGATGAGTATTTACATATGTGATGCATGTTATGCTCTTAGTAACAACAAATGCACAACAAAAATTACAGTCGTGATAAAAAGGGCAGTTAAGAAAGCATAGTGATGGGAATATGTTTGCGCCAGCTCTGAAATTCAATGTATCCATCCATTTTTGCTGGCGGTATAGGGCCTTCATGATGAATCACTTTGTTGTATTCCTCTCTTTGGATAAAAGTGTCAGAAATGATCAAATGTAAATCTAAGGTTCATTCAAGTTATACAGTATTGCTAGTGCTGTAAAACACTGTTTTGTTTGTCATTTGTCAGCATCAGCAGGAGGAAGAGACTGAGATCAGAGTCTCCAGAACCCAGCAGTGTGTCTCTCAAGAGTAACACATCCATGAGGCAACCCATTGGACTCAGTGATGGACCAGTGACCTCTGATCCTCCGTTAGTACAAACTCGTACTTACTATCTTACTAAATCACATCTGGTAACTGATATTTCTGATGGTCTCCAACAGCCATCAGCTGTGTTTACACTTGCGTTTACATTAATATATATATATATTAGGGCTGGGCGATATATCGCACGATATTGTTATGCGCATCTCATCAGTAAAGCCGGTTCCCTTGATTAGTAGTAAATCGCCATCACCTGCTTTCAGATGGAGCGGTGTTAAATGAACTTTCCTGGGGCTGGGAGTGTATATACACTCAAGAGTGTAAAGTGTTAAAATATGAGTGTTAAATTAACACTCAAGATTGTGAAAGTTAATGAGATAATTAAGAGATTAATTAAGTGATTATTGAGCATTATTGAAGACACCTGATGTTAACAAGCAGAATCACTGAAGGAGAAAATCACAAATTGTAAGTTACCATTGTGGTCATGGGTGTTTGCTTTAGTTGGGCTCTTGAACCTTAGATGTTTATTTCAATTTTTATTGTTGTTTGTCTGCTGTTATTGATTTATAACAGTTAAATGAACAAAGCAAAATGTGATCTGATAGTGTTGATTACGTTTTGACATAGTCATGCTGTGATCTGAAAAATGAAACTTATTGAAATAGTTTGGTTTAACTTGTTAGCAGCAGTTTTGTGATTCTTCAGCCTACGATTGTTAATACTTATGATTCAAAATATTTAATAAACATTGTTCTGACCAAAAGACTTTGAAATAAATTCATTTAAAACACAGACATCAATAATCAGCCTGTGAATCTCAACAATGGTGACAATAATAAAGCATGTTGCAGGTTTTTCTTTGTTCATCTGGCAGTTATAACTCAGATACAGCAGCCAAACAAAATCTAAAGTAAATACATAAGGCTCAAGAGCCCAACTAAAGCAAACAATCATCGTCATAACGGTGGCTTAGAATTTGTGATTTTTTCCTTCAGTGATTCTGCTTGTTAACATCAGGTGTCTTCAATAATGTTCAATCATCACTCAATTAATCACTTAATTATCTCATTAACTTCAACACTCTTGAGTGTTCATATACACTCCCAGGAGTGTTAAATTAACACTGGAGTTTTTGCTGTGTACAAAGAGCCGTAGTTAACTGACAAGCTGAGCCATATCGCATTAATTATCGCTGGCGATACGTCCGCGATATTAATGCGATATGGCTCAGCTTGTCAGTTAACTACGGCTCTTTGTAGTAAATGCCGCTCCATCTGAAAGCATGTGAAGGTGATTTACTACTAATCAAGGAACCGGCTTTACTGATGAGATGCGCATAACAATATCGCGATTTAAATCGCCCAGCCTTAATATATATATATATATATATATATATATATATATATATATATATATATATATATATTAGAGTCTCAATCTGCCAAAAGGTAAATAAATGTAACAAATCATGTAAACATTTATCATCTTTTATTGGAAAATCAAACATTTTATCGAACTTTAATTGCTTTAATCTTTTAAACGAGACAAAACAAAATACTTTTAATCTTTTAAACAAAAGACAAAACAAAATACTTTTAATCTTTTAAACAAGACAGTGATGAAACTACATTTTATAAAATCACTTGCCCAGCTTAGAATATATATATATAAAATATATTAAATCAGCATATGAGAGTTAAATTGGACGACTACAGGGACTCATCTCGAGATTACTCATTTAAGTTAATCTAATGCCAAAATTATGAAAAAAAGATCAGTCATGAATAGAAAATGATTGAATTATTCTGATCAGGAATGTCAGAATCTGTAGTTGTAGCAGAAACCTGCAAAAAAAAATTCAATTGGATTGGTGTTTATTCTCTTAATCATGCAGTGTGAAGTATTTCACTCAGTTCCTTGATCATTCTGATTCAGTTTCAGCGGGTGAAAAACTAATTTATACTCGCGTACGTTATACATTACATACATTATCGTCTCTGACAGACTGCACGTTGAAGCCGCTCAGGCCGCCGTTTTCTCTCTCCTCTTGGAGAGCGATGATGTAGTCAAAACATCCAGTACTGTAGGTTTTCCAGGAAATGCGTGACTTGCTGGACCTCTGCTTCATGAAAATACTACCGTGTATTGTGCATATTTATTTTTTTCAAGTGATGTGGATTTGAAAACCGATGGATCGTAAGGTAATAATTATTTATTTTTTAGCCGGCAAGTATTGAGTGAAATGACTGATACACTTTAGTGTGTTATGTCCATCATTTTAGTTCTAATATTCCAACCAGCAGCCAGTTTAAGTTTTTGACGAACGTGATAACATGCGTTAGGGTTGAAATATGCTTGATTTTTGGGTAATTATGATAATTTCTGGAGATGTTTGAAATGCTTTTTGCGTAGTTCAGTTCTTTATACCAGAATTAAGTTTTATCCCGTGAAGTTATGTTACTCAGAGACTGACATTTTTGACTTGTCAATGTTACATTCATCTTTCACAAATTCGTTGACTTGAAAATCAAGTTCTTTTTTTTTCTTTTACCAGAAAAGAAGTGGTTTTAAAACTGTTGTCCTATTATTACCCCTTAGCAGATTTTGACTCATATGTCTATGTGTGTGTGTGTGTGATATATACACACACACATACACACACACACACACACACACACACACACTATTTCTTACTTTCATCTCTTTTCTAGCCTATAACAATTTTGAAACTTTGTATTATTACAACATTTCTCATGTTACTGCCTCCTTAAAGCCCAGATATACTTTTTAAAAAAAAAGTTATTTTCCCATTCTCTGCTCAGGATTTTACATTTTGAATAGGTGAGCAAAGGTTGACTGTTTTGGTGTTTAGATGAGTATTTACAGTGCTATGCATAAGTTTAGACACCCATGCTAAAGTTGACTAAAAAGAGGAATAAAAAATCATCTTTTGGAAATTGAACTTAATGCCTTAATTTAAAAAATTAGGAAAAATCCAACCTTTAAGGACACCAATTTTTTTTTGTGAATGAATAATGTATCGTAAAGAAATAAATGTTCTTCCTTAAAATACAGGGTGCATAAGTTTGGACACCCCTATGTTAAATTCCCATAGAGGCAGGCAGATTTTTATTTTTTAGTATTTTTATTTTATTTATTTTTTAGGATACTATGCATCCTGATAAAGTTCCCTTGGCCTTTGGAATTAAAATAGCCCCACATCATCACATAGCCTTCACCATACCTAGAGATTGGCATGGTTTTATTTCAGTTAGCCTAATAGCTAGTTTGATTTGCATTGAGAGATGATCTTATGGAAAGTACCCCATGCCAATCTCTAGGTATGGTGAAGGCTATGTGATGATGTGGGGCTATTTTAATTCCAAAGGCCAAGGGAACTTTATCAGGGGTGTCCAAACTTTAGGGGTGTCCAAACATAGGGGTGTCCAAACTTATGCACCCTGTATTTTAAGGAAGAACATTTATTTATTTACGATACATTATTCATTCACAAAGAAAATTGGTGTCCTTAAGGGTTGGATTTTTCCTAATTTTTTTAATTAAGGCATTAAGTTCAATTTCCAAAAGATGATTTTTTATTCCTCTTTTTAGTCAACTTTAGCATGGGTGTCTAAACTTATGCATAGCACTGTACATATGTGATGCATGTTATTCTCTCAGTAACACAACAAACACAAAACAAAAATGGCAGTAAAGGAAAGCATAGGGATGGGAATATGTTTGCGCCAGCTCTGAAATTGTGTATACATCCATTTTTACTGAAAGTATATCGGTGAATCACTTTGTTGTATTCGTCTCTTTGGATAAAAGTGTCAGAAATTATCAAATGTAAATCTAAGGTTCATTCAAGTTATACAGTATTGCTAGTGCTGTAAAATGCTGTTTTGTTTGTCATTTGTCAGCATCAGCAGGAGGAAGAGACTGAGATCAGAGTCTCCAGAACCCAGCGGTGTGTCTTTCAAAAGTAACACATCCATGAGGCAACCCATTGGACTCAGTGATGGACCAGTGACCTCTGATCCTCCGTTAGTACAAACATTTACTTATTAATTTATGGCAGTGCAACTCAGATACGAACTGAATCTCTGTGAAAAAAAACACTACGTACTCTAAAGCATACAAGATATGCATTCTGGTAACTGATGTATTTCTGATGGTCTTCAACAGCCATCAGCTGTGTTTACACTTGCATTTACATTACACTGATCATAATGAGTCCACAACCACCTTTGGATCAAGACACACACGTCAAATAAGGGCGTACTCACACTAGACACGGTTGCCTTGTACCAAACCTGAGCTACGGTGTACATTTTAGGACATCCTCAGACCTCAGTCATATGACGAAAAGTTCTCATGCTTTAGGTCTCAGGAAAAACAAAGTCAGGTGTCAGGTCTCGTACAATTAGGCATCAGGCAAAACAGACTCAAAACAAAAAGGTATCAGATGAAATGGCCTCAGTCTAATTGATCCATGCCCAAGCCCGCCTCTTCAAGCAGGCCAGGGCACTATACGGAGTGATTACACTATTCATATGATCCATACTTGGGGGTCAAATGTGCTCTGGCACAGTTCAGATTGCCTAATGTTAGTACACCCTAACATTCCCATCACAAACGTGTTTAAACTTGTCTTTTCATTGTACATGTGGACAACATCCGGATACAGGATGCATGTTAATGTCAAGTGATAAACGCTGCCTTTGTAATCTCTGTCATTCACCATAGGCAGAACAAAACTGAAGCAGCCCTGCAGACACACACATTGGGGACTGGAGACCTGCAAAGAGTCAATGACCAGCACAAAACCAGCATGAAGAACAAGTATGAGAGATTATTTGAAGGAAACAAACTTCAAGAGAATGAAACCCTCCTCAACAGGATCTACACACAGCTCTACATCATAGAGGGAGAGAGAGAAGGAGTGAATGAAGAACATGAGGTTTTACAGATGGAGAAAACAGCCAGAACACAACACTCACAAGACACTCCAGTCTTCTGCAATGACATCTTTAAAGCCTCACCTGAACCAGGATGTGAGGAGAAAGACAAAATCAAGACCGTTCTTACTAAAGGCATCGCTGGAATCGGGAAAACCGTCTCTGTGCAGAAGTTCATTCTGGACTGGGCCGAGGGAAAAGCCAATCAGGATGTAGATTTCATGTTTGTGCTTCCATTTAGAGAGTTGAACTTGACAGGAGGTCATCAGTACAGTCTTCACAAACTTCTGCTGGACTTTCATCCTGAACTTCAAGATCTGGACTCAAAGATTTATGAGGAGTGTAAAGTTGTGTTCATCTTTGATGGTCTGGATGAGAGCAGAATCACACTGAGGTTTTCAGACACTCAGAAAGTTTCTGATGTGACTGAGACTTCATCAGTGGGTGTGCTTATGTCAAACCTCATTAAAGGAGAGCTTCTTCCCTCTGCTCTCATCTGGATCACTTCCAGACCAGCAGCAGCCAATCAGATCCCTTCCAAATACATCAACCGTGTGACAGAGATTCAGGGATTCAATGAGCCTCAGAAGGAGGAATATTTCATGAAGAGAATCGGTGACGAGCATCAAGCCAACAGAATCATCTCGCACATCAGAAGAGCAAGAAGCCTCCACATCATGTGCCACATACCTGTCTTCTGCTGGATCTCATCCACTGTGCTTCAGAAGCTCCTGAAAGAAGATCTGAGTGCAGAAATCCCTCAAACTCTGACTGAAATGTACATCCACTTCCTGCTGATTCAGATCAACATGAGGAATCAGAAGTATGAAGAGAGAGATCCAGAGAAACTCCTGCAGTCCAACAGAGAAGTGATTGTGAAACTTGCTGAAGTGGCTTTCAAACAGCTGATGAAGGGCAATGTGATGTTCTATAAGGAGGACCTGAGAGAGAGCGGCATAGACGTCACTGACGCCTCAGTGTATTCTGGGATTTGCACTGAGATCTTTAAGGAGGAATCTGTGATTCATCAGAGGAAAGTCTACAGCTTCATTCATCTGAGCGTCCAGGAGTTTCTCGCTGATTTCTATTTGTTTTACCATTATGTAATCAAAAATGTTGACACATTGCAGTTTTTTGATGTAGTGCATAATCTGCATAGCGAAATAGTCAATAAAGCCCTTGAGAGTGAGAACGGACAGCTGGATCTGTTCCTGCGGTTCCTGCTGGGCGTCTCACTGGAGTCCAATCAGAGACTCTTACAGGATCTACTGACACACACAGAGAACAGCTCAGAGAGCATCAGGAGAACCACACAGTACATTAAAGAGAAGATCAAAGATGGACATGGACTCTCCGCTGAAAGATCCATCAATCTGTTCTTCTGTCTGCTGGAAGTGAAAGATCAGACTCTGTCCAGAGAGATTCAGGAGTTTGTGAAATCAGACAAACACCCAGAGAAGAAACTCTCTCCTGCTCACTGCTCAACAATCGCCTACATGCTTCAGATGTCAGATGAGGTGCTGGATGAGCTGGACCTCAAGAAATACAACACATCAGATGAGGGTAGAAGAAGACTGATACCAGCTGTGATCAACTGCACTAAAGCTCTGTGAGTGTTTAATCATGTGTCTAGTTCTTTCTAAAAGGACTTATGTTTTCTGTTGTTTTGTAAAGTAATTCATCTTGAATTTTTTTTTTTTTGCTTATTTTAAATAATTATATAATAAGTCATGATATTATTAAAATAAAGTAATTTACTTATTTTACCAGAATTAAGCTGATATTATTGTAATGCCAGTTATGGATATGTTCTGTTCTCTTTCAGTCTTGCTGGCTGTAATCTCTCTGCTCAGGATTGTGAAATTGTGTCATCTGCTCTAAAATCCTCAAACTGTGTCCTGAGAGAGCTGGATCTGAGTAACAATGACCTATGTGATTCAGGAGTGAAGCTGCTCTCTGATGGACTGACGAGTACAAACTGTCAGCTGCAGATACTGAGGTTTGAGATCAATGTTACATTTACATTTATGCACTTGGCAGACGCTTTTATCCAAAGTGACTTGGTTTGGAATGTTAAGGTACACATTAACATTCTTATCAGTTCTTGCTTTCCCTCTGAATCGAACCCATGACCTTGGTGGTGCTAGCGCCAACACTCTACTGTTTGAGTTACAGAAAAGCATTGTGTTGATCATTTAATAGTTATTGTTCAATACTTTAAAATGCTGTTTTAATACTGAATACTGTTTACTGTTTTGTGTGTCTGTAGGTTGTCAGGCTGTATGGTGACAGAGGAAGGCTGTGGTTATATGTCTTCAGCTCTGAGTTCAAACCCCTCACACCTGAGAGAGCTGGATCTGAGTTACAATCACCCAGGACAATCAGGAATCCAGCTGTTTAACAAACTAAAGGATCCAAACTGCTCAATGCAGATACTCAAGTATGTGGAAAGATTTTGACTTTTAAGTGTACTTAGGATGAAATTGGGATCATCAAGAGGGGTGTAATGATGTGGTTGCTGTGCTTTTGCACATTAAGATATGTTCCTGTATTAGCATAGTTTGTTGATCCTGGAACAACATTCCTGTCTAAACACAGTCCTTATCATATCCCTACCTTTAATTCTAAACCTAGCTATAACTTATGCCTAAAACCAGAGAGAAATGATAGGTGAATAACACTGATGTAGAAACTCATAACCCAGGTTGTGAGCCTTAACTTGACATAAACTTGTCCCAATATATTGAAAATGTATTTACAATATATTTATACTAGGGATGGCCTGATACCGATACTGGCATCGGGGATCGGTCCGATACTGTACTCATATACTCGTACTCGTACTCATAAAAAATGTTCCGATACCACGTACATTTTGCGAAACGAAACTGACCGCCGTGAGTGCTTTGTCAAGGTGAACTGAGGCATAGGAAAGTATAATGTCGGCGGTTTGGACTCATTTCACAGGGTTCGTACAAGGTGCTTAAAGTGCTTGAAGTACTTAATTTTGACTTTTTGAAATTTAAGTCCTGGAAAACCCTTGAAAACAGCCATATTTTTTAAGAGGTACTTGAAAAGTGCTTGAATTATTAAAAATGGGGATGCATCGATACCGAGCTCATGTACTCGTACTCGTAAAAATTCTCCGATACCAACAACTACGCAGCGTGTGTATAGTAACATAGCTGTGGTGTGCGAGCTAATAAGAGATAAGATAAGAGCTGGTCGAGCACATCCTTTTAAACAGACATCAGTGGAAAGTTTGTTCAGTCGGATGTCAATGGCAAAGAAAATAAAACGAGGCATGCAGCTTATTATTAACGTTAACTGACGAGAGAGAGAGAGAGTTACCTGATTTAAGTATAGTGAGTGGTTCCCTACATTATTACAGGACGTGTGCAGGTCAAGAAGTTCCATGAACGCAAACATCCAAAGTGCGCGCCCCGCAAACCAGCTTCTCAGCGCGCGAATACTAAATTAAATTGTCTTTCACGTCTTGCGCTTGTACGGACGAATTCACACAAAATTATGTAAAAACGCCTGCCTTGGCGAGTATCTTATAGTAAACAAAGTCGGTTATATCTCAAATGAACGTAGCCATGTTCAAATGCGGTCTGTGCGTTCGGTCTTAAAGGGGCAGCAGTTTGATAAACCTGCTTCTGTGTTTTAATGTTAATCAAACAAAGGACAAAGAAATACTCACTGCTTTTGACTAAATTGGCTACCCTTTTCAACTTTACAAAAATATCCATCTATATATACCCAGCAGGCACAGTACGTCAATGTGACGTCAGGAAGACGTTGGACTCCAACTAATCCAACGTCAGTCAGACGTCATATTTTGGTTGAAAATGAAAGTCAGGTTGACGTCTAAACCCAACGTTTGTTTGGCGTCAAGCTCCAACGTCAGACAGATGTTGAATTTTGGTTGGAATAAGCACTGCAAAAAAATGTGACATGCATGGCAGCACATTAAATCTGTGAAGATCTCAGCAGAGGCGGATTAAACAACTCCACAAACAGCATTACCAGCTTCACTTATTACTAACCAGACTGACTTTATTTAATGTTCGTTTGAATGAAATCAAGTTGTATTTTAAAGTCACCATGATGGTGTTTAGCGTTTGCTTTAGTTGGACTCTTGACCCTTGACTTCTTAGTATAAAATTTTCTCTGGCTGCTAAAATTGTGTGTTTTTAAAGCACAATTGTTGTGGCAAAATAGTTTAGAGAAATAGAAATCAGGTGATATTGATGAATCCCTGATCTTATTCAGTGTCTAATGTTTTTATTATAAAGGACTTGTATTTTTAATGTTTAATTTGACAGCATGAGAGCAATGTTGTTTACCAAATTATATAGAGAATTTGAAAAACATTTAGTGCATTAAACTTTTCTTACATTATTACTTAGCCATCAAGAATCAGTGTATGACTCTCAACAATGGTGACAATCAATGAAATGCTTCATGCTGCAGTGCATGCTGGGTACCACCAATTAAAACTCACCTTTATCTCCCAGCATGCATTGTGGCATTTATAAATTATGCAGCTGGATTTTTTGTAGCTTGTTTTATGCTCAGAGTTGATCTGATTATCTGCACATTTTGTTTGATTGTCACCATTGTTGAGATTCATATGCTGTTTCTTGATGTCTGTGTGCATCTAAGTACTGGCATAGATTAAACGTTTTTGTGCACTAAATAGTTTTTAATAATCAAGTATTTTATTAACAACATTGCTTGATATGCTGTAAAATCAAATTACTTCTATTATGAATGAAACAATATTAAAACCTCAAGTCCTATATAATCAAAGCATTAAACACTGAATAAGATCAGGGATTCAGGCAATTACATGATGATATCATCATCATCATCATAATCAGCCAACACCACCTGATCTCATGGCTTTTTTTGCTACAACAATTGTGCTTCATAAACACTCAATTATAGCAGCCAGAGATGTTTTTATATTAAAGAGACAAGGGTCAAGAGCACAACTAAAGCAAATGTTAACCACCATCATGGTGACTTTAAAATACAAAATATTATTTCATTAAAACGACAATTTAAAAAAAGTAAATCTGGTTAGTTTTAAGTGAAGCTGGTAATAAGTGTACGGCCATGCATTTCAACTTTTTGTCTGGTTAATTCAAACTAAAATTCAACGATTGCCCAATGTTGGAGCTTGACGTTAAACAAACGTTGGGTTTAGACGTCAACCCAATTTTCATTTTCAACCAAAATCCAACGTCTGACCGACGTTGTAGTCTATATCCTGTGCCTGCTGGGTAAATGATACAGTAATGAATGATTTTTTTTTTTTTTACATTTGATTACTTTATTCAAATTTCTGTACCTGTTAGATCTACCTGGAAAAACTCTAAAAACACTGTTTATTTCATTTGTAGCCTTTCTTTGTTCTATAGTATTTATTTGTCCTATTTGTAATTCGATTGTTTGTTCTTATTTTGTTACTGACTGCTTACTTGTTTTAAATTCACATTAATTAGGCTGGTAGTTTTTGTTGTAGTATCAAAATTGGACTAAATAATTGATATTTCACTGGTTTTGACAAACATTTGAACCGCTGACCCGATCCTCAGCACTGAGCCCTGCTGAAGCAGCTCTAAATATGTGCTGTGCTATTAAATGAAAGATAAAATATGATATCGGTATCGGACTCGTTCTGCAAAAAGTGGTATCGGTGCATCCCTAATTTATACTATATATTAACACTGTATTGTAAATATTTTTTTTTGATAATAATTCAATATATGAATATCAGCAATTCCTTATATATTGTAATATATAAAACATTATATTAACGCAATATATTATTTAATATATTTTTTCAGTGTATTTACATTATATAATATATTGATCATTAAATTTATGGATATATATTTTTCTTCTGTAAGGGACTTTACAGCGAAAAAGTAACTAGTTACCAATTTCAATACCACTTGAGTAAATGTACTTTAATAAAAGTACTTAAATATTTTAATATAACATAAGTATTTTATTCTTACTGAATGTAGGCTCAAAGATGCACTAGTCCTCAACACTTAAGAGAAGTCAGTGAAAAACAAGAAACAGTTGAGGTGTGATTAGAGCAATCACGTGTTTATTTTCTAAAGTCGAAACACCTCAGTATCGCAATAATTCACACAACAGCCGACACAGCAGCCTCTTAAACATCTACAGACACACAAGTCTCAGTTAAGGTCATGTGCTCAAAAGGGGCATTAGGAAACAATATCCTTCAAAAAGGTCTCTTCAATTTAAAGGATAAATAAAATAATGCTTGGTAAAATTAAATGGTCAAAGCCTACTTGCACTGGATGTGCTGGTCAGCCATGTCCTCATCTCATATATGAAACGCCTATGATTTAGCAACTACCTGAAAATGCACTCACATCCGCACAAAGTAGATCTGTTGACAAGTTTTGGTGAGTAGTACCTTCAGTGCCCTGTAGATGATGGACTGCTCATTACAGAATTACAGAATAAGAATACATTGAACAGCATTTGATGTTTTTGTCTATCTATCCAGTTTGGATCATGGAGGACATTTCAGGATCACACCAGGACTGAGAAAATGTAAGTACACACACACACACACACACACACACACACATCTTTGCATATTTAATTGTTATAGAATAGGGGTTCTCAACTCTGGCCATTGAGATCTCATGTCCTGCAGAGTTTAGCTCCACCCCTAATTAAACACACCTGAACAAGCTAGTTAAGTTATTCAGGATTACTAGAACGTTATAGGTAGGTGAGTTTAATCAAGGTTGGAGGTAAACTCTGCAGAAAAGGATCTTGAGGGCCAGAGTTGAAAACCTCTGTCATAGATTGTGATCTCCCTTGTATTCAGATGCCTGTGATCTCACCCTGGATCCAAACACAGCAAACACTCATCTCATTCTGTCTGAGAACAACAGAAAGGCAACATGTGTGAAAGAGCAACAGCCATATATTGATCATCCAGAGAGATTTGAGAACTATGAACAGGTTCTGTGTGGAGAGAGTCTGACTGGACGCTGTTACTGGGAGGTTGAATTGAGAGGATGGGGTCATATAGCAGTGACATATAAAGGAATCAACCGGAAAGGTGGGATTGACTGTCGGTTTGGACTCAATGAAAGGTCCTGGAATCTTTACTGTTGTGATACGACTTACACTTCCTGGCACAATAATAAGGCTAACAGCACAAACATTCCACCCTCTTCATCTTTATCTAAAAGAGTTGGAGTGTATCTGGACGTGTCAGCGGGCACTCTGTCTTTCTACAGCGTCTCTGACACACACACACTCACACACTTACACACAATACACACCATATTCACTGAACCCCTCTATGCTGGATTTGGGTTTTACAATGATTCTGCAGTGTCTCTGTGTCAGATTTAACAACCTCCTTTGAGGAACCACAGAGTCATCAGAAACAATGGCATAAACATTTATTTTTTGCTCTCACTATTCAAGTGGTTAACCCATTAATCAATCCGTTTTGAACTTTCGGACAATTTTGGCTGGTCTTTCTCAGGTTCATAAACTGTGTACCGGTGTAACAATATCCAGAGTTGAAACATTTTGGTTAGACTTTACAATAAGGTTCATTAGTTAACAATAATTTTTACATGGCTCTGTGGAATACTTGATTCTGATTGGTCAATCGCGCCATCCAGCGGTGTGTTATTCCCAGATTCTCAAAATGTTATTCTCAACCTTTAAGGACACCAATTTTCTTTGTGAATGAATAATATATCGTAAATAAATAAATGTTCTTCCTTAAAATACATAAATAAAGTTCCCTTGGCCTTTGGAATTAAAATAGCCCCACATCATCACATAGCATTCACCATACCTAGAGATTGGCATGGTTTTATTTCAGTTAGCCTAATAGCTAGTTTGATTTGCATTGAGAGATGATCTTATGGAAAGTACCCCATGCCAATCTCTAGTTGTGAAGTTTTCTTTGATCGAAGCAGAGACCAGTGAGACTGTCGGGATCGCGTTCAACAGAAGTTGTTCTTTATTGAGAACTCCACTGTACGCGGCTGTAGAAACTTCCAACATGATCTAAAGTATATAAATTGACATGGTGTCTTATAGGCATTTTAGGAGGAGGGACTTTTGAAGGTGGAGACAAATTCAAACAAAGCATGTAACAGGTTTAGGTAACACCCTAGACTGAGGGTCTGGCCAATCCCAATTCAATCAGCATAAGGCTCCAAGAGCCATTTGGGTCCGAAAGCCATTTGCAGAACAAAAGGTGAGATTCTCAGTGAATCATTCGTGTGCTAATCCTATCAGTCTGAGTGAAACTGGGGCTTCAAGAGCCATATTCAGAGAAAACAGGAAAGGCAACTTTGCTGAGCAGAATCATTATCTTACCCTTAAACACTAAATACAATATTCTTTAACGTGATGTTATGTAAGGAAGCATATTTGAAATAGATTCTTAAATTTTAATCCTTCAGTATGGTGAAGGCTATGTGATGATGTGGGGCTATTTTAATTCCAAAGGCCAAGGGAACTTTATCAGGATGCATAGTATCCTGGATCCATGAAGTAACTGGCCTTTAAAAATAAAAATCTGCCTGCCTCTTTGGGAATTTAACATAGGGCTGTCCAGACTTACGCACCCTGTATTTTAAGGAAGAACATTTATTTATTTACGATACATTATTCATTCACAAAGGAAATTGGTGTCCTTAAAGGTTGGATTTTTCCTAATTTTTTTAATGAAGGCATTAAGTTCAATTTCCAAAAGATGATTTTTTATTCCTCTTTTTAGTCAACTTTAGCATGGGTGTCTAAACTTATGCATAGCACTGTATATTCGCTGAACGTTTTTCTGCGTGGAAGTTTTGCCTTTGTTGAGCTAATAAAATATTTAAAACTCAGTCGAATCAATATTTTGTGTACAGTTATTTAATTATGCCATCCAGTATTGTGGACTCGCTCTCTATTGTTTCATACAAACGCATATGCTGCCATTTTGTGACTATTGTGGGTCCTCGTCACCCTGTCGGGGGTTTATTCTCAGATAACAACCGGCTGGATGTACATTATCTTACTTAATGTATTAACTAACATGAACAAGCAATACATTTGTTGCAGTATTTTTTTTTTTTTTGTTAATGTTAGTTAATAAAAGTACAGCTGTTCATTGTTTGTTCATGTTAGTTCACAGTGCATTAATTCATGTTAAGAAATGTAACCTTTGATTTTAATAATGTATTAGTAAATGTTGAAATTAATATTAACTAAGATAAATGCTATAGAAGTGTTGTTCACGCGTAGTTCATGTTAACTAAGGTAGTTAACTAATGAACCTTATTGTAAAGTGTTAAACATTTGGTTTTAATGTTCCAGTCCAGCATATGTATATTTTGGATGCAATGTATTTTGGATAAAAGTGTCTGCCAAATGCATAAATGTAAATGCCCTTCTTTAAAAAGTATTGTTCTGTTTTGTGCTACCAATATATGGTAACTTTTAATAGTGTCATTATTCTCTAATTTATCTTAATTTCGCAGTGGTTGTATTTTTATTGTTTTTTTGTTTTTTTTTTGTACTTTACTGTGCTTAATGTGAGATGATCTAATATTTTATGTGACTGAATCAATCTGACTTTATTAGGTTGCAGCATTGAACATAACTTTAAATTGTCAGATCAGGTTAAAATGTCTCTTTAATGTAACCGCTGCACTGTGTAACACTGGGTTACTGGTTTTCTTCAATAAATCTTTGCACATGGTGAATCACATTCTCTGTCTGCACCATTGCTTCTTTATTGTTTTTTTTGTTTTGTTTTTTTTAATTCAGAGTGAGAGATCCAGATTGAGGTCATTGCTTGGTTCATCAGGTGACCAGACAAGACATATTTCATCCCAGTTATGACATGCACACACACATGCACATTAATATATATATACTCCTGTGTATATACTGTACATATGGAGCCTGTCATCACTTGTGTTTGTTCATGTGAGCTGCAGGTTCTCATTAGATTAATAAGTGTGTAGTTGTGTCATGTTTTCTGCAGAAGAGGGTGGAGGCTTCAGTCAATGTGCTGGAACTGTGACCTCATGAAACAAACACGTAAAACCGCTTTTGAACATGAACCGGTGAGTTCAGAAATCAATCCATATGCATCATATTATATCCATAAATCTATATTCTTCATCAGTTCTTGGAGTTCAGTTCTCTGGTTTGAAAACATGGATGAAATGATTCATTTCATTTACAGTGCCATGAGAGTGACTGAGGAAGAGATGAAGATGGATGGTGTTGATGTTCATGAGGTATGATCTGCTGTTCTGGGGAGCGTTTCCCAAAGACGAGCATGGTTGCAAGTTCCCTTGATACCAACACAACTCAACAGAACTTGCGATCATAGTTTGCTAACAATGCTTTTGGTAAATGCATCCCTGTTCATCTGTTTTTTTAAAAGGAATAATTGGCTGAATTCATAGAGATTTTACCTTATGGAAATAAAATATATGTATGATCAATATATTAAATGGTTTTAAATATTTTGAAAAATATATGCAATAATATTACAATATATTGAATAATACATAGGGAATTGCCGCTTTTCATATTTATTTATTTATTTATTTATTTTTTTTAATGACAATATATTTACTAAAGTGAGTTTTCAGTGTGTGGAAACTGATTGCCTTAAATTTCTCAAGCATGCTTTATATTGATCATAAATATACGGAAATATATTTGTTTTCCATAAGGGTTGTCACACATTTTTCTAGCAATAATGATAGTTTTGTGATGAAACCTCTAGCACTAAGGATTCATTGTGGTCCATGTCCTCAAACTATGTGTGTTGTTGAGAAGTGTACTGCTACTTTACTAAGTGATCAGACACATCTCCCTTGTTTCTCCATGTTGGGGGGATTTTGCTTAATGTATACTTAGCATGTATTGTCAATCTTCATTGTCACTCACAGCAGCGTGTCGTGTGTGTATCGGCCAGTGGCAAGTTACGTACTTGCTCTGCAGTAGCTATAATTAACAGCAGCAATAACAGCAAGACCAAACACATCAACAATGTCATATTCATTACCACAGCAAAAAGCTATTATTAAATAATATTTATAGTAATAGATTACAACTTCAATTCATATGGTGTGTGTATTCAATCACCTAAACCATCTTAAAGCACAACTGCTTTGAGAACGTGATGATGCTCTGCACCACTAGATGGAGTATGATTGCTTTTCAAATGGCTAGAAGTGAAAGTCAAAGAGGACAAAAGATACACTATTCCAAGCCTTTAAACCTGTTAAAACTGGATATTTAAACGGCAGCATATTTTGATTAGACCTAAACGTATTCTTCCATTAAACCATGTAGTCATATTGTTTTGCTTTTCTTCCTTACATGAGATTTTTAATCTGGATAATTATATTTTGATTTGAGTTTTGGTTAAAGTCCGCGTGAACCAGAAGTTGCAAACGACTTTTCTCCAGTGTTGTGACGTATTTCCCAGTGAAACGGAATATTGAACAGAGGGCAGGGTTTTACTCCAGCGCTCCTCCTCTCCATCTCTCACTCATAGCAGACTAACGGTTTGAGGGGAGTGGTTAAGCGTTTCCCAAACCAAGCCGTCAAACCTACGTCATCAGAGAAGGGACGCCATTCCAGACCGGAAGTAACTTTTCAGACTTTGATTAAAGATTACGACGGCAAACAATTTTTTTCTGTGTTTTAACTTGCACGGATTAATTGTTCACCACAAGACTAGCAATATGCGCTAACAAAGTAAATAGGGTCAATTTTGATTTCAGTTGGACTTTAAAGGTGCAGTGTGTGAGATTGACAGCTAGCGGTTGAAATGTGTACTGCAGTCCAAATTCTAAATATTGGAGAGAGTTGTTTCCCGCCCCCTCCTCCTCAGAACAAGTGCAATTGACAATGAAAGGCGAGGAGGTATACACACTGTAAGTTGATGAATTGACTTATTGATTTATGATGAGTGAAATCATATTTCAATATGCTTAATATGATTTTTAGATGAGTGTGGAGGCTTTTAGGTAGAGTAGAATCTGTGATCTCTGACCCAGTTTGTTCGGTAGCTTCTATGGCTGCAATATGCTGTGTTTTCCGCCAACTGGCAACCTGTGGTAGTGGAATACTATTGGCTAAATTGGCAACATGCGATATCCACAGACCAAAACAAAAACAGACATTCTGACACTGACCACACATTTCAAAGTAAAATAACTGGCTGTGGCATTTTTTATCAGACATAGCAACATTGTGACGGCCCAGATCTGGCACACGTGGAAAGATGATCTGGCCCACATGCAGCGTGGAATGACGGCCATTCTTTCCTTCAGTAATTCTGCTTGTTAACAGGCTTATTAAGGCTAAGATGACTCCATATTTAATATACACAGATTTTGTGGCTCAGATAAGGTCCAGTTCTGGTTTATTTCTTTGCTCTTGGCTGACATGTGGCATTGCTATAGCCTGCTTGTGGCCCAGATCTGGCAAACAGGAGTGGGCCGTCCAAGGGCCGTCATTCCCTGCATGTGGGCCAGATCATCTTTCCACGTGTGCCAGATGTGGGCCGGATCTGGGCCGAAACCATGTTACTATGTGGGTGTATTCTTACCTTTTTATTACAGAGTTTCTCCGGTAATCACAATTTCCGCTCTTATTGTTCTCTTAGCTTGACCTTTCTTTTATATGATCAGATGTTGCTAATTATAAGTTTGTCTTGTTTTCCTCAAATGAAAGCACGGACATGCTTTACTGACAACTATCCATACTGCACATTACACAGGGAGAAGTCGCAAGGCATGCTGGGTAACTGGCAGCACAACAATGCAAAGTAAAAGCTTTATTTTAATGTATGTGATAGTGTAAAACATATCGGTGAACGAATGACATAGAGCTTTAGGTCTTTTTTAAAAGTTTATTTAGATGTATTCATTTTTAACCACATCATGCAATATCCAGACATTTTCAAAGTAAAAAAAAAAAAAATCTCATTTCAGCCTCCCAAAGACAATACATATTACTAGGATACAAATGACCCTCCACCCTTTATTTGTTTACCTTATTTATTTGCTATCTCACCACAAGATATTTGATAGTAAGGGAAAACCCTACAATGTCACAAATCTGTTAACATTCTAACAAAATTGGCTCACTCTTATTCCACTTCCATTTTAATCTCCTCACTTCTATGTTGTTCTTTTTCATCGTCTTTTTCAAATTTATCATTAGGCAAGCTTTTGAGGAATTTCTCGGCTTCATCAAGGGAAGAGCAGTTTTCTCCATTTGAAAGGTTTACATTTGGATAAATTTCACAACAACTGAGGCATCCTTGCCTTCTTTGAGGGAAGGTAAGGACCTCACCCTTATTGATGTGAAAGACGAGGCTAAGCTGATCCCACACATAAAACTCTTGGTCCTTTCTTTCAAGTTTTTGAAAGAAAGCCTGGTTTCCATTGATTTCCAGTTGGCATTTGTGGGTTTCACAAATGGCTTGTGCTCTCCAGATGATTTGATTTCCCTCATAAGAAGCCAATGTGCTGGATGGATCAGACACCACATTGGGCACATTGATGGATGTAAGCAGTGGATATTTACTAAACTTCTCATTAAACTGAGGGCGGTGAACGAGAACAACATACCCGATCTCCTGCTTGAAAAGTTTGGTCTCGTATACCCTGAGAACCGGCTCTTCATCCTCACACATCTGCTTCTTGTAGGCCTCCATCAGTTCAGTCAGAGGAAACGTGAAGCGGAAGTTGCCGTAGCGTGAGGTTTCATTTATAAATGGTGGTGACGTGGTGAAATCACTCAGGAACGGCTGCTGAGCTGCTATTTCTTCTTTACTTCTGTCTGGGAATGAACTCTCGAGGAAACGCTCCTCAGCGGCTCTTATATCCGCTTCATTGATCTTCAGGCTCCACCATGAAAGCGAATCTTGATCAAGACCCTTGAATCCCTCTGACTTCAAAATCTGTGGAAGTTTTGTCTTGTTAGTGACATGAGCCACTTCCGTGATGTGAAATTCAACAGGAGTTGGATAATGTGGAATGTTTTTTGAAAGATAATGATAAATTTGTTTTCCTTTTATGTTATCTTTTAATTTCAGATCTTTTATTACAATGTGTTCTCCTTCAAAGACTAATTCTGTTGCTCGTCGAGTATTTCTTCTTTCATTGAATATTGCCTGGGAAGAAAACGTACAATTAGTTGAGGTTTGGGCAGGTGGGGCAACATTCAACCAAACATAGACCTCTATATACACTGAATAATAAAAAAAAAGTCATAAAGTGAGCAGGATATGTTAAAATGTAGCGCATTGATTCGGCAGGCATGTATATGATACTAAGCGGGGCAGAGCCCTCCCTAGCTCTACAGCTCCCCACACATTTCAAAAGTAAATCTGTGGTGAAGAATGGAACTGCAGCGCGCTCTCATAGAGAGCCATTGGGGCAGATTTCTGGCTGCCCTGCTTATGTTCACGAGACGTTACCTCACGTAGGCTAAACCTTGCTCTGGACCAAGACACTATCAGACCAGATATGTGTCTGCATCAGGTCAGTTACTAGTTGTCATGTCTGTGCTTCCTACGTGGAGTAGCGTATCAAATTTATGAAAGTATAAACCCTTTAGTTTAAACATACTCATGTGAATAGCTTTTATATACAGTAGTTCTGTTGTGTTTGTTCTGAGAAATGGATGTTTTTTTCCTCGCTGGAATTCCTAACTGGAATTCTAAGATTACATTATATGTGTTTGTTGTACTAAATTATGTCAATCATCATTAGAGCGCCACCCTCAGGCCGAATAACGCAAGGACATTAGACCTCTGCCAAAAGTGTGTCTGATGTGTTCAGCAATTAGAATATAAAGCTTACAAAATGTTTAACATAAACTAGCGCTAAGACCCAGAATCTTCCCTACCTACATTTATGGCCAGGAGCCGCTACTGGTTAAAGGTGAACTATGTATGATTTTTGCAGTAAAATATCCAAAAACCACTAGGCCAGTGTTATATATTTTGTTTAGTTGATTACTTAAAATATCCCAAATGTTTCCAACTATTTGTAAATCGTGAGAAAATTGTGATTTTAACCAAGGAAACGTGACATGTGAGCAGGTGTGAGGGACAACTGGGTTATGCCTAGTGGCACTCTCATGCTATTGTTGTTTTGTTCATACATTATGGACCATGGCAAGCAGACTTTGGTACTGTAGGAAATTATTTGAATTTTGATAGATATTTTGGACCTACAAATACGCTTCCAGATACATACGCACGCACACACTTACACAAAGGCCCAAAGCGCAGAGGATGAAAAGGACGGAAGAATGTCCATTTAAGGGAGACGATGTTGTAACCAAAAACCCCATTGACTGAGGCAATAGAAGGTTGATGTCACATGCTTTAGTTCCTCTGGAAAAAACCCAAGAAACTGCACAGGAACAATGTAACCCAGTTCCATATATAGGCTATATGACTGCTTTTTTGACTGTTGGTGGTTGAATTTTTGATTTTGATGTTGTGTGCATCCCTGGGGAGAAATTAGTTCTAGCTCAGTTCTTTAACTGAAACTAATTTTGCTTAAATTGCTCTGCTGTATTATTATAACTTGAAAAACCTTGGATGAGAACAAGTTATTTTGTACTTCTATTGCTTGAACTGCTTACACGGTAATTAGCCTGTGTAATATACACTCATTCAGGACTGCCCTGTTGAGATTAGATAAGCTGAAGTTTTATAACCTGTAACTTTTTGATGATTTACTACCAGTGTTGGGCAAGTTACTTCGAAACTGTAATGCGTTATTTATTACTTGTTACTGTCATTTCAAAGTAATTCGTTACATTACAATATTACTGTATTTAAAATGTAAGGCATTACACTACTATTGCATTACTTTTAAGTTACTCTCACCAAAATAACTGCAAATATGGATTTGGCAATCTAAATGTAGCTTATGATGCTCAATTAGCTCATTACACATCCAGTAGAAGGTGATGTGGTATCCGACTGAGCTTGGACCCATAAGAAATTTTACCATGATGTACTATAGTACATACCATGGTATACCATAGTAGTACCATGGTACCTTACATATAACCATGGTACATACTATATAGTACTTCAGATATTATCATGGTACCATGGTACATTGCATGGTACTGTAGATGTTACTATGGTACATAGTATGGTACCTCAGATTTACCATGGTACCTACCATGGTACATACCATAGTACCTCAGATATAACCATGGTACATACTTTATAGTACTTCAGATATTATCATGGTACCATGATGATAATATCTGAAGTACTATACTGTACAGTATGTTACTATGGTACATAGTATGGTACCTCAGATTTACCATGGTACATGCCCTAGTACCTCAGATATAACCATGGTACATTCTGCCGTACATATTACCATGGTACATACTACCTCAGATATAACCATGGTACCTCAAATATTACCATGGTACTTTGCATGGACGCATGGTACAGACATCTTTTTACTTTAAGCCCGGGGTAAACTTTAGGCTTAAACTTTAGCAAAAATAAAAATAACTAATGAATAATAACTAAGACAAATTTTTTTTTTTTTTTTATTATTATTGTGAGTGACTGCAGTAGTGTGGGCATAGGCCATTTGGTCTATGAACGAGTCATAGATCTCCAAAATCAGTTTTAAATGTATAATTTAATATTAATGAGATTTTTATTTAAGTAATGTTCTAATTCTAGATGTTTGTAAATGCTGCATGATTTTGATGTGGTTTAATCAATGGCCGTGCGCGTGAACTTTGAACATTCATGTCGCTTTCAAACACTGGAGCGGCCGCGGCGCAGAGTTGCCATGGAAACGGCGCTGGACCACTGCTACTGGTAAGCAGGAAACTCCCTCTCTCGCTGTTGAGAATGTACTATCCGCTGCAGGCTCACTCATCTCTGCTCTGTCTGATTAACGTACAGGAAGTGAAACATTTTGCGCGGACGTTTCTCCTCTGCTGATCTCGCGGTGATTTTGGCGAATTTGTATGAAGAAAAAAAAAACTACCACTTTATTCCAGGTTAACTAACAATGCTTGTAACGCGCGTTACTGACATTTGTACCGAGTAAAATATTACATTTTTCCCCCCTGTAATGCCTTACATTACCGCGTTACAGCAAAAAGCAATGCATTACAGTAATTAATTACTTTTGTAACGCGTTACTCCCAACACTGACTAGGGGTTATTCAGGAGGATGAGAGAAATACCAGATCTCACCACAGTACAAAAGGAGAACTAAAACGAGGATCAATATCAGCGTGGCGTTTCTGAGATGACGAGAGCTAGCGTCTGTGACTAACTTTGACTTGTCAAGAGTGTTGCATGTACTTTATTAGACAGGTAAGCAAACGTACATAAAACTAATCAATGTTATATAGCTCAACATGATGAAATGTTATAATATGATCTGTATGTTATTCTAATGTTGATCTAGCTCACTGCTAGTCTCATACAGCCAACAAACTTACACATAGAATAACATTCAACACACTCAAATGCAATTTAGTGTGATAGTGTAACTGTTAGACCAAGTGAAACAGCGCTGCGTTACCTCACAAGTTTAATTTGTCTAAACTGACCTGTGTGAGTACACTGTTAGACCTTACCGGTTTTTTTTACAGTAAAATACTGGCAACACTGTTGCCAGTAAAATACTGTTAATTGTACAGTTCTTTACTGTAATCTAGTTTGTTTCTGTAAAAATGCACTAAATTATAGTTAACTAATTACACTTGCAGAAACCGACTGCCTTAAATTGACCAACTGTCATTTAAATGTATTAACTAAAATGTATAATGCATTAATAATGTGAGCAAAGTATTACTGTGAACTTCTTTTATTTGAGACCACTAAAAAACTATTGTACATAAAAAGATTTCCACTGGATCAGCAACTACACAGTCACCGCCTGTTAAATAAAGCAACATGCAGCATATCATCAATGTTTGTAGATCTTCTCCTGGACTGAAGCACAGGCTCTACTCTTCAGCACAATGGTGACCCAAAAAATTAATTTTACAGTAAACTACTGGCAACAGTGTTGCCAGTATAAACCTGTTTTATAACTTACAGTTTATTACTGTTAAAAAACATTTTGTGGGTGTGTCTTTTTTATCTTACACAGTTAACCCTTTCAACCCCTCAGGGAAATCCACACTACGAGTAAAAAGTAACGATGCAGTGAGATAATTAAGGGAATATGTAAGTGATTGTAAGCAGAATCACTGAAGAAAAGAGAAACACAAGAACAGAAAATAGAGAAACACAATAACTACGACTGACTTCCAGCCATTACACATTATTACACTTATTATTAACCAGTATGACTTTATTTCTGTCATACATCTACAGAAGTTGTTATTGAGATGTTTAATTGAAAATGTTTGGTTTGAAGTTACCTTTAGTTGGGATGCTGATGCTAAAACATTAGTTTTTCTTTTGCTGCTTGAGCTGTGTTGTTGCAAGTCACACTTGCGCACACACAGTTTATGAATGACTGCAGTTATAATGATTATGATGACAAAATCATCATATTGCCTGTTCATTCACTAAGGAGTTCATTCTCACTTATTCAGAGTTTAATCCTCAAGTAAAGTGTTACATTACCACCACTGTAAAAACGCAGCAATAAGATACAATGACTCTTTTTTTTTTAACACATGCACAACCAGAGAAACAGAGCTACACTGTGTTTTAGAATCACCGAGATATCACAATTTAGCACATGAATCTCAACAATGGTGGCAATATTTCTTTTTTATTATTAGTATTATTCATGCAGCAGTGCATGCTGGGAGTTTTATATTATCCTGGAACCCAGCATGCATTGCGACATGAAACTTTTCACCATTGTTGAGATTCATATGCTGATTGTTGATGTCTGTGTGTGTCTGAGTCAAGCAGGAGTAAAATAAAATTGAATGCACTATATGATTACAATATTCTTCAGAAGACCTGATTACAGAAATATTGATTTCATTTAGTAGATTCACAGATATATGCTAAATATGAGATAACTATAATTTCAATGACAATATACAGGAAAAATCTGAAAATCAGGCATGTCCAGGATGATTGTGACATCATCACAAAAAAATAATAACACCTGATCATCTTCCTCTTGACTTTTTCTTGCCATGACAAATGTGTTTTATAAACTCACTGTTACAGCAGTCAGAGGGAGAGATGAAAGGTAAGAAGTCCAGGGACAAGAGACCAACTAAAGCAAATACTGATCTCCATCATGGTGACAACAAATTTTATTAATAACTAAATCTCTGTTAATTCTCAACAAGAACTTTTGTACATGTATGAAAGAAATAATCGTAAACTGGTTTGTAAACTGGTTTCACACTCAGTGTGGCTGGAAGTCAGTTGTAGTTCTTGTGTTTCTCTTTTTTCTGTTCTTGATTCTCTGTCCTTCAGTGATTCTGCTTATCAGGTGTTCATCAGTTTCTCAATTCACTCACTTCTTTTCATTCAAGTGGACTATATTAGTGAACTAATGTAGGGAATAGTGAATGAGGGTATAGGGTGTGATTGGGAAAACAGCCTCTGAGTGTCGATTTTGAGCACTGTTAATTCACAGTATATTACTGTAGGCTAGTTTTATTTTCTACGGTATATTACTGTTTTAATGGAAAATGGTATAATATTGTCAGAATTTTACAGCAAGGGTTAACAGTGTAGTAATAAAGCACTTGTGTGTCGTTTGGTAAAATGAAATGTCCATATTGTATGGACATGTTTCATATTGTAGCTTTAATAGTGTGATAAAGTGTGGTGCTTGGCATCATTCACAAAGATTACATCCGTTTTTGTATGTTTGTTTGTTCTAACTGAAATGTTACGGTGAATTATAAATATGAGGTCTGAACAATCTGCAAACTGTGTGCCTACAGCAGTTTAAAAATCAAGAGCATGTACAACATAGCACATCCAATTCACTAACAACTGAAACTATTTTGTTGTAAAACTGCAGTTAAATTAACATAAGAAATTTTCATATATTATAAAAATGCTGCGATACTGTAAAATGATGACAGCTGGGTGCATTAACAACAATACAATTCATTCAGCACATTTTGGTTCTCACTATATTATTTTGATTTTAATGTCAAATGAAAAGAATTGCCTACTTACTGCGTTTGCCATTTCGTGATGTTTATGTTTTCAAGAGAAGTGTGATGTTCTTCTGCTGTGACGACTGTGAGATCCGCTGATGGCCTTTAAAGGCTTTCCCTCTGAAGACTTCCACACCCATGAGGGCTTTTCTTTAGACACGAAACTTAACTTATCTTACGCAATCACACAGGAAACGTGTCAGTTCAAAACTAATATATACAAAAATGATAAAGAGTAAATAAAGCAAATTGTATTACAAAACAAGCTAAAGGATGTTTAGGCCTCGGGCAGCTTCTCTCTAACCAAACAATAGTTTTCCTGCGCGTGCAGAATATCGTGCATGGTCTGTAACTGTCATTTCTTTGAACTGTCTTAATGTGTCCGTGAATCACTCTGAAACTGAATCTTTAATGGTGTTTGTGTAATGGTGATTCATGTGACTGACTCTGATGAGGCTCATGTGACACTTGTGCCATTAACACTAGTGATGCCTATGGAGTTATGATCTATGACTGTGATATGAGTAGTTCTTAGTTTTATTTATATTTGATTTTTTTTTTTTACAGCTTTTTGTTACTCAGTGATCAGGTTTAGCGGTTCTCAGAATATGAATCTGTTGGAATCCAGATGAGAAATATTTGAACAAATAAACAATGATCACATCTATATCATCTTTCAGTCTTACACTCACTCTCTGTTCACTACACTGTGAATGAAAAAAAAAAAACCCTCATCATTATTATTAATAATCACATTAACTACACTCTCTAAAAAGACTAATAATTATAATGTTGGAAATACACTTGTTACAGTCTTTTAAAGCATATAGTCTTCTGTTCTTAATGAAATTAGACTGCTTCAGCTAATTTGACAATTTCAAGAGGCTTTTTTTTTTTTGCATTATTGTAGCTTAATACTTAATGCTCGCTTTGTTCCGTGTATTTTGTACTTTTAGCATATTGTTTCATTTTCGCATGGTTCTTGTCAAATTCAAATTTCTAAAATCGTAAAACTTTTCACAGTCATTTACTTTCTGTAAGCCCCTTTGATAATTCTACAAAATCTCTAGTTCAGCTTTATTAAAACATTTAAAGTTTTTGGAACACAATACTTGATTGCTCAAGACATCCATGCAACATCTGCTTCCTTGTTCATTCCTTCTTCCCAGAGTCTGTCTAGCTGGCTTTTTCTTTTCAAACTCTCTCATTAGTGTATGAAAAATTCATATTTTTATTAACTTTTTAGATTAGAGATTCATAAATCACAAAATGCGTATGAAGCAGAGAAACTTGTAAATAAAGGAAAGATCACATTCATTACAGTAGATAAGCACCATTGTGGTAAACAAAATATATATTTGTCATTTTCTGACAAAAAACAAACAAACTGAAAAACAATTATTATTCTTTTTTTATAAATAACTCCACAAAAATAACAAGAAATGTAGCAGAACTCCTGCACCCTGAAAAAACTCAATTTAGACTTACAATTTAATCCTTAAAAATGTGTAAACCACCAAAACATCTCACAAGACCAGTAACCAGATCTCCACTCTATATACACACACACACACACACACACACACACACACACACACACACACACACACACACACACACACACACACACACACAAACATAATATTAAATGATCCATCATTTACCTATATTTATCAATCACCAAGCAAGCTTGATATAGCATAACCCTTCACCATCCTCTACAGTTAATCACTAATGAGTGCCTATCTTACATACAACACCACATTGTGTGAGTAATAATAGCAAATACTGTAAATATAGTAAAAATCTGCTATTATACCCACATATTCTACCGTATTTGTGAAGAACTAAAACATCCCATCCCAGTATTCCCAGTTCAGTTATATATTATTATTATTGGCAGAGAAAAGCCTTCAAAAAAATAAATAAGTAATATACATTAATAATGTAAATTATTATCACTCAGTAAATCACTGAGTAGACTATTGTTGTTTTGAATTAAACATGAATGCTTTATATAGACGGCCCTACTTTAAAGGTGAACAAGGGCAACATTTGGATGGATGTATAGATCAGACTTCACTCTCTCATGTTGAAGAGACAGAGCAGGAGCAGTGATGGAGCTGCGATACTCTCTCTCCTCCAGTCGGTGACGGGATCACTGTATTCACGACCCATGGCTGAACGCTCTGTTCTGACCTGAAGTAGTAATTATGTGTTTTCCGATGCCAATCATTTGTAAATTAATCTTTCTTGTAAAGTTGGTTCTTTCTCTCCATTTAATTGGCCAAATTCTTTTGCAATTTAGTTTGAATCGATTTCTGAATTGGAAACTGTCATTGAAACACAGAAGCTACTCCTGATGAATAATGTCTGTAATATTTTAACAATGGGGTCAGTCTCTGAAGACCTGAACAATCCTAGAGTTCACCTTTAGGTAATTTGACAATCGAAAATTGCTACTTTTTTCCTTAGTATTATTTCAGCATAATATCCATTGAAGTGTGCTTGCTTTGATGTTGTATTTTGTACTTTTAGCATAGCCTATCGTTTAATATTTGTAAAGATCATTTTCAATGTTATTTACTTTCTGTAAGCAACTTAGATCAGGCTACAGCATCTTTAGTTCAGTTTCATAAAAGAAAATAATAATAATAATAATAATAATAATAATAATAAAAACAGTTTTTGGAACACTTAAGTAATTGCTCCAGACTCATGAAATCATGTTTAACTTGCTTCTGCATCCTTCTTCATTAAACTGATTAATTAGTAGATTAATTAGTGATTCATTAATCACAAGACACATCTATGAAGAAGATAAACTAATTCACAAAATAAAGGAAGAACCATCACATTTATTAGATACGAGATTATACAGTAAATCATTGTTTCACCATTGCTGTTACTGCAGTACAGTTTGTTTGTCAGTGTCCGACAACAAGATTAAAATAATAACCCATGTTTTCCCAGAATCACACACAAAAAAGGTGCAAGTAACCTCCTAAATCCTGAGAAAAGGTGAAAGATTAGATGCAGGACAAATAATTTCTTATTCAATTAAATCCATAAAAATATGTAACCGGACTCTACACAAAAAAACAAAACAAAAAACACACCCAAAATATGAAATAATCCATCAATTACCCATATCTATCAATCACCCAACAAACCTGTCAAAGCATTACCCTTCACCACCCTCTACGTTTAGTTGCTAACAGAGTCTATAACCAGCATCCAACACCACATTTTGTGAATAAGCAAATAGAGCTGCTCAAACTATGTATATCAGTAGTTATGGCCAAATATTCTACTGTATATGTGAAGAACTGAAATATCCCAACAGGCAGCACTTCAGTTTTACCCAAGGTCAACTCCAGCTCAGAAAGCTCACTCTACTTGAGTAGTTTAACTCTGATACTTTGGATTGATTTAGATACGTTTATGGTTTAATCAGATTTTTCTTTGCACAGCTTTTTGTCAACAGCATCTACCATAAGTTTTATTCACAAAAAGAAAATGTCATATGGACACATGTGGCTTAAATTACTCTCAATCAGTTTTCATTATTTAATAATGACATTTTTCATTTGCAAGTTATTTTGGATAAAAGCATATGCTAAATTAATCAAATAAAATCACATCAACTGCATGTTATGCTAATCATATTATTCCCAGTTCAGTGTACATATTGAAATTGGCAAACTAAGATACATTATGATTGGTACAGCAGTGTTAATTCCTTATTAGACAATTATTGTTTTGAAATCATAATTACAATTAGTTGCTAACACACTAAAATGATATGCACAGCACAATTATTTAAACTGACACACAGAGAGAGCAAAACCTCTTCTCAAGTCTCCAAAAGTCTAAACACATTTTCTGCTTTACACACATCTTGCGATTCAAAATGGCACTTTTTAAATGCACTGAACACAGTTATCTGCGTAAGACACAACAATCTGACATAAAGTCAAAACACTGCCATTCAAAATGACACTACATGAGGTAATTGGCCAATACATAAGCCACCTGACCAAACACCTCATGGTTACTTGTTAACACTTCAATCTTTTTCAGTTTACTGTTTTTTTGTGAGCATATTTTTGTTCAGTCCAATGTAAATATATTTGCTGTGCATATGATGCACTGACTTGTTTGGTGAAAAATAAAAAAATAAATGTTTCAACAGCATGTGTGTGTATCTGCAAATATTTCTGTGCATGTGAACAATCTGAAGAATTTTAGTATTATGGCAAAGCATACTAAAGATGAGAGTGCTTTTCATTATGCCCAACAGTGTGTAGTTGGTTAGACAAAAATCTGGTAATATGAATGAAGTGTGTGCCATTTCGTGCAAAAGTTTGATTTTGATAATGCTATATGTTGTTTTAGTTGCAGTGCTTCATTTTGTAGGATATATAAGGTATTTTGCAGTTTGGGTGTGTGGTTTTGTGAATTGTGTTAAGTATTTTGATAAAACCAGCCTAGTTTGCAAAATTGTGTGTTAGCAATTGGAAAAAACTGTAAACATGAATGGTTTAAATTGACGGCCCTACTTTAAAGGTGAACAAGGGCAAGATTTGGATGTATAAATCAGACTTCACTTTCTCACATGTTTAAGAGACAGAGCAGGAGCAGGAGCAGGAGCGGGAGTGGGAGCTGGAGCAGGAGTGGGATCAGGAGCAGGAGCGGGAGCGGGATCAGGAGCAGGAGCGGGAGTGGGATCAGGAGCAGGAGCAGGAGCAGTGATGGAGCTCCACTCTGCAGGACTGCAATACTCTCTCTCCTCCAGTCGGTGACGGGGATCAGTGTAGTAACGACCCTCGTATAGATCCCAGACGCCTCTGATCACCTTACAGGAGCGGACCTCTGTTATACCGCAGTGGTCCAAGGAAGGACAGTCTTCTGTGATCAAGCACTTATTGCCTCTAAACCCTTCTTGATTGTGGACCCTAATCACACACTTGTAGAAGAGAAACATAGTTTGTTTTATACGAGACAAGCCAATAGAGCCAAGAAAACACTTGGATAATGAACAACGTCATTGTAGAGTGATTTCTGTGTGACGTGTGTGTGTGTGTGTGTGTGTGTGTGTGTGTGTGTGTGTCAGTTCTGCAGAGATGACAAGCAACCATGATATACACACCTTGCCGAGGCGCCACCATTTGAAGCACTCCTTAGCGTCCTTCTCCTCCTCATCTGAGTTCTTTCTGTAGTTAACCCTACCAACATATTCAGTGAACTCCTCTGGCCTCAGACTGGATACCTGCCAATACAATGGAATCAAACATGTTGATCAGTGATGATAGATCTAGGAAGCTCGCTTTGACTTGCTCAGATTGACTAAAGTATATACTATAATTACTTTTGTCCCAGTTACAATATGACATACTATTACAGGTACAATTTGTGTACATTTTTGTTCTGACAGTAAATGATAATTGTTGGTAAATGAAAAATGCAGAAATGCTAAATTATTTCAGCAGCAAAGTGGTATATGAGTACCTCATATGTCTTAATCTTGAATGCTTCGGCAGGGTTCCTCTTCCTGTAGAAATAGACACTGTCGAAGGGATCTTTACCTGTGCTGAAAGTACAATCCAGCTGAATCACCTGTGAGAGGAGATTTACAATATTACAGTCCATTAAATGTGTTGAAATCAAATGTAAAGGTTCAAGTGGAAAAGTAAGTTTTCAACATAACGTACTTCAATGTCGAAATCCTTCTTATCCAAGAACACAGTTGGGTGATATTTTTTCCAGTCGATAATTGCTTCATTCCACTCATCCTGTAGTATTGAGGATTAAAGTCAAACAAATGAGAATTTGATATTTGCCCTCAAGAGTGCCTGTGTTATGATCTGCACATGGAACTCAACAATAAATTAAACCGAAAAGGAACTGGATTGTTTAGCCATTATTTATTAAATATTTCTTTACATGTTTTCTTTTTTATCTTTTTTTTGTTTTTTTAAATACAAATTTCTAATGAATGTAAAGTTTGACTTGTATGTGCCCATTGTAAAAAAGAAATTTCTAATTTTCTAATTAAATTTGTAATTTCAAATTTCAAATTCAGTGCTAAATTAATTTCTAATGGCATACTGACCTGTTCACTATAATTTTATTTATGAGTGAATTACTCACAACAATAATAAACAATGCATTTTAAAATCCAATAAAGTGATGAAAAACAGGACAAGAAAAATAATACCAGCAGTCAATTTAAATTGTTATTAAACTGTACAGTGATAACAGTCACACCCAGTCAACAATTCTAGCTTACAGTGATCTCACCATGAGCTCCCAGGATACTCTTAATGTGGACACAATCGGGGGTCACAGTGAGCTAAAAGTGTATCCTCACAGCATACTCACTGGCTGCGTTCCAGTCCACTTTTAGACACGCACTTGTGAACCTCCCTAAGCACTTCCCCTCGGGGGAATCCCTGCCGCCATTTTGAAGTGCGTTCCACTTCGTGAAGTGGACTAGGGAAGTTTATATGACAGACCCTCGTTCCCTCAATTTTGACCTACTTGATATGTACACTTCAGGCACCTATATGTCCCACAATGCAGTACGATTGTGACGTCACCACATATCTCATCTAATCACCTCCACAACAAACAAATCTTTGATGTATTAATTAAAAAAAATAAAAAAATAAACAGCCAAAACACACCTATATACATTAGGATGCTGCATTAAACAAATTCTTAAAGGGGATTTTTTTTTTAATAATACATCAACTCCACAGCTGATTCCAAGTGATCAAGGGCTTAGGACGCTCCAATTCAGCCCATTGCAGTTTCTGCCAGTAGTGGGCACTCGTGCAACATAAGCAATGACGTACATCTGAGTGAACGAGACGGAGGGAAGTTTAGCAAGTGAAGGGCATGACAATTTTGGACTGGAATACAGCCACTGTGTGCTCATATTATGGTCACAATGTGAGGTCAAAGTGCACACAGACTAGATACCCAGCATGCATTGCAGTATTAAGCTTTTGAGCATCACCATGATTGAGATTCACAACATCACCACAGGAGATACAGCATACTTTTAAGAGAAACATGAAATATGGGATTTATAGCCCAAATAAACTATGAAAGTCTGAGTCATGAAAGAGCAACTTCTGAATATAATATTTCACTGTCAAATGATTTAACAACCTATTTAAAGAAAAATATAATAAACACATCATTGACAGATCCATGGACCTCCTCTCTGTCATAATATGAAAGTAACCATAATCCTAAGCAAACAACACAACTCAATACTTATGAACACAATAGTTGTTTTGTAAATTGTTTTGCTAAGAGAATTTATCAAGCTATTTAATGTGGTTCATCATTAATGCAACAGATTTGTGGTCTAACATCTGTTAATCCATTATGAAATGTTCCTCATCTCTCTTTTACCTGTAAGATCTGTTTGTTGTTGAATTCCTCTTTTGTTATTCTGGTCTCTCCCACACACTTTGGCAGACGGCGATTCACAACATCCTCAAGTTTCTGTCTGGCATCTTCCAGCTCGACATGAGTGGAGTACAAGATCTCCTCAAAGATGTGATCTGATGGATGGAGAACATTTTTGACTGGACTTTATTTTTTGTCTGTATTCTGTTCAAACAAAAACTACTAAGTAGAAATCTTAAGAATTAATATACCTTTGTTATAAGATGTCATGAACAAACTTTATTTACTTCATCTGAACCCTGCTTATGTTTTAACCTTACCTGTCAGTTTGGACAATTTTGCCACCCTTTCCTCGCCAGATGCGATTTTACGCTTTCGTGAGCCACTTGAGGTACTTTGATGGCCATCACTTTGTGAAGGGGAGTCAGTAAATGGTGAGATCTTGGTGAGCTTGTGTTGAGCTGCAGTGAGGGCGTCTTTGAATCTATTTAACAAATCAAAAATTTACTCACAAAATGACATTTTGTACATTTTTTGTGATGTCCAGATCTGATTATCTGAATATTTGTTGATTGTCACCATTGTTGAGATTTATGTGCTGATTGTTGATAACTGTGTGTGTCAGCAAAGGTAAAATTTTTGTCCTCATGTTTGTTAATATCTTCTAACTGATTGCAACAGTACTGGTGGATCTCATGCACCAAAAAACATAATTTGTAATGTAGCACATATGAAATGTTAAATTCAATTGACCCATCGCAGGGAGTTTGATTGCCTTGATCTGACCAATCATCAATCAATTGCCATTATTGAATAAGGTTACTTCATGACAATTACCAATCCATCAACAGGTAACCATCATCACCTGATCTCATTTCACTTTAGCTTTCTTTGCTGCTGCAAATGTGTTTGACAAACACACTGTCACAGCAGCCAAAAAATACAAAAGATATAATAAGAGCCCAACTAATGGAAACACTGATCACTGATATGGTGACTTCAAATGAAACAGAGTTAAACCTCTGTTAATTCTCAATAAGAGCTTCTGTAGACGTCTGACAGAAATAAAGTCAGTCTGGTTAGTAATAAGTGAAGCTGGTAATGCTGTTTGTGGAGTTGTTTAATCCTCCTCTGCTGAGATCTTCACAGATTTAATGTCTTCTTTTCTCTTCAGTTGATTTCATCTTAGACTGTGTCTGAAGTCAGTTGTAGTTCTTGTGTTTCTGCTCGTCTCTTTTTCTGTTCTCTTCTTTCCTTCAGTGATTCTGCTTATTAACAGGCTTATTAAGGCTGAGATGACTCCATATTTAATATACACAGACTTTGTGGCTCAGATAAGGTCCAGTTCTGGTTTATTTCTTTGCTCTTGGCTGACATGTGGCATTGCTATGGCCTTCTTGTGGCCCAGATCTGGCAAACAGGAGCGGTCCGCCCAAGAGCCATAATTCCACTTCAAGTGCCAGATGTGGGCCGGATCTGGGCCTAAACCATGTTGCTATCTGTTCAGGGCCGTGCACATGGGGGTGGCCCGGTGGCTAGAGCCACTGCCCCTCTGGCCTCATCGACTGAGGTGCCCCTCTTCCGCATCCCCACCGCTCCGCTCAAAGCATTCCGCTGATTCCGCTAATCCGCTCCAGGTTTTCCCGCTTGCCCCGCAGCATCACTCACAGTATACGACAGTTCACGAAAGCTGTCGCATTAACAGGTAGGCTATGCAAGACAGTGGTTGAATCTGCGAAATTAGTCATTTGTTTTTGTTGTATTTATGTCGGTAATGTTTTGCTCTTGGTCTTCTGGCTTCTGGCTCTTTCTTTGATCAACCAGGGCTGGACTGGCCATGGGCATACCGCAGACGTGCTTTTTGGGCCGATACATCTCATACTCATACATTATTTTTATTATTAGGCCTATTATTTTTTCTTTTTCTTTTTAACAGACCATAAAATTTGTACATCGGCGGCCCATTCGTTTTGTTTTGTTTTGCTTAATTGGCGGCGCTGGGTTTGTTCTGGTGTAATGCATTGGTCAGAAAAAGTCAGCGTTAGGTTGTTTTTTTTTCTTCTGAGAGACAAGTCCATGAAACAAGTAGATCAGCGGCCCATTGGTTATTTTCTTGATTGACACTGGGCTGGACCAATCACAACTTTAAATGAGTGAGAAAAACAGCTTGAAAAAATAGAAACAGGCCCTTGAAGCAGACACTGTAAAATGTGTCAAAATATACACTACCGTTCAAAAGTTTGGGGTCAGTAAGATTTTTTAATGTTTTTAAAAGAAGTAGCCTATCTTCTGCTCACCAAGGCTGCATTATTTGCTAAAAAAACAAACAGTAATATTGTGAAATATTATGACAATTTAAAAAGACTGTTTTCTATTTTAATATATTTTAAATTGTAATTTATTCCTGTGATCAAAGCTGAATGTTCAGCATCATTACTCCAGTCTTCAGTGTCACATGATCCTTCAGAAATCACTCTAATATGATGATTTGATGCTCAAGAAACATTCATTATTATTATCAATGATGAAAACAGTTGTGTACAATTTTTTTTTCAAAATTCTTTGAATAGAAAGTTCAAAAGAACAGCATTACTGTATATTCACGTAGAAAACAGCTGTTTTAAATTGGAATAATATTTCAGAATATTACTGTTTTTGTTTGCATTTTTAATCAAATAAATGCAGCCTTGGTGAGCAGAAGATACTTCTTTTAAAAACATTAAAAATCTTACTGACCCCAAACTTTTGAATGGTAGTGTATGTTTTCTGCCCTTCATCAGCTCCTGTGGCAGATGATGATAGTGAGGAGGATCAGGAGAGAGATGAGAGAGTATAGAGCCTGCGGTATAGCAGAACTACTTTCAAAACACTTAGGCCATGTCATGAGTGTAGGAACCCATAAACCAGTTACAGATTATTTCCACATCTGCATAGTTGACGATTACCGCAATTCACTAGAAATTTAATGAGAGGCGTTTGTAAACCATGTTTTCCGCCAAAATAAAAGCTTGATGCAGTTTCCGTCAAAATAAAAGATCATGTGCTTATCTCCTTCAAGTATAGAAATTGGTACAAAACTAATTATGAAAGTTTCCTTTATTGTTTTACAAAATATGGCTATTACTGTCATTTGATTAATATTATAACTATTATTATGTAGTGTAATGTAAATAGACACTGTAACTAAAAGAGGTTTGAATTTTTCTTTGTTTAATTTGCACACTGAATATGGGTTGGAGCTTTTAATTTTGAACTCTCAAAGTGCACCAGATTGATGAATTTAACATTAAAATGCACAAATTTTTTTAGACATTGTGGATTGTGGGAATGTTCCCTTGTCTAATAAAACACATAATATAATAAAGCGTCTTTGGTGTTTCCATGAACCAGAAATCGAGGGTAACGCGGTCACTGACAGGTGACACAATTTCTCTGGATTTAAACATTGTTGGGAGCACTTGGGATAATTTAAGTATACAAGTCAACAGAATATATAACACTATTCTAGTCTATTTTCTAAATATAAAATTATATTTTTATTCTAATCTAAAAATATTACATATTATGCCTTTAAGCAATATGGAACAATAAACAACACAAGAACATTTTAAAAATAAGTAAAAACATGAAAACTCACTGTTTTTCAATTATCCCACATAGCAACATTGTGTCGGCCCAGATCCGGCCCACATCTGGCACACATGGAAAGAAGATCTGGCCCACATGCAGCGTGGAATTACGGCACTTGGGTGGCCCACTCCTGTTTGCCAGATCTGGGCCACAAGCAGGCCATAGCAATGCCACATCTCAGCCAAGAGCAAAGAAATAAACCAGAACTGGAGGATTAAACAACTCCACAAACAGCATTACCAGCTTCACTTATTACCAACCAGACTGACTTTATTTCTGTCAGACGTCTACAGAAGTTTTTATTGAGAATTAACAGAGGTTTAACTATAATGTGTTTCATTTAAAGTCACCATTACAGTGAATAGTGTTTCCATTAATTGGGCTCTTAACTCTTATTGTATCTTTTGTCTTCTTTGGCCGCTGTGACAGTGTGTTTGTCAAACACATTTGCAGCAGCAAAGAAAGCTAAAGTGAAATGAGATCAGGTGATGATGGTTATCTGTTGATGGTTTTATAATCATCATGAAATAACCTGTTTCACTGAGATAATTTGAATCTAAAAATTGTGTTGTACCATTAATATGTTCTCGTCACAAACCCTGTGTTTCTGCAGCGTGAGGTCCAGCAATATTATAACAATCAGTTAGAAGACTTTAACAAACATGAGCACGAATCATTACTGTTCGATGACACACACAGACATCAATAATCAACGTATGAATCTCAACAATGGTGAGAATCAAAAGTACCTTGCTGCAATGCATGCTGGGTACCATCATTGTACAAAACTCCCAGCATGCATTGCAACATGAATAAATTATGCAGCTAAATTGTCCTATTAATTTGTTTAATTCTAAATATGTGCTTTTATTTTTTGCTGTTGTTTTTGTTTTGGCATTTAGTAGCTTTTCAGTGATGTTCTGAATTAATCTAAAAAAAAAAAAAATATTGTCACCCTTGTTGAGATTCATGTGCTGATTTTTGATATCTAAGTGTGTCACCATGGATTTTTTTTAGTGCTCATGTTTCTTAAATTCTTCTAACTGATTGTTATAATATTGCTGGACCTCACGCTGCAGTAACACAGGGTTTGTGATGAGAATATATTAATGGTACAACACAATTGTGAGATTCAAATTATCTCAGTGAAACAGGTTATTTCATGATGATTATAAAACCATCAACAGGTAACCATCATCAACTGATCTCATTTCACTTTAGCTTTCTTTGCTGCTGCAAATGTTTTTGACAAACACACTGTCACAGCAGCCAAAGAAGACAATAGATATAATAAGAGTTAAGAGCCCAACTAATGGAAACACTATTCACTGTAATGGTGACTTTAAATGAAACACATTATAGTTAAACCTCTGTTAATTCTCAATAAAAACTTTTGTAGACGTCTGACAGAAATAAAGTCAGTCTGGTTGGTAATAAGTGAAGCTGGTAATGCTGTTTGTGGAGTTGTTTAATCCTCCAGTTCTGGTTTATTTCTTTGCTCTTGGCTGAGATGTGGCATTGCTATGGCCTGCTTGTGGCCCAGATCTGGCAAACAGGAGTGGCCCACCCAAGTGCCGTAATTCCACGCTGCATGTGGGCCAGATCATCTTTTCACGTGTGCCAGATGTGGGCCGGATCTGGGCCGAAACAATGTTGCTATGTGGGATGTTGACGGTCTTGTGCTGGTAAGCCTGGCTGTACAGAGTGTACTGGGTTTTAAACATGTCATAAACACTATCAGCCACCTGTGAGAGAAACAAAGGGCCATGGACAAAAGCACAGACTTAATTAAAATATAAATCACTTTTATGGCAGAACTATATGATGTTTTGTCACTGATTGACTTTAGAAAAAGTATCTGATTCTTCTGCATAACCCCATTGTAATGGAGTATGAATATTTCTTACTGTAAACATTATATCATTTGGCTTATTTGAATGCTGTGTACTTCTGCCTGAAAAAGAATAATAGAGCAGGGCATCGTCCATTTAGGTAAGTGTTTTCTTGCATGTAGTTACATATGGGGAATTCTAGCGGGTGATGCGTAACCAATTAGTTTTTTTTATGTTCGTATTTGCCACTGGATTCTCCCTCTTGTTCTTGGCGATCATTGTTCTCCGCTGTCGCTATAGTTACAGCTTCTTTTCTGCCGTGCTGCAAGAACGCAAGGATCTTGCAAAGAAGGGGGATTGTTTTTGTCTGGTTTCATTTGTTTATTTTTTACTTTTATTTTGAGGCTCAATTATTTGATAACTGGAACAGGAGCACAAACTATGTCCTTTCTCCCTTGTTGTTTGAATTAAGGTTTTTTTTGTTTTGTTTTGTTTTTTACTGATTTTTCCGCTTTGAGTAGTGTTTATTTTGATTTAATTTTGTGATTTACCCATCACTGTTGTCTACCGTTTGACTGAATTGTGTGACATCAAACTGTGGTTCAATTTAAATTGTTTTGAAGTTTTATTAATCCAAGTTTTTCTTTTTGTGAGTTGTGTAAATATTAGTCTCTATGTAAAGTGTTTCTGTATTTGTTACTTTTCTCGTTTCTATATTATTTGAAACAGTTGTAACCCAGCGGGCATCTTGATGTCAAAATTACGTCAAGAAATTGGTCAAAAATGAAAGTCAAATTGACGTCAAAGTGTTGATGTCAATTTGATGTCAAGATTTGACCTCTGATGATGTCATTTTGCCAAACAAAAAGGTGAAATGCATGACCGTACACTTATTACCAGCTTCACTTAAAACTAACCAGATTTACTTTATTTAATTTCCGGTTTAAATAAATATAATATTTAAATAGTTTAAAATATATTAAACATATTTTGATGACACCATGATGGTGGTTAGCGTTTGCTTTAGATGTGCTCTTGACCCTTGACTCTTTAAAATTAAATTTGCTCTGGCTGCTATAACTGTGTGTTTATAAAGCACATGTGTTGTAGCTAAAAAAGCCATGAGATCAGGAGATGTTGGTGGTTTATTGAAAGTGATGATATTATCATCATGTAATTGCCTGAGTCTCTGATCTTATTCAGTGTTTGATGTTTGATTATATAGGACTTGTGATTTTAATGTTGTATTATAATAGAAGCCATTTAATTTTACAGCATGAGAATATTGTTTTTTAATTAATAAAGGATTTTAAAAACATTTAATGCATTAAACTTAACATTATTACTTAGCCATCAAGAATCAGTGTATGACTCTCAACAATGGTGACAATCAGTGAAATGCTTCATGCTGCAGTGCATGCTGGGAACCACCAATCAAAACTCACCCACATCTCCCAGCATGCATTGCGGCTTTAATAAATTATGCAGCTGGAGTTGATCTGATTATCTGGATATTTTGTTTGATTGTCACCATTGTTGAGATTCATATGCTGTTTCTTGATGTCTGTGTGCGTCTCAGTAATGCCATAGATGAAATGTTTTTGTGCACTAAATAGTTATTAAAAACCAAGTATATTATTTGATAACATTGCTAGACATGCTGTAGAATCAAATTACTTTTATCATGAATAAAATCACTTTCATACCACAAGTCCTATATAATCAAAGCATTAGACACTGAATAAGCTCAGGGATTCAGGCAGTTACATGATGACTTCATCAATAAACAGCCAACATCTCCTGATCTCAGTTTCTGATGGCTTTTTTCAGCTACAACAATTGTGCTTTATAAACACACAGTTAAAGCAGCCAGATACATTTTTATATTAAAGAGTCAAGGGTCAAGAGCACAACTAAAGCAAACGCCATCATGGTGACTTTAAAATACGAAATATGATTTCATTAAACTGGAAATTAAATAAAGTAAATCTGGTTAGTTTAAGTGAAGCTGGTAATAAGTGTACGGTCATGCATTTCACCTTTTTGTTTGGCAAAATGACATCAGCAGAGGTCAAAATCTTGACATCAACACTTTGACATCAATATGACTTTCATTTTTGACCTATTTCTTGACGTAATTTTGACATCAATTTGATGTCATATTGATGTTAAATTGACATCAAATGCCCACTGGGAAGCCACACATTTCTAACAGTGATGCTATTTTCTTGAGTTTTTGTCTTGTGATTTAGTATAATTTGTCTGTTTTTTGTGAATTGTGTAGATTTCAGTCTTTCTGTAAAAAGTTTATTTGTATTGTATTCTTCTTTTTTTACCGTGAATAGAGCCATCAGATGCTGTCTAGTACAACTAATGCTATTTTTTAAAGTTATTTATTTTTTCTTTAAAATTTTTGTACCAATAACATCTTTGTATTTTCTTATGATACCCACGTTTCCTGCCTAGGAGAGTCGGACCTGTGTGACCTAACAACACCTTTTTAGGTGCTATTAATAATTCCCTGGGTGAAATTCCCAAGGTGGCGTAGTCAAATTCCCTACAAGTAAAAGAACTTGGGCTTGTTTTAAACCTGTACCGCCCCGTCATATATGGATGTGACACTGCAGTGATATCAAGCAGTTATTGCTTAAGGAGTAATAAATGGTACCTTGTCTCTGAAGCAGATGTGATTTCTCCCCTCCACATCACACACTCGTGCAGATTTCAGCATGCGCTCATGGTCAAAACTGTTTGGGGTGCCGAGATGATAACAGTCCCTGAAAAATAAGAGGATTTAAAGGTATTCTCAGCACCCATGAGGTGGCCTGCTCCATTTGAATATTTAGCTTTAATTAGACTATTGTGGAAATCTTTTGCATTACATTTTTTGTCCCCATAATGTTTTTGTTTTGTTTTGTTTTGTTTGTTTTTTTGACAAAGGAAAAAGGTACCTTGAAATGTAAAAAATAATCATTAACAGCAAAATGGTATTGTCACATTTTGAGTTTGTAATCTGTTTTTGTTTCTGTTCTAGCCTGAGTTTCATTGTTATTCATTCTTGCATGTTAATTAGATCAGTTCATCTTTCGTTCCCTACCTGTTTGTCTCCTAGGTTACTAATTGATTAGGTTCCTCAGTTCAGGTGTGTTGTGTTAATAATCAAGTTAGTCTCTGCTTCTGTTTCTCTGTATTTAAGCCCTCTGTTTCAGTTAGTCCCTGGTCTTACATTGTTAAAGTCTATGTGCAACATGATTGTGTTTCTTCTTGGTTTGTTTTGTTTAATATTCAATTAAAAGGACTATTTTGTTAATCTTCATCATCCGCTTCACTACAGCCACCAACCGTGACAGGAATATTTACTTTCTATATATTTATTTATTTTATTTTTTATTTTTTTGACATCTTTATGAACTTCATCAAGAAGTCACTGAAGTTAAAATATTTGGAAACCATTGACCATTTAAGCATTTTGTATGTACAACGCAAAATCCCCAGTGTTAAATCAACACTGACCAGAAGTTCTTATTGAGAATTAACACAGGTTTAGGTTTAGAAGATGATGTTTTATTGAAAATGTTTAGTCACCAATATTGTGATCAGTGTTTGCTTTAGTTGGGCAGTTTGACTCTTGGCTTTTTTTGTGAGTTGGTGGTTTTTGTACCATTTTCTAAAACACATTTGTTGTTAAGAAAGCCATGAACAAAAACAAGCAGGTGATATAGTTTTCAGCAACATAAAGTAGATTAATTCACTAGTATAATCACTGACCAAAAGTGGTTATTTGTTAGATTATATTTACCAACAACACATTGTGCCACAGATCAGACATTCTGAATTTTGATTTTTTTTTTTTTATTATAGGGGAAAAATCTTTAGACACACACAGACATCAAGAATCAGCATATGAATCTCAACAATGGTGACATGCTTCGTGCAGTAATTAATTCTGGGAGCCACCATAGTATAAAACTCATGGCTCCCAGCATGCATTGCAGCACGTCACCATTTATTAATAATCAATCACCATTTTTGGTCATTGATGAGAAAATGAATCAATCTACTTTATGATGATACAACTATATCACCTATTTATATTTGTGTCTTGCTTCCTTTGTAACTAATTATGTGTTTCAGTTAACACTGTTATAAAGACCACAAACTCAGATGAATTGTCCAACTGAGTCAAAAAAGAGTTCCTTTCCAATAAAGCATCAACATCTAAAACTCTGTTCATTCTCTATAAGAACTTCTGTAGACGTCTGACAGAAATAAAGTCAGTCTGGTTAGTAATAAGTGAAGCTGGTAATGCTGTTTGTGGAGTTGTTTAATCCTCCTCTGCTGAGATCTTCACAGATTTAACCCCTTAACTGTCACCCCCCTTTTTGAGAATGTACGTGAAAATGCACTATCCAAACCTAAATTGTTGTAATTCAAGAATGCTTTGGACCTAAGACCTAAGTTTGGTCTTGATGTAAAGAGATGTAATGCCTTCTTTTATTTTTAGTTGGTTTTATCTAAGGTTGAGCCTTAAGTCAGTTGTAGTTCTTGTGTTTCTCTTTCTTCTGTTCTTGTAATTTGCCTTTCATTCAGTGAATCTGCTTGTTAACAGCAGGTGTTCATCACTAATGCTCAACCATCACTTAATTAATCAATTATCTCATTAACTCTGATTCAGTGTTACGTTAACACTCTGTAGAGTGGGACCATATATACTCTGAGCAGTGTTGATTTAACACTGGGGATTTTGCTTAATTTTGAGTAATTTTAAAGCTTATATAAATGTAAAATAGAATTATTTTAAAATGTTATATTTTTACCTTGCAAAATAGTCCCATCTGCGCACATCAATGCCGTTCCATTTATTGATGACAATCTCATACAGGAAAGCTTTGTCCATAGTCCTGCCCTTCGCTGGCCACTGGAAGAAAGAAAATACTTCAAAACTCAAACAAAAACTGTAGAACATGATGGATATTAACTGAAATGGCAATTTATAAGTTTTTGTACCTCTTTATTTGAAGTAAAAACCCCATTGACCAACTCCTTAATAAAGGTGAGATCTTTCTCGTTCAGTTGCAGTTTGCCTTTCAGTCCTTTGTTCTTTAATATGTCCTCAAGTATCAAGATCGACGCTTCCTATATTATAATTTAATATAAAAACACATATTGTAATCTTAGAAATTAATTTTGCCCTGTGGTTCCCACTCCTGGTTCTGGAGTACAGCATGAAGGGGGAAGTTAGCTAGAGGAGAGATGTCCTAAACAATGACAACAACTAACGTGAAAATTTTATATTCTTGAGAATTTTGATATGGCCGACACACGACCAAAGAGACGACGTTCCGATGAACAAATAACAAAGAATAGGGAAAAGGGAGGGGACGGGATGAGGAGGAGGGAGGGTCGAGCTGGCCTCCATTTTGTTTGACAATACTTTGAACGTCAACAAGAAGTGACATCATCCAACATCGCTTAGAGCACCTTTAACTTTGACACTGCTTCAGTGTTACTTTAACAGCAGTGTTGATATAACTCTTATATAACTCTGATATAACTCTGATATAACTTTTGCTGTGACCTACAACTTTGTAGTAATCCTGAAGACCTTGATTAGCTCAGTGTTTCCCAACCCTGTTATTTGAGGCACACCAACACTACACATTTTTCAACTCTTCCTATTCACTGTTGGTGTGCCTCATAGACCAGGGTTGGGAAACACTTGTCCAGGTGTGTTTGATTAGGGTTGGAGCTAAACTCTGCAGGAAAGTGGAAAATGTCCATAGTTGAGGACCCCTGTTATACACTTTTTTTTTTTTAATGCATTGCACTTCTTGTCATGTTGAAATACATGTATATTTGTGGAGAATTTTGAGGCTCACCTTCCAATGTTCACCTGACAAAGAGAACACACTGGGGTTATTTTATGACTTTTATGTTATTTCAATGATCCCACAAAAATGTTGACTTACTCTTTTTTTTTACCATTACACTGCCAGTAGTGTCATCTGTGTAAACAAAAATAAACATTAAAACAATATACTATGCTTAATAAAACCAGATTTTTAAACCAGATATGTCTCCCTTAAGGTGGGCATACATTGTGGGATTTTTGTCCGATTTTGAGCCAAATTCTGACTCGTGCGATTCTTTTTCGGGTCGGGCCGATTTTCAACTTTGTCATTTGTTGAGCAGTGTTTGTGCAGTGTACAGGGGGAAATGAGAGGCGATTAACCTCTCCCGACCGGCAATCGGATGGTCGGATGAATTTCTGGGATGTCAGAAATTTTGGTCGCTCCTTGTGACATTTGGTGCTTTTCCACTGCATGGTACGGCTCGGTTCGGCTCGGTACGGTTCGACTCGGCGCGGAACGGTTCGGCTCGCTTCGCTTTTCCACTGCGTGGTACGACTCGACTTGGTACGGCACGGTTCGGTTCGGTTCGCTTTAGCTCGGTTGCTTTTCCACTGCAGTTAGTACTGCTTCAAAGTGGGTGGGACTGACCGTTATAGTTGCCGTTTCTACTGGCATGACATCATCATATTAAATGCGAATTTTTCATTCCGTGTTTCCCCATCCACTCCTCGGCAACTAACGAGAGAAACTTCTGCACCTCGTCCACTGACCACGATTCAGCCATTTCTTTTTTTGAAGTTTATAGCCTACTCTTTTTTTTTTAATGCAAATACTTTTAAAACAGGCGCTACAGCGTTGGCTGTTGTCTACTGGCTAGCGGGAGTGTCTCGTGTCGTAAATACAATGACGCTGGTAGTGATGATTCTGTCTGACCAATCAGTGATCTGCAGTGTTTTCACGTCGCATTTTAGTATCGGTACGGTACCTCAACAGAGGTGGTACCATTTAAAGCGAGCCGAAGCGAGCCGTACCGTACCGTACCATGCAGTGGAAATGCGCCATATATCGCACAGTTGAAGCAAAGCTACAAACCGGTTGCCCTAGACTCAGTGTTTTTTCCCTCACTGCACCTGCACGAAAACAGAAGTTTAACCATTTCACCTGCAGCAAGAAAGAAAACGAAAAGATGGAGATCTTCTGTAGCTCAAAATAGCTACAAATTACTGTTGCTTACCTCCATTTCGTGTTGCAAAATTGATTAACCATTACCCACGTCTTCCAAGCCACCTGCGATGTATCGTGACTCTTTTATTAATTTGTTAAACAATGTTTTTGAAATATAGCTATTTTTAATTTTCATTAATGGAGTGTTCGGACTATAGACTGTTAATCATTTTAATTGTATGCCTATAATTCATTGTAATCGACCTAAATGTTTTAGACAATTTTCAATGAGGAGGAGTTAGCTTCTATGTAATATTTTATTATGCTCACAGCGCGTTAGTTTTGCGGTGATGCGCTATGAAATTATTGTGTGGCAAATTAATTATAACAGCCAATCAATTTAATAATAAAGGTAGCCTATGTCTTCCCTAATAATAATAATAATAATAATAATAATAATAATTTATTAAATAAATTGGAAATGCTAAATCATCTTGATATTGATAGCTGATGCGATACCCTTGACTTTTTAACATCAGTTTTTTTTCAATTTGATTAGGTATTGATAGTTATGGGTTGATAACTAGATGTACCGCATGGCGGTACAAAATATGACCGCCGCTCAGGCCTGCACTGGCTTTCCACAAAAATAAATGACGGTGGAGCAATTTGTCTGTATTGCGTGTTTATGTATATAAGTTGTATATTTTAAAAGACTGTCTGGAGTATTCCTGTGGATCATGGATAATTTAGAGTTTTGTAATTATTTGCCATTACTATTTAAGTTTTATATCAAAAGTCATTAGTTTAGACACTTAACATCCATAATGTGAAAACGTCACATCCATAACAGTGGTTAACAGTAAAAAGCGACTGAAGTGCCCTTGAGCAAGGCACCTAACCCCTCACTGCTCCCCGAGCGCCGCTGTTGTTGTTGCAGGCAGCTCACTGCGCCGAGATTAGTGTGTGCTTCACCTCACTGTGTGTTCACTGTGTGCTGAGTGTGTTTCACTAATTCACGGATTGGGATAAATGCAGAGACCAAATTTCCCTCACGGGATCAAAATAGTATATATACTTATACTTATACATACTAAGTATGAAAAATCTGTGTGTTTTTTTTTTCAAAGGACCCTCCCATTCAATTTATACAAACCTCTACCAAACGGTTGAGGTGCCTGTTGATGGTAAAAGTCAGTTATCTGACTTTGGCATGGGTTTGTTGTGTTTTACTGAAATAAAAAACATTTTTTCCCCAAAAAAGTGGTTTTATCTTGTAGCCCTGGTCCCAGAGTTTTAAAAAAACAATGTTAACAAAATTAAACTCATTACCACTGTACCTAGTAGAACACTTAAGTAAATGTCCCATTGAAATTAATGGGATTTTATGGATTTAGGTGAAGAAAGTGTACACATAATACATTTTGGTCTGTACCATGAAGAGAAAACTGATTCAACTATATAAACTATATATTTTCTGAAAGCGTAGACTCTCAGGATGTGATCTAACATGGCATGAAACATGTCCCACCCACGTCATTAGTATACTGCCCAAGCATAACACATTGGGTATTGGTAAATCGGGTATATGGCTGATACCTAAAAAAAGTAGTAGTATGTGCATGTCTGTCTGTGTGTGTGTGTATGTGTGTGTGTTTGTGTATGTGTGTGTCTGTGTGTGTCTGTGCGTGTATGTGTGCGTGCGTACATGTGTGTGCGCGTGTGTGTTTGTGTGTGTGTGTCTGTGCATGTGGATTTGTATGTGTGTGTATGGGTGTGTGTCCGTGCCTGTGGATGTCAGTGTGTGTGCATGCTTGCATTTGTTTGTATTTCTGCATGTGTGTGTGTGACAGTATCATCCTAAACCAGCAACCCTTCGCTCAACAGCACCATCTACAGGCCGATGAGTGTACAGTCACTAAATGTGCACATAAATGAATTTAGTTTATACCCCCCCATGGATGAAATTCTACGAAACTTAGCATACCCCCAGAGGATGTCAAGTTAATCATACACATGAAATATGGTGCAGTTCTGAACATCTCCACTGAAGATAGGGGCAATTAAAGCAAAATAATATTGCATTTTCATTTTTTATGGGAGGGGCGCAAATCACAAATTAGTGATTATGGGCTAGGTTGATGTGGGCCCTTAAGACCAACATACCATAAAAATTTCTTCATCCTCGGTTCCACGGTTCAAGTAGTTATTTAGGAAAAACTGCATTTTTTGGGTTTGGGGGGGCCCAGCGCGGGGGGGGGGAGGGGCCCCCGGGGACCAAACGAAATTTTTCCGTAAAAGTCTAGTGGGGCTACATGCCCACCAAATTTCATGTTCCCCGGTGTTTCGGTGTCCCTGGTATCGTTGACGGAAAATTCAGTAGATTGACGGGAAAAAAAAACTAAAAAACTTTGACAATCGATTATGGGCTAGGTTGATGTGGGCCCTTAAGACCAACATACTTTGCAAATTTCTTCATCCTCGGTGCCACGGTTCAGGTAGTTATTTAGGAAAAACTGCATTTTTTGGGTTTGGGGGGGCCCAGCGCGGTGGGGGAGTGGCCCCCGGGGACCAAACGAAATTTTTCCGTAAAAGTCTAGTGGGGCTACATGCCCACCAAATTTCATGTTCCCCGGTGTTTCGGTGTCCCTGGTATCGTTGACGGAAAATTCAGTAGATTGACGAAAAAAAAAAAAAAAAAAAACTTTGACAATCCCTATATGACCGCTTTCGCTAGCTACGCTAGAGGCGGTCATAATAATATTGCATTTTAATTTTTTATGGGAGGGGCGCAAATCACAAATGACTGATTATGGGCTAGGTTGATGTGGGCCCTTAAGAGCAACATACCATCAAAATTTCTTCATCCTCGGTGCCACGGTTCAGGTAGTAATTTAGGAAAAACTGCATTTTTTGGGTTTGGGGGGGCCCAGCGCGGGGGGGGAGGGGCCCCCGGGGACCAAACGAAATTTTTCCGTAAAAGTCTAGTGGGGCTACATGCCCACCAAATTTCATGTTCCCCGGTGTTTCGGTGTCCCTGGTAGCGTTGACGAAAAATTCAGATGACGAAAAAAAAAAAAAAAAAAACTTTGACAATCGATTATGGGCTAGGTTGATGTGGGCCCTTAAGACCAACATACCATAAAAATGTCTTCATCCTCGGTGCCACGGTTCAGGTAGTTATTTCGGAAAAACTGCATTTTTTGGGTTTGGGGGGGCCCAGCGAGGGGGGGGAGTGGCCCTCGGGGACCAAACGAAATTTTTCCGTAAAAGTCTAGTGGGGCTACATGCACACCAAATTTCATGTTCCCCGGTGTTTCGGTGTCCCTGGTATCGTTGACGAAAAATTCAGATGACGAAAAAAAAAAAAAAAAAAAACTTTGAGAATCGATTATGGGCTAGGTTGATGTGGGCCCTTAAGACCAACATACCATAAAAATATTTTCATCCTCTGTGCCACGGTTCAGGTAGTTATTTAGGAAAAACTGCATTTTTTGGGTTTGGGGGGGCCCAGCGAGGGGGGAGACTGGCCCCCGGGGACCAAACGAAATTTTTCCGTAAAAGTCTAGTGGGGCTACATGCCCACCAAATTTCATGATCCCCGGTGTTTCGGTGTCCCTGGTATCGTTGACGAAAAATTCAGATGAGGAAAAAAAAAAAAAAAAAAAAACTTTGACAATCGATTATGGGCTAGGTTGATGTGGGCCCTTAAGACCAACATACCATAAAAATGTCTTCATCCTCGGTGCCACGGTTCAGGTAGTTATTTAGGAAAAACTGCATTTTTTGGGTTTGGGGGGGCCCAGCGCGGGGGGGGAGTGGCCCCCGGGGACCAAACGAAAATTTTCCGTAAAAGTCTAGTGGGGCTACATGCCCACCAAATTTCATGTTCCCTGGTGTTTCGGTGTCCCTGGTATCGTTGACGAAAAATTCACGGGGGGCCCAGCGCGGGGGGGGAGTGGCCCCTGGGGACCAAACGAAATTTTTCCGTAAAAGTCTAGTGGGGCTACATGCCCACCAAATTTCATGTTCCCCGGTGTTTCAGTGTCCCTGGTATCGTTGACGAAAAATTCACGGGGGAAGTGGCCCCCGGGGACCAAACGAAATTTTTCCGTAAAAGTCTAGTAGACCAACATACCATAAAAATTTATTCATCCTCGGTGCCACGGTTCAGGTAGTTATTTAGGAAAAACTGCATTTTTTTGGGTTTGGGGGGGCCCAGCGCGGGGGGGGAGTGGCCCCCGGGGACCAAACGAAATTTTTCCGTACAAGTCTAGTGGGGCTACATGCCCACCAAATTTCATGTTCCCCGGTGTTTCGGTGTCCCTGGTATCGTTGACGAAAAATTCACGGGGGCCCCAGCGCGGGGGGGGAAATGGCCCCCGGGGACCAAACGAAATTTTTCCGTAAAAGTCTAGTAGACCAACATACCATAAAAAATTCTTCATCCTCGGTGACACGGTTCAGGTAGTTATTTAGGAAAAACTGCATTTTTTTGGGTTTGGGGGGGCCCAGCGCGGGGGGGGGGGAGTGGCCCCCGGGGACCAAACGAAATTTTTCCGTACAAGTCTAGTGGGGCTACATGCCCACCAAATTTCATGTTCCCCGGTGTTTCGGTGTCCCTGGTATCATTGACGAAAAATTCACGGGGGCCCCAGAGCGGGGGGGGAAGTGGCCCCCGGGGACCAAACGAAATTTTTCCGTAAAAGTCTAGTAGACCAACATACCATAAAAAAATTCTTCATCCTCGGTGCCACGGTTCAGGTAGTTATTTAGGAAAAACTGCATTTTTTTGGGTTTGGGGGGGCCCAGCGCGGGGGGGGGGAGTGGCCCCCGGGGACCAAACGAAATTTTTCCGTACAAGTCTAGTGGGGCTACATGCCCACCAAATTTCATGTTCCCCGGTGTTTCGGTGTCCCTGGTATCGTTGACGGAAAAGTCACGGGGGCCCCAGCGCGGGGGGGGAAGTGGCCCCCGGGGACCAAACGAAATTTTTCCGTAAAAGTCTAGTAGACCAACATACCATAAAAAATTCTTCATCCTCGGTGCCACGGTTCAGGTAGTTATTTAGGAAAAACTGTATTTTTTGGGGTTTAGGGGGGCCCAGCGCGGGGGGGGAGTGGCCCCCGGGTACCAAACGAAATTTTTCCGTACAAGTCTAGTGGGGCTACATGCCCACCAACTTTCATGTTCCCCGGTGTTTCGGTGTCCCTGGTATCGTTGACGAAAAATGCACGGGGGCCCCAGCGCGGGGGCGGTTCGTGAACAAATCGTTCTTTTGAACCGGTTCTTTTTAGTGAACCGGTCGAACCAGTACACTAAATCGGACTGAATCGTTCAAAAGAGTTTGCGTCTTGCGTCAGCGCTGATCCACAAGTTACTAAAGTTACTCACTTTCAGATATGTCTGACACAGTCCCTCCGACTATTATTTTAAAGATTGGAAACACAATGAATGGATTGTAAAACTAAACATTTATTATTACACTAAAACATTATTTTCAGGAACAATTTAATTTCTAAGTTGATATAAATACTTTTTTGATGTAAACTCTTGCCAAAGTTTCAAGGGTGCAAAGTAAATGTTTATAATGTGTTAATCAAAACATAACGTATTAAACATACTTAAGACATGCATTGACTTTTTAGTTTTGTCGACTGTATAGTAAGGTTTCAGCAGTTCTAAGCTCAGCACATACAGGCCTACTGCAACAGAGTTTCTCGATTCATGACAAGAAATGGTTGCTGCAGCGGTTCTCGAATCACCAGTACAGAACCGAGAACTGTTTCTTTCGGACACGTTTGATACGGAGAACCGATGAGCAGGAGATACTGAGCATGCGTGATTGCACCGTTTCTGAACCGAACTTACTTTCGGCCAACTGCATGCTGTGCTGATACATGAGCACGGGTGAACCGAGAACTTAAATGAGGGGCCGAAAAATGTAAGTTTATTTAATAACAAATAAAATAAAATTGATGAAGACCATTTTATTCAGTTTAGATCTTTAAAACATATAAAATATCCGCATTTGCACATCGCCTGTAGGCCTAGGCTAAAGGGTTCATTTGCAAAACGTAAATGTAAGAAACTTATCCAAGATGATTATGACGATGAGTACTATTATTTAACTGAAGTTATGATTACAAATGCCTTTATTTGAATGTATTTTTGTCCACCGGGATGATAGAATTGATATCGTTACGTGAGGACGTAAAATAACTGGTGAACCGTTTTTTTTTTTTAACCGGTTCATTGAAACGAACTGTCCGAAAAGAACCGGACTTCCCTAGTGCCGAGAGTATTATGATAATTGCATATTATTTATAAAAGATGTTCTGCAGACAAAAGAAACAACAATTTTACAACTTTGTTATTTCGACACACAGACATCAAGAATCAGCGTATGAATCTCAACAATGGTGACAATCAACAACAAATATAAACTGTGAATATTACAAAACAAGATACTAAAAAGTCACAACAAAAACAGCAAAAATAAAAGTAAATGGTAAGAATAAAAGAAAATACTACAACAATTCAGCTGCATAATGTATTAATGCCGATTGACTTCCTGCTCAGCTACTGTTCGGACGCTCTCGCTTACTGCTCCGCGCTTTGCTCTATCGCTTTTACATTTTATCTCCTATTTTCTTATATTTTATTTCCTTTATTTTATTTCCTTTTATCACCTAATTTTAACTTCAGCAAATCAGCACAGTGCTCAGACGACAAAGTTTGGATTACTACAAAAACTGAGAATTCTTTTACCCGACCAGCTTACATTCCGGGAAAGGAAAACACAACTGCCTACAAGGATAAGAGAAAATGCCTCTTCTGAAATCTACTTGCTGCACCAACTGCCACAGACTTTTACAAAGGATTGCAGTTCTTGAAACAAAGTTACTTACGGGACCACCAAACCAGACGGAGCACACAACAGAGCTTCATCATGGACACCCTCAGCATACCGGTGAGTCCCATGAAACTAGTGCTCCTCGACAGGTAGAGAAACAAGCCGATCGACTTACTAATCGATGGCACAAACAGGGAGGGAGACCCAAAGACACTCGAGACATCAGATTGTCACGAGCATCACATATTGCCGCAGTAGCATCCTCTACCCCAGATACAGCTCTGACAAGGATTGCAAACACTGGTCTCAAACCACCACCTATACATCTTGAGAACAGATTTGAAGTGCTAATGAATGTAAATGAGGAATCCCCAAATGTGATGAATGTGATCGAACACAGACTGAATGGGCCAGTGGCTAACACTGATGCTAACTGGTGCTCAAGGTCGAGCAGACAGCGGCACTCAGCTCAGAGCGCAGCCGAGCCCAGGACTCTGATAGTGGGGGACTCCATAATCAGAAACATTAGCGGCAGGGATACAACTACATGCTGCCTTCCACAAGCAACAACTTCTGATATAAACAGGGAACTTCAGAACATTCTGATGAAACATAAGACTGCAAATCGACTCATCATTCATGTGGGGAAGAATGATATTCATAAAGAGCAGTCAGAACTCCTTAAAAAGGATTTCAATGAACTTTTTGAAACACTTAAAAGACTGAAAGTGCAAACATTCATCAGTGGACCACTCCCAGCAAGAGGAACAAACCGGTTTTCACGGTTGCTTGGGCTTAATACGTGGCTGCAAAAAACCTGCAATATAAAAGGAGTAAACTTCATTGACAATTTCAATCTTTTCTGGAGTCAGAGACAACTTTTTCATCGGGATGGCCATCACCCAAACAAACTTGGTTCAAGAGTGTTAAAGGACAATATCTACTTCTCCCTCAATCATCCTTCTGCAGTGTGTGCCAATCCACTCAATCTGAACGGCACACACACATCTGGATACAGTATGAATGACCACGGGACTTCACTTCAACAGCAAAATGGACATGATAACACCACTCCGCCACAACAACCTCTGCTCACGGACACAATATCAGCTGAGCCCTGTCCACACAGCTCACCACAGACAGACATATCAGAACTGCTCCAAGATTCACCACCCAAGGACGACTTCCTGGAAAACAGCCAGGGAATCCAGGACAGCATATCACAACCTCCGATAACACCAGAGCAACAGCCCCTTTCACCAGACACTTTCTCCCTCTCCCCAGCAACTCCACTCCTGTGCTTCTCACAGAAAATGGAAGAACTGGTGTATGCTGGAACCAGACTATCCCACTCTTTTGCTGCAAGCCCCCAAATACCAACCAAAAAAAGACAGGCACCATTACCACCCAAGCCTGCGGGCCCAGCTCGCCCTCCCCCTCCTGTGAGAGCTCTTCGGCCTCTGCCACAACGCCAGGGCCCACACCCTCCTCCATCTGCTCGAGGTGAACCGAAAACAACTGATACCAGCTCTCAGTGATATGTGTTGGGTCCCCGTTTTGATAACAGTAACTTTCTCAAATGTTTACAGAACAAACGGGAACCCAGTGTGCCTGTATCTTCCTCTATTGCTGTTCTATTACAAGATAGAAAGTCTAAGGCCTTCAATAGCCGTACAGCAAACCTAACTAATCTGGTGCCTCTTACACGTCAAACTAATATTGCTGTGGGGAAAAGTAAGTCTGTTAAGTTAGCAATCCTTAACATTCGCTCACTTAAAAATAAATCACTTCTAGTCAACGACTTAATAACCACAAACAATCTGGATTTTATGCTTCTAAATGAAACCTGGCTAGAAGACAGCTGCAGTGCAACAATCCTCAATGAAGCAGCCCCCCCGAACTTTACTTTTATGAGTGTCTGCAGAGCTGTTAAGAGAGGTGGGGGTCTAGCTGCTCTTTTTAAAGATATCTATCAATGTAAGCAAAAATCATTTGGGAATTACTTGTCTTTCGAATATCTGGGTATTGTGTTAAAAGGTGCTCCACGCATTTTACTTATCATTATTTACAGGCCTCCAAAATACTCTCCAGCCTTTGCTGAGGACTTTACAGAAATGTTATCAACAATTACATCAGAGTTTGACTGTTTTGCCATTGCTGGAGATTTAAACATCCACATAGATAATGCAGAAACCAATATGGCAAAAGAAATCAATACTGTTTTAAAAACTTTTGATCTGACTCAGCATGTTCATGGACCCACACACAATCGTGGACACACTCTAGATTTACTTATCAGTAAGGGTCTAAACATTTCATCGATTGTTATTAAGGATGTAGCACTGTCTGATCATTTCTGTATTTTCTTTGATATATTGATCTCTCCTGCCACTGAAGCTAGATCTGTGTCTGTCAAGAAGAGATGCTTAAATGAGAACACTAGTGTACTATTTATGAAGGCTATATCCTTAACACCAAGCATATCTGCAGACTCTGTTGATTTTCTCCTTGATTCCTTTAACTCAAAAGTTAAAAGTGTAATTGATGATATTGCTCCTGTTAAAGTCAGGAAGAAGAGTGGCAGACAAAAAGCACCTTGGAGAAACTCAACAGCAGTGCAAAATATGAAAAGACAATGCAGAAAAGCAGAGCGCATGTGGCGGAAGACAAAACTTGTAGTCCATTATAACATCTACAAAGACAGCATCCATGCTTTTAATATGGAACTAGGCAAAGCTAGACAGACTTTCTTCTCAAATATTATAAACAGTAATTTAAACAACACACGCACTCTTTTTGCTACTGTAGAGAGACTGACAAACTCCCCAAGCCAGATTCCCAGTGAAATGCTCTCAGACAACAAGTGCAGTGAGTTTGCCTCTTTCTTCTCTGAGAAAATCAATAATATCAGAAAGGCGATCAGCACATCTTTGAGTTGCCCTGGGGTTAGACAGACCATCAAACCACCTGAGAAAGTAGTTACTATGTCTGACTTCAAAGAAATTGATGGCAAAATTTTGGAAGAAACCATACAGCACCTTAAAACATCAACCTGTGCTCTTGACACACTTCCCACATCATTTTTCAAAAGTGTGTTAAACAGTTTAGAAGCAGATCTTCTAGAAGTGGTAAATGCCTCACTTCTCTCTGGGAGTTTTCCAAACTCCCTGAAAACTGCAGTTGTCAAGCCCCTCCTGAAAAAGAACAATATGGATAAGACCATATTAAGCAACTATAGGCCGATCTCAAATCTTCCTTTCATAGGCAAGATCATTGAAAAAGTTGTCTTCAATCAGCTGAACAAATTCTTATGCTCGAATGGATACTTTGACAATTTTCAATCTGGTTTCCGACCACATCACAGCACAGAGACAGCGCTCATAAAGATAATAAACGATATTCGCTTAAATACTGATTCAGGCAAATTATCAGTGCTGGTACTACTCGACCTCAGTGCTGCATTTGACACTGTCGATCATAACATACTTCTTGACAGGCTGGAAAACTGGGTGGGGCTTTCTGGGAAAGTCCTAAAATGGTTCAGGTCATACTTAGATGGGAGAGGTTATTATGTGAGTATAGGAGATCATAAGTCTGAGTGGACATCCATGACATGCGGAGTCCCTCAAGGCTCAATTCTTGCGCCACTCCTGTTCAACCTGTATATGCTCCCAATGAGCCAAATAATGAGAAAGAACCAAATTGCTTATCACAGCTATGCAGACGACACACAGATCTACTTAGCCCTATCGCCTAACGATTACAGCCCCATTGACTCCCTGTGCCAATGCATTGATGAAGTCAACAGTTGGATGTGTCAAAACTTTCTTCAGTTAAACAAAGACAAAACTGAAGTCATTGCATTTGGAAACAAAGATGAAGTTCTCAAGGTGAACGCATACCTTCACTCTAGGGGTCAAACAACTAAACATCAAGTCAGGAATCTTGGTGTGACACTAGAGTCAGACCTTAGTTTCAGTAGTCATGTCAAAGCAATAACTAAATCAGCATACTATCATCTAAAAAATATTGCAAGAATTAGATACTTTGTTTCCAGACAAGACTTAGAGAAACTTGTTCATGCTTTCATCACCAGCAGGGTGGATTATTGTAATGGACTCCTCACTGGCCTTCCCAAAAAGACCATAAGACAGTTGCAGCTCATACAGAACGCTGCCGCCAGGATTCTGAGCAGAACCAGAAAATATGAACATATCACACCAGTCCTCAGGTCTTTACACTGGCTCCCAGTTAAATTTAGGATTGATTTTAAAGTATTATTACTGGTATATAAATCATTTAATGGCCTAGGACCTCAATACATTGCAGATATGCTCACTGAATATAAACCCAACAGATCACTCAGATCACTAGGATCATATCAGCTAGAAATACCAAGGGTTCACTCTAAGCATGGCGAGTCTGCTTTTAGCTATTATGCCAGCCGCAGCTGGAACCAGCTTCCAGAAGAGATCAGATGTGCTCCTACAGTAGTCACTTTCAAATCCAGACTCAAAACACTTCTGTTTAGCTATGCATTTAATGAATGAGCACTGTGCCAATGTTCGTCCGACTGTTTGTACTGTACTGTATTTTATTTTTTATTTTTCTAAACTGTTTTAATTATTCTTATTTCTTTTTATTATTTTAATTTCTTCTATGTAAAGCACTTTGAATTGCCACTGTGTATGAAAAGTGCTATATAAATAAACTTGCCTTGCCTTGCCTTGCCTTGCCTTGCAATGCATGCTGGGAGCCAATCTGGTTAGTAATAAGTGAAGCTTTTATCCTCCTCTGCTGATATCTTGAGAGATTTAAAGGCATGGTAGGTGATTTGCTTCAAAAACATTATAATTCATGTGTAACTGACCACAAACACGGGCATCAGTAAATGTAAAGCTCAGGTACTCACTAAGCTTTAGAGCTTCACGGTAGAACTGCTCATACAGATGAGAGAATGGACCATGACCTTAAAGAGAAAAGCAAAATACACTGAACAATGCATGCATTATATTTCACCTGATATATTTTATCCCACCTTCATATGATTAAATATATGAATCACATATTATGTCATAGGAAAATGACATAAAACTTTGTTTTGTGAAAAAAGGAGTTTGTTTTTTTGTGACTCATCATATTGTTAAAGAGGTAAAATACAGTATAGATATATTTAGCACGTGTTTCTTTTTTTCCTTTATATCTGACAACTCTTAAAATAACTCTTCTAACTAACATTTCTAATTAAACGGTATCTTATACTCTGTGTGAACAAACACCTGTTGTGCAAATAAAAACATGTCAACAACATTTTGACAGAGCATATATTTTGTGCTCAGATGTGCACATGTATGTTGACAACACTCACCTAAATTGTAGCACAGAGCAGCAATTTGGACACACAGGATGTCTTTTTCATCAATGCCGAGATCATCACGTTTTTCTTTCAGGACATTGATCATACGTCTTGCTAAATATGCCATCCTTCAATACACAGTTCAGAGATTTTAAACAATTGTAAACAAAATGCCTATTAGGCAAAATCAACCTGGCCATCCTTTCACAGTATTATAATTTATAGATTATGGAAATATAGTTCAAGACGTTAACATATTTTTTGTTGCTTTTGATGAACATGTTCATACATATACTCAGGAAAAAAAAGGTACAAAGCTGTCACTGGGGCAGTTCCCTAAGGTATTAAAGCGAAAAGGTACATCTTTGTTAAATCAATGTTAAATCAATATTCATTTGTCAATGTTAAACGCACTGAATCAAAATCAAAATCTCTTTTGTACCCGCAATTAATGTTGAAAAAAATGTTAAAATTTCATCATTGCATCAGTGTTACAACAACAACAACAACAACAACAACAACAACAACAACAACAACAACGAACTTAAAGCCACACAGCCTGAAATCAACTGCAAAAGAAGACAATACATCTCTCAAGATCTCAGCAGAGGAGGATTAAACAACTCCACAAACAGCATTACCAGCTTCACTTATTACTAACCAGACTGACTTTATTTCTGTCAGACGTCTACAGAAGTTCTTATTGAGAATTAACAGAAGTTTAGATGTTGACGTTTTATTGAAAATGGCTGGTTACCATTATGGTGATCAGTGTTTGCTTTTAGTAGTTTGACTTTGCTTTTATTTGAGTTTGTGGTGTTTGTAACAGTGTTTGCAAAAACACATAATTTGTTGCAAAGAAAGCCAGAAACAAAGATGATCAGTTAATCCGGCCACTACAAGATGACAATGTCAGGAATCAAAACATAACCGTTATGACCTGGGCTGCATTTCCCAAAAGCATCGTAAGCCTAAGTTGATCATAGAATAATTGCAACATATGGTCTCTACGAATAATTTAGGCTTGCAATGCTTCAGACAAATGTCCACATCCAAATCTAAACGTCTGTTCATTCTCAATAAGAACTTTTGTAGATGTATGAAAGAATTAAAGTCAATCTGGTTAATAAATGCAATAATGTGTAATGGCTGTAGTTAGGGCCCGAGCACCGATGGTGTGAGGACCCTCTTGGAATTGCTCTGTTTATTATTATTATTATTATTATTATTATTATTATTATTATTATTATTATTATTCTTCTCCGCATTGAATTGCATTTTTGAGGGCCTAAACATGCTCGAAAACTCACGAAACTTTGCACACGCGTCAGAACTGGCGGAAATTTACATCTGATATAGGTTTCAGAATTGGACGGGGCAAAATGGCTCGATAGCGCCACCTATAAAAGTTCAACGGAGTGCGCCTCCCGCAACGTTCCACGTACGTGCACGAAATTCGGTACATACATGTAATGACCTAATACCTACAAAAAAGTCTCTTGGAGCATAGCCCTAAACACAACAGGAAGTCAGCCATTTTGAACTTCCTCTCAGATTTTTGTGCAGTTTTTGCCATTTTCAGGCCTCGTACTTTAACGAACTCCTCCTACAGTTTTAATCTGATCATCTTCAAATTTGGTGAGTGTAATCTTAAGGCCTTTGCGACGTTAAATTGCGAAGATCTTGAGTTTTCGTCAAAGGGCGGGTCCTCGGCGGCCTGACAAATTTCGATGTTTCGCCATGAAACAGGAAGTTGCTGTAACTCAGGCATGGAATGTCCAATCTGCCCCAAACTTCACACTTTTGATAAGCGTTCTGTCCTGAACACATGACCATGCTCATATTCAGTTACAGTCTTAGCGCCACCTGCTGGCAACAGGAAGTGACATGTTTAACACTGTTATGGACTCCTAATAACATATAAAAAAGTGCCAGCAAGTGCTAAACATGCTAACAACATACTAGAAGCATGCTAAAACATGCTAGCAAACACTTAGCTAAGTGCTAAAGCATGCTATTATTGCAATTAAATAGGAATTTGCTGTAACTCAGGCATGGAATGTCCAATCTGCCCCAAACTTCACACTTTTGATAAACGTTCTGTCCTGAACACATCTACATGAGAACATTCAGTTATAGTAACAGCGCCACCTGCTGTCAACAGGAAGTGACATGTTTAACACTGTTGTGGTCTCCTAATAACATATAAAAAAGAGCCAGCAAGTGCTAAACAGGTTAGCAACATACTAGAAACATGCTAGCAAACACTTAGCTAAGTGCTAAAGCATGCTATCACTGCAATTAAATAGGAATTTGCTGTAACCCAGGCATGGAATGTCCAATCTGCCCCAAACTTCACACGTTTGATAAGAATCATGGCCTGAACACATGTCTATGCTCAAATTCAGTTATAGTAATAGCGCCACCTACTGGCAACAGGAAGTGACATGTTTAACACGTTGATGCCGTTCTAGCAACATGTTAAAAATGCCATTGAGTTCTAAACATGCTAGAAACATATTAAAACATGCTAGCAATACTTAGCTAAGTGCTAAAGCATGCTAATTCAATGAAACAGGACTTTGTTGTTACTCAAGAAGGCAATGTACAATCTACCCCAAACTTCACACGTTTGATAAGAGTTATCTCTTGAACACATGAACATGCTCATATTTAGTTATAGTCATAGCGCCACCTGCTGGCAACAGGAAGTGACGTTTAACACTGTTCTTGACTCCTAATAACATATAAAAAAATGCCAGTAGGTGCTAAACATCCTACCAACATACTAGAGACATGCTAAAACATACTAGCAAACACTTAGCTAAGTGCTAAAGAATGATATTACTGCAATTAAATATGAATTTGCTGTAACTCAGGCATGGAATGTCCAATCTGCCCCAAACTTCACACTTTTGATAAGCGTTCTGTCCTGAACACATGACCATGCTTATATTCAGTTACAGTCATAGCGCCACCTGCTGGCAACAGGAAGTGACATGTTTAACACTGTTATGGACTCCTAATAACATATAAAAAAGATGCCAGCAAGTGTTAAACATGCTAACAACATACTAGAAACATGCTAAAACATGCTAGCAAACTCTTAGCTAAGTGCTAAAGCATGCTATTATTGCAATTAAATAGGAATTTGCTGTAACTCAGGCATGGAATGTCCAATCTGCCCCAAACTTCACACTTTTGATAAGAGTCATGGCCTGAATACATCTACATGAGACTGTTCATTTATAGTAATAGCGCCACCTACTGGCAACAGGAAGTGACATGTTTAACACGTTGATGCCGTTCTAGCAACATGTTAAAAATGCCATTGAGTTCTAAACATGCTAGAAACATGTTAAAACATGCTAACAATGCTTAGCTAAGTGCTAAAGAATGCTAATTCAATGAAACATGACTTTTTTGTTACTCAAGAAGGCAATTTCCAATTTGCACCAAACTTCACACGTTTGATGAGTTCTGTCCTGAACACATATCCATGCTCATATTCAGCTATAGTCATAACGCCACCTACTGGCAACAGAAACTGACATGGTTAACACAGTAATGCAGTACTAACCACATAATTATTGTGTACTAAGCATGCTAGAAACAGACTAAACATGCTAGCAACACTTAGCTGAGTCATGAAGCATGCTACACAGCAAAAAGTCCAGTGTTAAATTAACTCTCCTGGGAGTTTATATGGCTCCAGAGTCAGTGTTAAAATATGAGTGTTAAATTAACACTCAAGAGTGTTAAAGGTAACGAGCTCATTAAGTGATTAATTGAGTAATAATTGACCAATATTGAAGACACCTGATGTTAACAAGCAGAATCACTGAAGGAGAAAATCTATTTTTTTTAAGACACCGTTATGGAGATCAGTGTTTGATTTAGTGTGGCTCTTGACCCATAAAGCATTAACTTTAAACTTTGTTTGGCCTTTGTATCTGAGTTATAACTCTCAGATGAACAAAGAGAAAAGGTGATCAGGTGGTGTTGGTTATGATTTGATAATCATAATTTCACCTGAATATCAACTCTCATTACAGAGCCTGTGATTCTACAGCAAATGATTTTTATCATTATCAATATAATGCAATATATTTCTTAAAAATTGTTCTGATAAAAATACCTAGAAAATTGCTTTAATTAGACACACTGACATCAATAATCAGCCTGTGAATCTCAACAATGGTGACAATAATAAAGCATGTTGCAGTGCATTCTGGGTGCCACCAATCAAAACTCATTCATGGCTCCCATCATGCATTGCAGTATGAATAAATTATGATCTGAATTGTCTTACTAATTTCCTTTTCCTAATTGAATATTCTGTTTGTCACCATAGTTGAGATTCATACACTTAATCTTGATGTCTGTGTGTGCCTTAAAGAAAGATTTTGTTTTATCAGAACAACTTTTAAGAAATCGTTTAGACTAGTTAGAAAAAAAGATCTTCTGCTGTAGAATCACAGTGATGCTGTAATCAACAATATACATTGAAGTCAGAGATTAGACTCTAAATGAGATCAGTGATTCAGGTGAAATTATGATTATGTCAAAACATAACCAACAAAACCTGATCAACTTTCTCTTTGTTCATCTGGCAGTTATAACTCAGATGCAACAGCCAAAGATAATCTAATGTTTACAGTTTATGAATCAAGAGCCCAACTAAAGCAAACACTTATCACCATAACGGTTTATTAAAAAAAATGATTTTCTCCTTCAGTGATTCTGCTTGCTAACATCAGGTGTCTTCAATAATGCTCAATCATCACTCAATTAATCACTTAATGAGCTCATTAACTTTAACACTCTTGAGTGTTAATTTAACACTCATATTTTAACACTGACTCTGGAGCCATATAAACTCCCAGGAGAGTTAATTTAACACTGGACTTTTTGCTGTGTATTATCACCATTATACAAAACATTTTGTAACTGACTTTGACATACTCTTACTATATATACCTCCTTAAATGTACATTTCCCAACCATGCTCTGTCTTCCTAAAGCCACCGAGTGTTGATGGCACGGGTGCGAGGGCCCTTTCATCGCTGCTTGCAGCTTTAATTGTTGTTGTAGTTGTTGTGTCTCTCTTTTTTTCTGTTCTTGTTGTTTCTCTTTCCTTCAGTTATTCTTCTTGTAAACATCAGGTGTCACCACTAATGCTCAGTCATCACTTAACCCTCAGGTAATCTTAGGTAATTTTGACCGAAAAACTTTACGTTTTGTTTTTTCCATTTTTTACTTCATCGGAATGGCACAAAACTTGGTAAAGGTTTTTTCACTTGCTATGTGAACACACACACAAAAAAATCATGGATATGATTTGAAAAGGTTAAATGGTCCTGAAAAAAAATAGTCAAACTTGTGCTCCTCGCGGTCAAAAATCGTACTAAAAGCTAATGGGCCCTATTTTAACGATCTGAAACGCAAGTGTCAAAGCGCAAAGCGCAAGTGACTTTGTGGGCGGGTCTTGGCGCTGTTGCTAGTTTCCCGGCGGGATAAATGACTCTTGCGCCAGGCGCAAATCTTAAATGGGTTGGTCTGAAGCAGCTTCATTATTCATAGGTGTGGTTTGGGCGTAACGTGAAATAAACCAATCAGAGCGTCATCTCACATTCCCTTTAAGAGCAGGCGCGCTTGTTCTAAAGCGGATTCCTATCATAACGGCGGATTTGCCAGGCGCGCGCCAGGAGCGGTTCACAGCCGAGGAGACCGACGCTCTCGTCAGGGACTAACTATCTATCTATCTATCTATCTATCTATCTATCTATCTATCTATCTATCTATCTATCTATCTATCTATCTATCTATCTATCTATCTATCTATCGTACGTAATAATGTATGATTTGCAAAAATGAAAACTGCTGCTTCTGTGAAGATGAGAGAATCAAAGTGTATGCGCGTTGTGCACACGCTTCATTGATTATGGCCAAGCATGCCCCCTAAAATAGCATATGAATAACATGCGCAACGCGCCACTGACTTTAAACTATTTTTTCCTGGTTAGTGGCGCAATTGTTTTCTAAACCTGCAAAATAGCATGAAGGAACGTTTGCACCGGAACACACCTCCTTTTTTGCGCTGAACCGCCCAATGAGCGCAAGTTCATTCCCTAGTTTAGCGACGTGCTTCTGTGGAGGGAAAAACGCGCGGGTGCAAAATAGGAATGATACATGCGTCGCTGTACAAAGTCAATTGCGCTGGGTGCAAGATAGGGCCCAATATCTTGATATATCAAGCTCAAATTTGGAACACAGCCTGTTTCGATGAATGGCTTTGAATTTCTTTCCTGTTTAGAGTAAAATGTGTTACATATAAAATGTATATTTCATATAAAATTGAAAATAGCAAAATCCCAGTGTTAAATCAACACTGCTTAGAGCACATGGTCCCACTCTACAGAAAGTTAAAATAACACTGAGAAAAATTGTTACAATTGTTCTGAATACATTTTTATGCAATCGTTTCGGGATATGGCATACATTATTATTTATCAACTATGAAGACAATTTTCAAGCGCTCTAAATACATTTGCAAAGACCAAAAAAGTTTAAAGATGTATGTATGTATGTATGTATGTATGTAATCCATGCATGTATGTAATCCATGTATGTACACTGTATATAAATCAAAACTTTACTTTTATCATACCCAAGTGAGTGTTCGAAGCGAGTGTGAGTGGCTCCAGGATACACCAGATATGTTCCTCCGAGTTGTTTAATGTGACGGAGTCTCTGAAACTGAGGGGTATCAATGATCTCCATCAGAAGGGGGTCCAGCTCAATTTGACCATAAATGGGGTCATTGAAAATCTACAGGACAGAAAACAGGCAAATATTAGTTAATAAAATGGGAATTGAGAATTGAGCCTTTGAATCTATAGTGAATCCTTCAATGATAAAAATAACATATCAGCAAATAATTAAATGTAAATAGGATCCTAAATGTTAATAAAACCATAAAAATGCATGAATCACAGTGAACCCCAGACTGTAAAAGCTAAAGGTGCCACTGATATTACCATGTTAACATTTTTATTTATAGTATCCAACATACTGATTCAGAAAACAAATATATTACAGGACATGTGAAAAAAGTCTTTGTATTTTCAACTATTTTTTAAAGGGGAACTATTATGCAAAATTCAGTGTGTGTAAACAACCAGCCTATAATGGTAAAAAAAATAAACTAAAATTGTAACCTCAAAGCGTAGTCACTGTGTACTCATACTATGGCCACAATTAGGGATGGGTATCGTTAACACTCTTGAGTCTGGAGCCAAATAAACTCCCAGGAGAGCTCATTTAACACTGGAGTTTTTGCTGTGTGAGTTCATGGGTTCATGTTATCACTAAACATGTTAAAAATGATTTTAGAGAGTGTTATCCTTCATACATTCTACACAGCAAAATCCCCAGTGTTAAATTAACACTGCTCAGAGTTTATATGAGTCCACACTCAGAGTGTTATAATTAACACTGAAGCAGTGTTAAAGTTAATGAGATAATTAAGTGATTAATTGATTAATTGAGTGATGATTGAGCATTATTGAAGACATATGATGTTAATAAGCAGAATCACTGAAGGAGAAAATTAATTTTTAAAATGGTCACCATTATGGTGATGGGTGTTTAGTTTAGTTGGACTCTTGACCCTTACTTTTTTAACTTTAGATTTTGTTTGGCTTATTCATGCAGCAATGCATGATCGGAGCCATGAATGAGTTTTGATTGGTGGTACCCAGAATGCACTGCAACATGCTTTATTATTGTCACCATTGTTGAGATTTACAGGCTGATTCTTGATGTCTGTGTCTATAAAAAAAAAAAAAAAAAAAAAAAAAAAATCTATGTGAACAACTTAGGAAATTATTTGAATTACATTGTAAAAGTCTAAAATATTATGATTTTCAAGGACAGTGCTGCTATAATTAATACAGTACATCTAATTCAGAAATTGGGCTCTATATGAGTTCAGTGATTCAGGTCAAATGATTGTGAAATTATTATTATATTAAAACACAACCAACACCATCAAATCACCTTTTCGCTTTGTTCATCTGGTTGTTATAACTGAAGTACAGCAGCCAAACAAAATCTAAAGTTAATGATTTAAGGTCAAGAGCCCAACTAAAGCAAACACTGCTCACCATAATGGTAACATAAAATTACGGTTTTCTCCTTCAGTGATTCTGCTTGTTAACATCAGATGTCTTCAATAATGCTCAATCATCACTCAATTAATCACTTAATTATCCCATTAACTTTAACACTGCTTCAGTGTTACTTATAACACTCTGAGTGTGGACTCATATAAACTCTGAGCAGTGTTAATTTAACACTGGGGATTTTGCTGTGTAGTAACAAAAATAAAATTACCAACAGAAAACATTACAAGAACATAACAAAATGCTCTCAAAACATTCATAGAACAATAACATTTCTAGCTGGGATGAGTTCATGTTGTGGTCATAGTTTGAACACACAGTGAGAGCGCTGTTACACTTTTAGATCACTGTGAACTCAGATTGCTGACGGTGTGACCACATGGTGACATCACTGTGAGATCATTGTGTTGACTGGGTTCTGACCATAACAACCATAACATGATTCAGTCACATCATAACTGCAGTTGTTTTCAGATCAAAGTGTTGACTGGGTTTATATCATTTATAGCCTTGCCTTGTCTGAAGACTGATCTCTTCCTCCTCCTCCTCCTCCTCCTACTTCTTCTCCTAAAAAGGTATTTGGTTTTACATTTTAAGACCACAACAAACTCAAATTTATGTTTTTCCTAACTTAGGAGAGAAATAAGTTTGAAATACATTTGCAGCAATGATAGTGTTTCTGATGATTAATATGGAAAATATGCTGCTTGCTTTCCTCTCAATAATATAAACAACAAAAATGAGAAAACAGCAGTTCAGAAAGAATCTGATCATAGCGATGTTGATATGTTTGCAGCAGCTCTGCAATTCAGCCCTCCATAAGTACACTCATCTAATGACATTGACGTGTTTATATATTGTAAATACATTTTTCAATATGAAAAGCAGCATTTCATTATGTATTATTCAATATCTTGTAATGTATTAAAAATATTATATATTATTCAGTATATTTACACCATATAATATATTGATAAAAAATATATGGAAATATATGTTTGTTCCTTAATGGAAAACAGTAACCAGAGGTGGAAAGTACAGGTTCAGAAAGTAAAAGTCCTCCTCAGTATTTTGTTCCAATCACCTGGATTTGCTAATTCAGCAGGAGAGAGAACTAATTAGTGAAATCAGCTGCACAGCAAAAACTCCAGTGTTAAATGAACTCTCCTGGGAGTTTATATGACTCCAGACTCAAGAGTGTTAAAGTGTTAAAATATGAGTGTTAACCCTCTGGAGTCTAGGGTGTTTTTGGGGCCCTTGGGATGTTTTGACATGCCCTGACATTTGTGCTTTTTTTCAGTTATTTATAAACATGATAATGGCAAAGGTGTAAATTCACTCTATATAGCACAAACAGGGCTACCATAATATGTAAGCATTGTGTATGTAGATGTTTGTATTTTTAAGAGAATAATGTTTATGCGTGGTTATTGAAAAAAATAAAAATGAAAGTTGCTGAAATAAGACCCCAAAACTCATAATAAATATGTGTCAATAAGACTTTTGACTAATGGATGTTGTTGCTATGAGTTCTTGCTTCAAAATTATGTGAAAATAGTCTTGCTTTATCGTTCACATAAAACAATAAATTGATTTAAATTGGGTAAGACCGGTTTTGCTTGGAATGTCAATATGCGAGGGGGTCGTGAACGAGGAGTGGTTTACACCTGGGAATACAATGTCCCACCCACTCTGCATAATGAGCCATTAATTCAGGTGTGACACTGACTGAGCCACAATGCAAGGACAAAAGATATATTTAGAAGAAGACTTATATTGACCATTTAAGATTTTGCTTACATCTATCTTGTAAATATCTTTTGCTATTTTATTAAAAAGGTTACAATTACAACAATAATTACAATTTCAACAATATTTCAAGTGTACTCTTTCTTTGTAAAAAAATGATTATAGGCCTACATTTTATTATGTATTCATTAGTTTGAATATAGCCAGCATTTTTACTCATCTCAGTATAACAATACAGTTTGCTAAAACATCATCATTCATTCACACAGAAACGCGAGTGTGCGAGCTGTGGTAAACAGCATCTCTACCGTTCATTCATTTACATAGAAACACGAGTGTGCGAGCTGTGGTAAACAGCACGCATCTCTGCCGTTCATTCATTCACACAGAAACACGAGTGTGCGAGCTGTGGTAAACAGTGCATCTCTGCCGTTCATTCATTCACACAGAAACACGAGTGTGCGAGCTGTGGTAAACAGTGCATCTCTGCCGTTCATTCATTCACACAGAAATGCGAATCACTTGAGAAGGGAAAAAAACTTACTACAGTATTCCTTAGCACAGTCGGATCCTTGCTCCTCGAAATACCCGCACATCTGAGGGACATTTTCCATTATTATTATTCCTCACAGCGCTGCGAGACGGTGTAAACAAGTAGGCTACAATGATCTGAATAAACCCTGTGTTTTCTTGAGCTGATATGGGGGTGTTCACAGGCTTGCCTCAGCCATTTGCGTTTGAATAGTGCGCGCTCTCCGTGGGCGGAGTCACATTACAAGTAATTAGATGAGATGAGAACGACGGACATCTCACTCTTTTCTTACAGATTACATGAACTGAGAATATTTGTTTTTTATATAAATTACTTCATTTAAAAGAAGAGAATTCAAGCTTCATGCTTGTGTGTCTGTATGCCTGTTTGACTGAGTATTCGCTGAGTTATTGTTCATTTTTGGACGTGTTTCAGAATGGACTACACTGACAGAGAGAAGGCAGAACTCGCTTTGTGTTTATTTTTCATTATTTGGCAAAAAGCACAACACTTTGTTTTTATTGTGAGTATACACAAAAATAATACACATTTAACAGAATCGATTGATGTATGAAACTCCTATGGAAAATCAAAGTCAACAGAGTATTTATGAGTTTCTTTTACACTGATAAAAAAAAAGCGAGCTGGTATCGCCGGCGATACCGCCGACCTCAGGGGGTTAAATTAACACTCAAGAGTGCTAAAGTTAATAAGCTAATTAAGTGATTGATTGAGTGATGATTGAGCATTATTGAAGACACCAGATGTTAAAAAGCAGAATCACTGAAGGAGAAAAATCACAATTGTACTCACCGTTATGGAGATCAGTGTTTGGTTTAGTTGGGCTATTGACCCTTACATGTTTAACTTTAGATTTTGTTTGGCTGCTGTATCTGAGTTATAACAGCCAGATGAACAAAGAGAAAAGATGAACAGGTGTTGGTTATATTTTAACATAATCATCATTTGACCTGAATCACTGAACTCATTTAGAGTCTAATCTCTGACTTAAATGTATATTGGTCATTACAGCATTACTGTGAATCTACAGAATAAGATCCAGATTTTTCAATATAATTCAAATGATTTCTTAAAAGTTGTTCTGATATATATAACTCTTTCTTTAAGGCACACACAGACATCAAGATTCAGTGTATGAATTTTAACAATGGTGACAACAAGAATATTCAATTAGGAAAAGGAAATTAGTAAGACAATTCAGATCATAATTTATTGCAATGCATGATGGGAGCCATGAATCAGTTTTGATTGGTGGCACCCAGAATGCACTGCAACATGCTTTATTATTGTCACCATTGTTGAAAATCACAGGCTGATTCTTGATGTCAGTGTGTCCAAATAAAATACTTTTTCAAAGTCTTTTGATCAGAATAACTTTTAAGAAATATTTTTGATTATACTGAAAATGTTAAAATAGTATACTATACTGTAGAATCACAGGCTGCTGTAATCAACAAGGTAAACCTAACTCTCTAAATGAGTTTTGTGATTCAGGTCAAATGATGATTATGTCAAAACATAACCAACACCACCTGATCAACTTTTCTCTTTGTTCATCTGAGAGTTATAACTCAGATACAACAGCCAAACAAAATCTAACATTATTAGTTTAAGGTTCAAGAGCCCAACTAAAGCCAACACCGATATCCATAATGGCAACTTAAAAAAAGAGATTTTCTCCTTCAGTGATTCTGCTTGTTAACATCAGGTGTCTTCAATAATGGTCAATCATCACTCAATTAATCACTAAATTATCTCATTAACTTTAACACTCTTGAGTCTGGAGCCAAATAAACTCCCAGGAGAGTTCATTTAACACTGGAGTTTTTGCTGTGTGAGTTCATGGGTGGAATAAACATATGGCAGGACTTTTACTTTCTGACCCCTGGACTTTCCACCTATGCTTATCACATTATGCCTGGTTAAGACACAGCATGAGTCACTTTGGATAAAAACATCTGCTAAATATGAAAATATATCAAAAGGCAGAAATAAAAAATGGTAGACACAAAGACAACACATGACACATCCCTACAAATGCATGTAAATGCAGAGTTACCTGAATCAATGAACTTGTTGTTCTTGCACCACTCATGAAAGAACTCCTCCGCTGTCTGCTGGATGTTCTGATCATCAGTGTGTTTTGAATTGTACACCCTCACAAGCCATTCATGAAACTTCTTTGGCTTGAGACTGGACACCTGCAGGAATGAGATAAACCAAACACATCATGTTAAACAGAATTTCTCCAACAAGGAACATCTTTCAATTACCCTGGGATGAATTTGGGTACAGTGGCCCTCATTTATCAATCTTGCGTAGAAACGGGCGTATATATTGCCGTAAGATTATGCTTACACTCCTCTCATCGCCTGATTTATGAAGCTGTGCGTACCTTTGAAATTCTGGTGTACGCAATACCTGCCCTTGATAAATGGCGCGGCTGAAATCGATCGTCATTAGAATAACACGCCCCTATATATTCAAGTCTCCGCTTCCCCCACGCCCTCATTTTACGCCATGGACACACGGAAGACGGCAAAGAAGAGAAACTTCTTTGAGAAAGAGAAAGCGAAACACCATAGAAGTGGAAAGAAACAAAATTGATTTCTAGATTTTTATTATTAATGACGCTTATTGTTATTTAGAGTAAGAATGTCGTTATTATTATTATTTGTATTATTATTTGTATTATTATTATTATTATTTAAAAGAAGAAGAATAGCATTTTTATTATTTTGTCAGTCTGAATTATTTTTTGGTCATTGAAAGCCTTTCATTACTAAACCCAGTCCGTGCACACCTGCCGGGCCTAACCCTGGCCTAACCATCGTTTCAAAGAATAGTACAACGGCGAGCGCGTCGAGTATAAACGCCTCGTCCGTTTGGGGAGGTGCGCGCGCAGTCTGCGGAGACTTGCGCTGCGGAGCCAGGCGAAAGTATAAACAAGGCTTGAAACGTCAGGTAAAGCGCACAGGCTCGCAACTTAAGGAATACATATGCCTACAATTCAAATGCTTTGGTAAAGTCACACAAATTAAACATTGAAGTCCATGTTGCACAAAAATAAACACTTAAGTTTATAATTACTATGTTGTTGTTTTTTTACAGTGGGTCATAATATATTATATCTTTTAGTTTGTCAGTGCGTTTTGTGGTGTTAGGAATTGTTTTTTTGCGCATTCCCACACTTAAAACGTGCGTACACCACCTCCTGAGCTGGCGTAGGATTTGAGCGTGCCGTACGCCAACGTCCATATTGATAAATCTCAAAGTCACCGTGGTTTTGGGTGTACGCCAGGTGTACGCTGGAAATTTGGTGTACGCACTTTTGATAAATGAGGGCCAGTATGTGCACCGTATGTGCACCACAAACAAGAGCAAAAGCTCAAATCCCTTCATTTCATCAAATGTTTTCTGCATAACTAGTAGCAGCTCAATGAACAGATATTATAGAGATCAATACCCAGTCAACACGTGAGATCAGGTGATGACATCACACCATTCTCATACAGTGATACTCACGGTGTCAGTAATATATGAGCTCATTGTGAATTCAAAAATGTTGAGCAGGATGAGAAGAGGCGGTTCAAATATCAGTCACTGGGGGGAGATTATACTTCCTGTTTCTCAACACTATTACAGTGATGTCACAGTGGTGTCACATGGTCAGGTCACAGTATGAGTGAACACCCAGATAACAGATCTTTCTTATAAGAACATTCTCCAAACATACAACTGACTTAGATGCCACAGCCTTTGATGAAATAAAAGAAGACATTAAATCTTCTTAAAGTTTTTTAGGATTAAACAACTCCACAAACAGCATTTCCAGCTTCGCTTATTACTAACCAGACTGACTTTATTTCTGTCAGACGTCTACACAAGTTCTTATTGAGAATTAACAGATGTTTTGATGTTGATGTTTTATTATTTCGTTTGATGTTACCATGATGGAGATCAGTGTTTGCTTTAGTTGGGTTTGTGAACCTTTTAGATATTATATTTTCTCTTGCTGCTGTGACTTATCCTGGTTAAAACCAGACCCTTCTCAGTTGAAACTGAGTGTAGGGTCTGGCGAAGCTATGTAGACAAATCATTTCCAAAGGGGCGTCACCAACCGACGTAGCTCAAATTTCTCTGGGCGCAATTGGATAGTCTAAAACCAATCAGATCGATGAAGGAGATGACGTATGCTTCGAGTGTTGTTCTTTGCTCCGGTTTTAACGAAAATGGTAAGTTTAAATCGCTCAAAACAGACGCGATAACTGATTCGTTTATATACTGTCTATGATTCGAACGAGTGATGTTCTACGGCGGCATCCATCTTTGTAATGAAATCTCCTTCAGCGTCGCTGCGCTGTCGTCATCATGTAAATCCCTCCCCAAACGTTTCTGATTGGTGCCGCGATTTCGGCGGCACAGAAATGAGTTTGAATGGGCTCTTCTCCAGACTATCCTGGAGAGAGAATTAAAATTCGCCGGAAGTAGTCTGGGTTTTCCCAGGCTAGCTGTGACTGGGTTTGAAAGACACAATTGTTAAGGCAGGAAAAGCCAAAAGAGAATATATTCAGATGATGATGTTTAATTAATGATGATAACAACATAATCATTACCTAAATTCAGTATACAGTCTTTGAGATATTGTTAATTTTGTATTTTTAATTATAATAACCCTGTGATTATACAGTATAAGATCCAACATTGTTATAATAATTTACTAAGGATATTAACTGCATAATTAGGCACAAACATTTGAACGATAGTGTCATTTAAAAACAAAGACACATCAAGAATCAGCGTATGAATCTCAATAATGTTGACAATCAAAAGCTTCATGCTGCAATGCATGCTGGGTATCTAGTCTTTGTGCACTTTGACCTCACATTGTGACCATAGTATGAGCACACAGTGAGGGCGGTGTGAGGTTACACTTTTAGCTCACTGTGAACTCAGATTGTGAACACATCATGAGTATCCTGGGAGCTCATGGTGAGATCACTGTGAGATCAAATTGTTGACTGGGTAGTCATTACAATTAACATAATTGTGACAATAAATAGGTCAGATGCATGACGTAATCATGATTGTTCAGTAAATTTTGAGATAAGTGAGCTTTAGTACCTGGTACTTCTCCATCTTGAAGGCTTTGTTTGGCTCATTCTTGCTGTAGAAATAAACGTTGTCAATGGGCTCATTACCCACTTCACCAAATCCCATGCCAAGAACCTGAATGAGAAGAGAATTTAGAAATGATCGAAAGTTAAACTGTGAAAATGAAAATGTAGAAAATTCGATGATTGTCTTATTTTTTACTGTCAAAACATACATAGATGTCAAAGTCCTTATCCCTCAGAGTATGCTGGCCCTTGATCTTTTTGATCTTTTCCTTCCAGTCTTTGCACAGTTCTTCCTAAGGGTTTGGAAGAATAAATTAGTCAAATATTACACTAAATGAGAAATAATATAGATAAAATACATTTAAGGCTCTTTTTATACATATACAATAGTATGTCATGCAGTGTGGCAATTTGTGCGTGAAGCCATATACCCTGTAAACAATTTCTCTTACAGTGATCTCACCATGTGGTCACAATGTGAGTCACCCCAGCTAGATGTGTTATCAGATGTGGACTCCGACATCACTCAGACGTCAAATTTAGGTTGAAAATGAAAATTGGGTTGGGTCTAAACATTTGTTTGACGTCAGACTCCAACTTCAATAAACAACTCCACAAACAGCATTACCAGCTTCTCTTATTACTAACCAGACTGACTTTATTTCTGACAAATGTGTGGAAAAGTTCTTATTGAGATTAACAGAGGTTTAGATATTGAAATTAATAGTTTGGTTTGTATATAGTTTGGTTTGTACTATATTAATTTGAAATACTGCATTATAAAAAAAAAAAAAAAAAATAGAAGATTATGTTTTTTTTCAATAGCAAAATTTTACCATAATTATTGCATAAATATTAATAGGTCGGCACTGTTTTGGCAGCACGCGTAGGAGACTCAAAGGAAATCTGTTATATTGGAAAGTTTAACAGACAGTGAGCTACCTTTGAAACGTCTTCCTTCAGTCGAGCCTCTCCAACAAACTTCGGCAGACGTCGGCAGAGAATCTTATTTAGAATATCTTTGGCTTTAGTCAGATCAGGGTCTGAGTCTGACTGGCGCAGGATCTTATCAAAGATGTTTGATCAGTAGGTGCTAAACATCCTACCAACATACTAGAGACATGCTAAAACATACTAGCAAACACTTAGCTAAGTGCTAAAGAATGATATTACTGCAATTAAATATGAATTTGCTGTAACTCAGGCATGGAATGTCCAATCTGCCCCAAACTTCACACTTTTGATAAGCGTTCTGTCCTGAACACATGACCATGCTTATATTCAGTTACAGTCATAGCGCCACCTGCTGGCAACAGGAAGTGACATGTTTAACACTGTTATGGACTCCTAATAACATATAAAAAAGATGCCAGCAAGTGTTAAACATGCTAACAACATACTAGAAACATGCTAAAACATGCTAGCAAACTCTTAGCTAAGTGCTAAAGCATGCTATTATTGCAATTAAATAGGAATTTGCTGTAACTCAGGCATGGAATGTCCAATCTGCCCCAAACTTCACACTTTTGATAAGAGTCATGGCCTGAATACATCTACATGAGACTGTTCATTTATAGTAATAGCGCCACCTACTGGCAACAGGAAGTGACATGTTTAACACGTTGATGCCGTTCTAGCAACATGTTAAAAATGCCATTGAGTTCTAAACATGCTAGAAACATGTTAAAACATGCTAACAATGCTTAGCTAAGTGCTAAAGAATGCTAATTCAATGAAACATGACTTTTTTGTTACTCAAGAAGGCAATTTCCAATTTGCACCAAACTTCACACGTTTGATGAGTTCTGTCCTGAACACATATCCATGCTCATATTCAGCTATAGTCATAACGCCACCTACTGGCAACAGAAACTGACATGGTTAACACAGTAATGCAGTACTAACCACATAATTATTGTGTACTAAGCATGCTAGAAACAGACTAAACATGCTAGCAACACTTAGCTGAGTCATGAAGCATGCTACACAGCAAAAAGTCCAGTGTTAAATTAACTCTCCTGGGAGTTTATATGGCTCCAGAGTCAGTGTTAAAATATGAGTGTTAAATTAACACTCAAGAGTGTTAAAGGTAACGAGCTCATTAAGTGATTAATTGAGTAATAATTGACCAATATTGAAGACACCTGATGTTAACAAGCAGAATCACTGAAGGAGAAAATCTATTTTTTTTAAGACACCGTTATGGAGATCAGTGTTTGATTTAGTGTGGCTCTTGACCCATAAAGCATTAACTTTAAACTTTGTTTGGCCTTTGTATCTGAGTTATAACTCTCAGATGAACAAAGAGAAAAGGTGATCAGGTGGTGTTGGTTATGATTTGATAATCATAATTTCACCTGAATATCAACTCTCATTACAGAGCCTGTGATTCTACAGCAAATGATTTTTATCATTATCAATATAATGCAATATATTTCTTAAAAATTGTTCTGATAAAAATACCTAGAAAATTGCTTTAATTAGACACACTGACATCAATAATCAGCCTGTGAATCTCAACAATGGTGACAATAATAAAGCATGTTGCAGTGCATTCTGGGTGCCACCAATCAAAACTCATTCATGGCTCCCATCATGCATTGCAGTATGAATAAATTATGATCTGAATTGTCTTACTAATTTCCTTTTCCTAATTGAATATTCTGTTTGTCACCATAGTTGAGATTCATACACTTAATCTTGATGTCTGTGTGTGCCTTAAAGAAAGATTTTGTTTTATCAGAACAACTTTTAAGAAATCGTTTAGACTAGTTAGAAAAAAAGATCTTCTGCTGTAGAATCACAGTGATGCTGTAATCAACAATATACATTGAAGTCAGAGATTAGACTCTAAATGAGATCAGTGATTCAGGTGAAATTATGATTATGTCAAAACATAACCAACAAAACCTGATCAACTTTCTCTTTGTTCATCTGGCAGTTATAACTCAGATGCAACAGCCAAAGATAATCTAATGTTTACAGTTTATGAATCAAGAGCCCAACTAAAGCAAACACTTATCACCATAACGGTTTATTAAAAAAAATGATTTTCTCCTTCAGTGATTCTGCTTGCTAACATCAGGTGTCTTCAATAATGCTCAATCATCACTCAATTAATCACTTAATGAGCTCATTAACTTTAACACTCTTGAGTGTTAATTTAACACTCATATTTTAACACTGACTCTGGAGCCATATAAACTCCCAGGAGAGTTAATTTAACACTGGACTTTTTGCTGTGTATTATCACCATTATACAAAACATTTTGTAACTGACTTTGACATACTCTTACTATATATACCTCCTTAAATGTACATTTCCCAACCATGCTCTGTCTTCCTAAAGCCACCGAGTGTTGATGGCACGGGTGCGAGGGCCCTTTCATCGCTGCTTGCAGCTTTAATTGTTGTTGTAGTTGTTGTGTCTCTCTTTTTTTCTGTTCTTGTTGTTTCTCTTTCCTTCAGTTATTCTTCTTGTAAACATCAGGTGTCACCACTAATGCTCAGTCATCACTTAACCCTCAGGTAATCTTAGGTAATTTTGACCGAAAAACTTTACGTTTTGTTTTTTCCATTTTTTACTTCATCGGAATGGCACAAAACTTGGTAAAGGTTTTTTCACTTGCTATGTGAACACACACACAAAAAAATCATGGATATGATTTGAAAAGGTTAAATGGTCCTGAAAAAAAATAGTCAAACTTGTGCTCCTCGCGGTCAAAAATCGTACTAAAAGCTAATGGGCCCTATTTTAACGATCTGAAACGCAAGTGTCAAAGCGCAAAGCGCAAGTGACTTTGTGGGCGGGTCTTGGCGCTGTTGCTAGTTTCCCGGCGGGATAAATGACTCTTGCGCCAGGCGCAAATCTTAAATGGGTTGGTCTGAAGCAGCTTCATTATTCATAGGTGTGGTTTGGGCGTAACGTGAAATAAACCAATCAGAGCGTCATCTCACATTCCCTTTAAGAGCAGGCGCGCTTGTTCTAAAGCGGATTCCTATCATAACGGCGGATTTGCCAGGCGCGCGCCAGGAGCGGTTCACAGCCGAGGAGACCGACGCTCTCGTCAGGGACTAACTATCTATCTATCTATCTATCTATCTATCTATCTATCTATCTATCTATCTATCTATCTATCTATCTATCTATCTATCTATCTATCTATCTATCTATCTATCTATCTATCTATCGTACGTAATAATGTATGATTTGCAAAAATGAAAACTGCTGCTTCTGTGAAGATGAGAGAATCAAAGTGTATGCGCGTTGTGCACACGCTTCATTGATTATGGCCAAGCATGCCCCCTAAAATAGCATATGAATAACATGCGCAACGCGCCACTGACTTTAAACTATTTTTTCCTGGTTAGTGGCGCAATTGTTTTCTAAACCTGCAAAATAGCATGAAGGAACGTTTGCGCCGGAACACACCTCCTTTTTTGCGCTGAACCGCCCAATGAGCGCAAGTTCATTCCCTAGTTTAGCGACGTGCTTCTGTGGAGGGAAAAACGCGCGGGTGCAAAATAGGAATGATACATGCGTCGCTGTACAAAGTCAATTGCGCTGGGTGCAAGATAGGGCCCAATATCTTGATATATCAAGCTCAAATTTGGAACACAGCCTGTTTCGATGAATGGCTTTGAATTTCTTTCCTGTTTAGAGTAAAATGTGTTACATATAAAATGTATATTTCATATAAAATTGAAAATAGCAAAATCCCAGTGTTAAATCAACACTGCTTAGAGCACATGGTCCCACTCTACAGAAAGTTAAAATAACACTGAGAAAAATTGTTACAATTGTTCTGAATACATTTTTATGCAATCGTTTCGGGATATGGCATACATTATTATTTATCAACTATGAAGACAATTTTCAAGCGCTCTAAATACATTTGCAAAGACCAAAAAAGTTTAAAGATGTATGTATGTATGTATGTATGTATGTAATCCATGCATGTATGTAATCCATGTATGTACACTGTATATAAATCAAAACTTTACTTTTATCATACCCAAGTGAGTGTTCGAAGCGAGTGTGAGTGGCTCCAGGATACACCAGATATGTTCCTCCGAGTTGTTTAATGTGACGGAGTCTCTGAAACTGAGGGGTATCAATGATCTCCATCAGAAGGGGGTCCAGCTCAATTTGACCATAAATGGGGTCATTGAAAATCTACAGGACAGAAAACAGGCAAATATTAGTTAATAAAATGGGAATTGAGAATTGAGCCTTTGAATCTATAGTGAATCCTTCAATGATAAAAATAACATATCAGCAAATAATTAAATGTAAATAGGATCCTAAATGTTAATAAAACCATAAAAATGCATGAATCACAGTGAACCCCAGACTGTAAAAGCTAAAGGTGCCACTGATATTACCATGTTAACATTTTTATTTATAGTATCCAACATACTGATTCAGAAAACAAATATATTACAGGACATGTGAAAAAAGTCTTTGTATTTTCAACTATTTTTTAAAGGGGAACTATTATGCAAAATTCAGTGTGTGTAAACAACCAGCCTATAATGGTAAAAAAAATAAACTAAAATTGTAACCTCAAAGCGTAGTCACTGTGTACTCATACTATGGCCACAATTAGGGATGGGTATCGTTAACACTCTTGAGTCTGGAGCCAAATAAACTCCCAGGAGAGCTCATTTAACACTGGAGTTTTTGCTGTGTGAGTTCATGGGTTCATGTTATCACTAAACATGTTAAAAATGATTTTAGAGAGTGTTATCCTTCATACATTCTACACAGCAAAATCCCCAGTGTTAAATTAACACTGCTCAGAGTTTATATGAGTCCACACTCAGAGTGTTATAATTAACACTGAAGCAGTGTTAAAGTTAATGAGATAATTAAGTGATTAATTGATTAATTGAGTGATGATTGAGCATTATTGAAGACATATGATGTTAATAAGCAGAATCACTGAAGGAGAAAATTAATTTTTAAAATGGTCACCATTATGGTGATGGGTGTTTAGTTTAGTTGGACTCTTGACCCTTACTTTTTTAACTTTAGATTTTGTTTGGCTTATTCATGCAGCAATGCATGATGGGAGCCATGAATGAGTTTTGATTGGTGGTACCCAGAATGCACTGCAACATGCTTTATTATTGTCACCATTGTTGAGATTTACAGGCTGATTCTTGATGTCTGTGTCTATAAAAAAAAAAAAAAAAAAAAAAAAAAAATCTATGTGAACAACTTAGGAAATTATTTGAATTACATTGTAAAAGTCTAAAATATTATGATTTTCAAGGACAGTGCTGCTATAATTAATACAGTACATCTAATTCAGAAATTGGGCTCTATATGAGTTCAGTGATTCAGGTCAAATGATTGTGAAATTATTATTATATTAAAACACAACCAACACCATCAAATCACCTTTTCGCTTTGTTCATCTGGTTGTTATAACTGAAGTACAGCAGCCAAACAAAATCTAAAGTTAATGATTTAAGGTCAAGAGCCCAACTAAAGCAAACACTGCTCACCATAATGGTAACATAAAATTACGGTTTTCTCCTTCAGTGATTCTGCTTGTTAACATCAGATGTCTTCAATAATGCTCAATCATCACTCAATTAATCACTTAATTATCCCATTAACTTTAACACTGCTTCAGTGTTACTTATAACACTCTGAGTGTGGACTCATATAAACTCTGAGCAGTGTTAATTTAACACTGGGGATTTTGCTGTGTAGTAACAAAAATAAAATTACCAACAGAAAACATTACAAGAACATAACAAAATGCTCTCAAAACATTCATAGAACAATAACATTTCTAGCTGGGATGAGTTCATGTTGTGGTCATAGTTTGAACACACAGTGAGAGCGCTGTTACACTTTTAGATCACTGTGAACTCAGATTGCTGACGGTGTGACCACATGGTGACATCACTGTGAGATCATTGTGTTGACTGGGTTCTGACCATAACAACCACAACATGATTCAGTCACATCATAACTGCAGTTGTTTTCAGATCAAAGTGTTGACTGGGTTTATATCATTTATAGCCTTGCCTTGTCTGAAGACTGATCTCTTCCTCCTCCTCCTCCTCCTCCTACTTCTTCTCCTAAAAAGGTATTTGGTTTTACATTTTAAGACCACAACAAACTCAAATTTATGTTTTTCCTAACTTAGGAGAGAAATAAGTTTGAAATACATTTGCAGCAATGATAGTGTTTCTGATGATTAATATGGAAAATATGCTGCTTGCTTTCCTCTCAATAATATAAACAACAAAAATGAGAAAACAGCAGTTCAGAAAGAATCTGATCATAGCGATGTTGATATGTTTGCAGCAGCTCTGCAATTCAGCCCTCCATAAGTACACTCATCTAATGACATTGACGTGTTTATATATTGTAAATACATTTTTCAATATGAAAAGCAGCATTTCATTATGTATTATTCAATATCTTGTAATGTATTAAAAATATTATATATTATTCAGTATATTTACACCATATAATATATTGATAAAAAATATATGGAAATATATGTTTGTTCCTTAATGGAAAACAGTAACCAGAGGTGGAAAGTACAGGTTCAGAAAGTAAAAGTCCTCCTCAGTATTTTGTTCCAATCACCTGGATTTGCTAATTCAGCAGGAGAGAGAACTAATTAGTGAAATCAGCTGCACAGCAAAAACTCCAGTGTTAAATGAACTCTCCTGGGAGTTTATATGACTCCAGACTCAAGAGTGTTAAAGTGTTAAAATATGAGTGTTAACCCTCTGGAGTCTAGGGTGTTTTTGGGGCCCTTGGGATGTTTTGACATGCCCTGACATTTGTGCTTTTTTTCAGTTATTTATAAACATGATAATGGCAAAGGTGTAAATTCACTCTATATAGCACAAACAGGGCTACCATAATATGTAAGCATTGTGTATGTAGATGTTTGTATTTTTAAGAGAATAATGTTTATGCGTGGTTATTGAAAAAAATAAAAATGAAAGTTGCTGAAATAAGACCCCAAAACTCATAATAAATATGTGTCAATAAGACTTTTGACTAATGGATGTTGTTGCTATGAGTTCTTGCTTCAAAATTATGTGAAAATAGTCTTGCTTTATCGTTCACATAAAACAATAAATTGATTTAAATTGGGTAAGACCGGTTTTGCTTGGAATGTCAATATGCGAGGGGGTCGTGAACGAGGAGTGGTTTACACCTGGGAATACAATGTCCCACCCACTCTGCATAATGAGCCATTAATTCAGGTGTGACACTGACTGAGCCACAATGCAAGGACAAAAGATATATTTAGAAGAAGACTTATATTGACCATTTAAGATTTTGCTTACATCTATCTTGTAAATATCTTTTGCTATTTTATTAAAAAGGTTACAATTACAACAATAATTACAATTTCAACAATATTTCAAGTGTACTCTTTCTTTGTAAAAAAATGATTATAGGCCTACATTTTATTATGTATTCATTAGTTTGAATATAGCCAGCATTTTTACTCATCTCAGTATAACAATACAGTTTGCTAAAACATCATCATTCATTCACACAGAAACGCGAGTGTGCGAGCTGTGGTAAACAGCATCTCTACCGTTCATTCATTTACATAGAAACACGAGTGTGCGAGCTGTGGTAAACAGCACGCATCTCTGCCGTTCATTCATTCACACAGAAACACGAGTGTGCGAGCTGTGGTAAACAGTGCATCTCTGCCGTTCATTCATTCACACAGAAACACGAGTGTGCGAGCTGTGGTAAACAGTGCATCTCTGCCGTTCATTCATTCACACAGAAATGCGAATCACTTGAGAAGGGAAAAAAACTTACTACAGTATTCCTTAGCACAGTCGGATCCTTGCTCCTCGAAATACCCGCACATCTGAGGGACATTTTCCATTATTATTATTCCTCACAGCGCTGCGAGACGGTGTAAACAAGTAGGCTACAATGATCTGAATAAACCCTGTGTTTTCTTGAGCTGATATGGGGGTGTTCACAGGCTTGCCTCAGCCATTTGCGTTTGAATAGTGCGCGCTCTCCGTGGGCGGAGTCACATTACAAGTAATTAGATGAGATGAGAACGACGGACATCTCACTCTTTTCTTACAGATTACATGAACTGAGAATATTTGTTTTTTATATAAATTACTTCATTTAAAAGAAGAGAATTCAAGCTTCATGCTTGTGTGTCTGTATGCCTGTTTGACTGAGTATTCGCTGAGTTATTGTTCATTTTTGGACGTGTTTCAGAATGGACTACACTGACAGAGAGAAGGCAGAACTCGCTTTGTGTTTATTTTTCATTATTTGGCAAAAAGCACAACACTTTGTTTTTATTGTGAGTATACACAAAAATAATACACATTTAACAGAATCGATTGATGTATGAAACTCCTATGGAAAATCAAAGTCAACAGAGTATTTATGAGTTTCTTTTACACTGATAAAAAAAAAGCGAGCTGGTATCGCCGGCGATACCGCCGACCTCAGGGGGTTAAATTAACACTCAAGAGTGCTAAAGTTAATAAGCTAATTAAGTGATTGATTGAGTGATGATTGAGCATTATTGAAGACACCAGATGTTAAAAAGCAGAATCACTGAAGGAGAAAAATCACAATTGTACTCACCGTTATGGAGATCAGTGTTTGGTTTAGTTGGGCTATTGACCCTTACATGTTTAACTTTAGATTTTGTTTGGCTGCTGTATCTGAGTTATAACAGCCAGATGAACAAAGAGAAAAGATGAACAGGTGTTGGTTATATTTTAACATAATCATCATTTGACCTGAATCACTGAACTCATTTAGAGTCTAATCTCTGACTTAAATGTATATTGGTCATTACAGCATTACTGTGAATCTACAGAATAAGATCCAGATTTTTCAATATAATTCAAATGATTTCTTAAAAGTTGTTCTGATATATATAACTCTTTCTTTAAGGCACACACAGACATCAAGATTCAGTGTATGAATTTTAACAATGGTGACAACAAGAATATTCAATTAGGAAAAGGAAATTAGTAAGACAATTCAGATCATAATTTATTGCAATGCATGATGGGAGCCATGAATCAGTTTTGATTGGTGGCACCCAGAATGCACTGCAACATGCTTTATTATTGTCACCATTGTTGAAAATCACAGGCTGATTCTTGATGTCAGTGTGTCCAAATAAAATACTTTTTCAAAGTCTTTTGATCAGAATAACTTTTAAGAAATATTTTTGATTATACTGAAAATGTTAAAATAGTATACTATACTGTAGAATCACAGGCTGCTGTAATCAACAAGGTAAACCTAACTCTCTAAATGAGTTTTGTGATTCAGGTCAAATGATGATTATGTCAAAACATAACCAACACCACCTGATCAACTTTTCTCTTTGTTCATCTGAGAGTTATAACTCAGATACAACAGCCAAACAAAATCTAACATTATTAGTTTAAGGTTCAAGAGCCCAACTAAAGCCAACACCGATATCCATAATGGCAACTTAAAAAAAGAGATTTTCTCCTTCAGTGATTCTGCTTGTTAACATCAGGTGTCTTCAATAATGGTCAATCATCACTCAATTAATCACTAAATTATCTCATTAACTTTAACACTCTTGAGTCTGGAGCCAAATAAACTCCCAGGAGAGTTCATTTAACACTGGAGTTTTTGCTGTGTGAGTTCATGGGTGGAATAAACATATGGCAGGACTTTTACTTTCTGACCCCTGGACTTTCCACCTATGCTTATCACATTATGCCTGGTTAAGACACAGCATGAGTCACTTTGGATAAAAACATCTGCTAAATATGAAAATATATCAAAAGGCAGAAATAAAAAATGGTAGACACAAAGACAACACATGACACATCCCTACAAATGCATGTAAATGCAGAGTTACCTGAATCAATGAACTTGTTGTTCTTGCACCACTCATGAAAGAACTCCTCCGCTGTCTGCTGGATGTTCTGATCATCAGTGTGTTTTGAATTGTACACCCTCACAAGCCATTCATGAAACTTCTTTGGCTTGAGACTGGACACCTGCAGGAATGAGATAAACCAAACACATCATGTTAAACAGAATTTCTCCAACAAGGAACATCTTTCAATTACCCTGGGATGAATTTGGGTACAGTGGCCCTCATTTATCAATCTTGCGTAGAAACGGGCGTATATATTGCCGTAAGATTATGCTTACACTCCTCTCATCGCCTGATTTATGAAGCTGTGCGTACCTTTGAAATTCTGGTGTACGCAATACCTGCCCTTGATAAATGGCGCGGCTGAAATCGATCGTCATTAGAATAACACGCCCCTATATATTCAAGTCTCCGCTTCCCCCACGCCCTCATTTTACGCCATGGACACACGGAAGACGGCAAAGAAGAGAAACTTCTTTGAGAAAGAGAAAGCGAAACACCATAGAAGTGGAAAGAAACAAAATTGATTTCTAGATTTTTATTATTAATGACGCTTATTGTTATTTAGAGTAAGAATGTCGTTATTATTATTATTTGTATTATTATTTGTATTATTATTATTATTATTTAAAAGAAGAAGAATAGCATTTTTATTATTTTGTCAGTCTGAATTATTTTTTGGTCATTGAAAGCCTTTCATTACTAAACCCAGTCCGTGCACACCTGCCGGGCCTAACCCTGGCCTAACCATCGTTTCAAAGAATAGTACAACGGCGAGCGCGTCGAGTATAAACGCCTCGTCCGTTTGGGGAGGTGCGCGCGCAGTCTGCGGAGACTTGCGCTGCGGAGCCAGGCGAAAGTATAAACAAGGCTTGAAACGTCAGGTAAAGCGCACAGGCTCGCAACTGAAGGAATACATATGCCTACAATTCAAATGCTTTGGTAAAGTCACACAAATTAAACATTGAAGTCCATGTTGCACAAAAATAAACACTTAAGTTTATAATTACTATGTTGTTGTTTTTTTACAGTGGGTCATAATATATTATATCTTTTAGTTTGTCAGTGCGTTTTGTGGTGTTAGGAATTGTTTTTTTGCGCATTCCCACACTTAAAACGTGCGTACACCACCTCCTGAGCTGGCGTAGGATTTGAGCGTGCCGTACGCCAACGTCCATATTGATAAATCTCAAAGTCACCGTGGTTTTGGGTGTACGCCAGGTGTACGCTGGAAATTTGGTGTACGCACTTTTGATAAATGAGGGCCAGTATGTGCACCGTATGTGCACCACAAACAAGAGCAAAAGCTCAAATCCCTTCATTTCATCAAATGTTTTCTGCATAACTAGTAGCAGCTCAATGAACAGATATTATAGAGATCAATACCCAGTCAACACGTGAGATCAGGTGATGACATCACACCATTCTCATACAGTGATACTCACGGTGTCAGTAATATATGAGCTCATTGTGAATTCAAAAATGTTGAGCAGGATGAGAAGAGGCGGTTCAAATATCAGTCACTGGGGGGAGATTATACTTCCTGTTTCTCAACACTATTACAGTGATGTCACAGTGGTGTCACATGGTCAGGTCACAGTATGAGTGAACACCCAGATAACAGATCTTTCTTATAAGAACATTCTCCAAACATACAACTGACTTAGATGCCACAGCCTTTGATGAAATAAAAGAAGACATTAAATCTTCTTAAAGTTTTTTAGGATTAAACAACTCCACAAACAGCATTTCCAGCTTCGCTTATTACTAACCAGACTGACTTTATTTCTGTCAGACGTCTACACAAGTTCTTATTGAGAATTAACAGATGTTTTGATGTTGATGTTTTATTATTTCGTTTGATGTTACCATGATGGAGATCAGTGTTTGCTTTAGTTGGGTTTGTGAACCTTTTAGATATTATATTTTCTCTTGCTGCTGTGACTTATCCTGGTTAAAACCAGACCCTTCTCAGTTGAAACTGAGTGTAGGGTCTGGCGAAGCTATGTAGACAAATCATTTCCAAAGGGGCGTCACCAACCGACGTAGCTCAAATTTCTCTGGGCGCAATTGGATAGTCTAAAACCAATCAGATCGATGAAGGAGATGACGTATGCTTCGAGTGTTGTTCTTTGCTCCGGTTTTAACGAAAATGGTAAGTTTAAATCGCTCAAAACAGACGCGATAACTGATTCGTTTATATACTGTCTATGATTCGAACGAGTGATGTTCTACGGCGGCATCCATCTTTGTAATGAAATCTCCTTCAGCGTCGCTGCGCTGTCGTCATCATGTAAATCCCTCCCCAAACGTTTCTGATTGGTGCCGCGATTTCGGCGGCACAGAAATGAGTTTGAATGGGCTCTTCTCCAGACTATCCTGGAGAGAGAATTAAAATTCGCCGGAAGTAGTCTGGGTTTTCCCAGGCTAGCTGTGACTGGGTTTGAAAGACACAATTGTTAAGGCAGGAAAAGCCAAAAGAGAATATATTCAGATGATGATGTTTAATTAATGATGATAACAACATAATCATTACCTAAATTCAGTATACAGTCTTTGAGATATTGTTAATTTTGTATTTTTAATTATAATAACCCTGTGATTATACAGTATAAGATCCAACATTGTTATAATAATTTACTAAGGATATTAACTGCATAATTAGGCACAAACATTTGAACGATAGTGTCATTTAAAAACAAAGACACATCAAGAATCAGCGTATGAATCTCAATAATGTTGACAATCAAAAGCTTCATGCTGCAATGCATGCTGGGTATCTAGTCTTTGTGCACTTTGACCTCACATTGTGACCATAGTATGAGCACACAGTGAGGGCGGTGTGAGGTTACACTTTTAGCTCACTGTGAACTCAGATTGTGAACACATCATGAGTATCCTGGGAGCTCATGGTGAGATCACTGTGAGATCAAATTGTTGACTGGGTAGTCATTACAATTAACATAATTGTGACAATAAATAGGTCAGATGCATGACGTAATCATGATTGTTCAGTAAATTTTGAGATAAGTGAGCTTTAGTACCTGGTACTTCTCCATCTTGAAGGCTTTGTTTGGCTCATTCTTGCTGTAGAAATAAACGTTGTCAATGGGCTCATTACCCACTTCACCAAATCCCATGCCAAGAACCTGAATGAGAAGAGAATTTAGAAATGATCGAAAGTTAAACTGTGAAAATGAAAATGTAGAAAATTCGATGATTGTCTTATTTTTTACTGTCAAAACATACATAGATGTCAAAGTCCTTATCCCTCAGAGTATGCTGGCCCTTGATCTTTTTGATCTTTTCCTTCCAGTCTTTGCACAGTTCTTCCTAAGGGTTTGGAAGAATAAATTAGTCAAATATTACACTAAATGAGAAATAATATAGATAAAATACATTTAAGGCTCTTTTTATACATATACAATAGTATGTCATGCAGTGTGGCAATTTGTGCGTGAAGCCATATACCCTGTAAACAATTTCTCTTACAGTGATCTCACCATGTGGTCACAATGTGAGTCACCCCAGCTAGATGTGTTATCAGATGTGGACTCCGACATCACTCAGACGTCAAATTTAGGTTGAAAATGAAAATTGGGTTGGGTCTAAACATTTGTTTGACGTCAGACTCCAACTTCAATAAACAACTCCACAAACAGCATTACCAGCTTCTCTTATTACTAACCAGACTGACTTTATTTCTGACAAATGTGTGGAAAAGTTCTTATTGAGATTAACAGAGGTTTAGATATTGAAATTAATAGTTTGGTTTGTATATAGTTTGGTTTGTACTATATTAATTTGAAATACTGCATTATAAAAAAAAAAAAAAAAAATAGAAGATTATGTTTTTTTTCAATAGCAAAATTTTACCATAATTATTGCATAAATATTAATAGGTCGGCACTGTTTTGGCAGCACGCGTAGGAGACTCAAAGGAAATCTGTTATATTGGAAAGTTTAACAGACAGTGAGCTACCTTTGAAACGTCTTCCTTCAGTCGAGCCTCTCCAACAAACTTCGGCAGACGTCGGCAGAGAATCTTATTTAGAATATCTTTGGCTTTAGTCAGATCAGGGTCTGAGTCTGACTGGCGCAGGATCTTATCAAAGATGTGATCTGTTGAAAGACATTGTAGATGGAAACGGTCCATAGAATTTTAGTTTTTAGCATACAAAGAGCCTAAGATTTGTATACATGTATACATTTAAAAGGATACCACAACATTTGTACCATTTTTCTCTAGCAGTGTATTATTTCAGACAGGTCATGTGAATCAAGCTGATCCGTGTTGTCAATGAGTACAGTTCAGACTGGTTAAATCCTCTATACATCCTTCCATTACATTGATATCAAACTGCTTTAACACCCTACACCGTTTACACCATTACTCTTATCTTGATAAATGCACCCAAGGATACTAGTGTAGTAAGTGTTACTGCGTCTTGATTTGATTTTGTGAAATTAACTATTTCAATGTTTTTTTGTTATGTAGTTCATAGTCTGCTGGATCTGCTGGAGTTTTTCTGAGAACAGAAGCGAACCATCAATACTATGTGTACCTTTTTTTAATTGACGCGAAAGGGTTTAGTTTGTCATCATTTACTTGTGCTTTCACAGCTGACCTGTGAGTTTGGTGTACTCTAGCATGTTATCTATGGCATCTGAGATCTTGAAATCTGGCTTGCCATCAGCAAGAACGAGAGCATCCTTAATCCTAATGTACAAAGAGAAACACAAACACACACACACACACACACACCCATCAATAACAGTAACATCTATGGAAATATCAGGATGCAAGCAAACTCAAGGAATTTCAAAATGCATTCTGAATGCCTCAAAGCTTTTACATTGTGACTCTCTGTTGATTGGACCCATTCGAACACTGAGCAGTCAACACTTTGATCTCACAGTGATGTCACCATGTGTTCACAGCATCAGCAATCTGAGTTCACAGTGATCTAAAAGTGTAACCTCACAGCGCTCTTACTGTGTGCTCAAACTATGGCCACAATATGAGCTCATCCCAGCTAGAAATGCTATTGTTCTATGACTGTTTTGAGGGCATTATCTTCTGTTTTTGTAATGTTTTCTGTAGCTAATTTTATTTTTGTTACCAGAATGTTCTCCTAAAAGGAAGGATAACACTCTCTAAAAACATTTTAAACATGTTTAGTGATAACATTGATAGAACATTATCCCCTAACATTATAAAGTTTTAGCGGGAAGTTTCCCAGCAGACACAGGACTGAACCTCTTAAAGAGTTTGTTTGAAAGTAATAGTTTGGTTTGGTCACCATTGTGGAGGTCAGTGTTGGCTTTAGTTGGGCTCTTTGGTCTTGACTATTTGATGTTAGTTTTTCTCTGTAAGTGTTTGTTATAGAAAGAGAAAAATGTCATCAATTAATAATTGAGAGCAAATAAATAAAAATGTGTGTTATCGTCAATCATAGCAATCCAGGATTTCAAACACATGAGATCCTGCAGCATTTTAATCAGAAAATCTGAAAAGTATTTCATATAAAAAACTAAATCTGTGTACATTAAGTTTAAACTACTTTATTGAGACAAATCTCAAGAATCAGCTTGAGAATCTCAATAACGGTGACATGCGTCATGCCACAATGCATTCTGGGTGCATCATACAAAACCAGAGGTGTATAGTCCACAGTGATGGGAATAACGGCGTTATATATAAACGGCGTTACTAACGGCGTTATTTTTTTCAGTAACGAGTAATCAAACTAATTACTATTTCCTCCGTTACAACGCCGCTACCATTACTGTCAATAAAAATGCGGCGTTACTATAATTGAGATAACTGAAGTGGTTTTCATCCGAGTAGGCTCTCTCTCAGCCATATGAGCTGCAAAGTTTTTTCTCTGGTGTGTGTGTTTATGAGGCGCCGGACTGGACATAAGCGAGGCGAATGCCGCGAGCGCGCTCGACAGTGCGAGAGTGTCCAAGAACGCGCTAGATAGTGCACGACAGAGACCGAATGTGTCCGAGCATAAATACTTTATTTATAAATAAATTACACATTTCAGCATTAGAATAATCTCTGTAGCATATTGGTATCATACACAGCAAAAACTCCAGTGTTAAATTAACACTCCTGGGAGTACATATGAGACCACACTTGTAGAGTGAAAAGTGTTAAAATATGAGTGTTAAATTAACACTCAAGAGTGTTAAAGTTAATGAGATAATTAAGTGATTAATTGAGTGATTATTGATCATTATTGAAGACACCTGATGTTAACAAGCAGAATCACTGAAGGAGAAAATCACAAATTGTAAATTACCGTTATGGTGATGATTGTTTGCTTTAGTTGGTCTCTTGACCCTTATATGTGTACTTTAAATTTTGCTTGTCTGCTGTTATTGATTTTTTAACAGTCAGATGAACAAAGAAAAAATGTGATTATAGTGATAGTGTTGACAGTGTTGGTTATGTTTTGACATAATCATGTGATCTGAAAAACTAAACTTTTGAGTTTGGATTTGTTAATTACAACAGCTCTGTGATTCTAAAGCATATGATTATCAGTATTTTTCATGTAATCCAAAATATTTAATTAACATTGTTATGATCAAAAGACTTTCAAATTAATTAATTTATTTAGAAACACAGACATCAATAATCAGCCTGTGAATCTCAACAATGGTGACAATAATAAAGCATGTTGCAGTGGCTGCCACCAATCACAACTCATTAATGGCTCCCATCATGCATTGTGGTATGAATAAATTATGATCTGAATTGTCTATGTCAGGGGTGCCCAATCCTGCTCCTGGCGATCGACTGTCCTGCACAGTTCATCTCCAACCCTAATTAAACACACCTGAAGCAACCAATTAAGGTCTTCAGAGCACGCCAGGATCACTTGAAAATTAAAGGCAGGTGTGTTTGATTAGGGTTGGAGATGAACTGTGCAGGACAGTCGATCGCCAGGAGCAGGATTGGGCACCCCTGGTCTATGTAATTTACTTTTCCTAATTGAATATTCTGCTCGTCACCATTGTTGAGATGCATTGACTGAATCTTGACATCTGTGTGTGCCTAATAGAAAGATTTTTTTTTTTCAAAACAACTTTTAAGAAGTCCTTTGTATTATATCTAAAATTCTGGATATTTATGCAGAATCACAGTTATGCTGTAACCAACAACATAAATCGAAGTCAGAAATATGAGTTCAGTGATCAAGTTCAAATGATGATTGTCATAATATAACCAACACCATCAGATCACATTTTTTCTTTGTTCATCTGGCAGTTATAACTCAGATACAACAACCAAACAAAATCTAAAGTAAACATATAAGGTTCAAGAGCCCAGCTAAAGCAAACACCCATCACCATAACGGTGGCTTACAATTTGTGATTTTCTCCTTCAGTGATTCTGCTTGTTAACATCAGGTGTCTTCAATAATGATCAATCATCACTCAATTAATCACTTAATTATCTCATTAACTTTAACACTCTTGAGTGTTAATTTAACACTCATATTTTAACACTTTACACTCTACAAGTGTGGTCTCACATGTACTCCCAGGAGTGTTAATTTAACACTGGAGATTTTGCTGTGTATGCAATGTTTTAATTAGTTTATATAACATAAACTCCAAAATAACCTGCAGAGAACGTTCAAACATTCAAACACATTCGAACGTTCAAATACACGTGCGGCAAACATGACTAGAATTTGGCTAAAATAACCTCTGATGATGACGTTCTCTGTAGGTTATAAAAATAAACCCCCAAAAGATTATATTTTATTGTTATTATTTATGTAGGTACATTCAGTATTATATTGAGAGCACTTTTTGTTAAACTTACTTGTTACTTACTTGTAAAGGTGTGTGAGTTTTATCATTTTAATTATATGCACTAGTGTATGTATATTTTTTATTACTATTTATTTATTTTTGGTACATTTCTTAAGAAGCATGATTTATTTTTAGACTTTTTTGTTGGCCAGTTGTGGTCTGTGCAATAAATATTAAAAGTTCTAAATCATTGATTGTGTTTTGTTGTTCCACTATAGTAGTGATAATATTTTAATATTTAAGTTAATAGGTGTCTCTCACAATGTCCCACAGCAACATTAAAATAGTGTAGATTAGTGTACAATGTTTTATAATAATAAGATGTTCTATTTAGTGTCCATTTAATTCATTTAACATTTCATATTGGGGGTATCCAATAAATTTCTTATATTTAAACTTTTTTCTTTTTTTTTACTTTTCTTTTTTAAGTAATGCAATAGTTACTTTCCCTGGTAATTAGTTACTTTTGTAATGATGTAATTCAGTTACTAACGCAGTTACTTTTTGTGAGAAGTAACTAGTAACTATAACTAATTACTTTTTTAAAGTAACTTACCCAACACTGATAGTCCAGGTGTCAGAAAGTAAAAGTCCTGCCATATGTTTATTCCACCCAGACAGCAAAATCCCCAGTGTTAAATTAACACTCCTCAGTGTACATGTGTCCAACTACAGCATGTTAAAATGAACACTGAAGCAGTGTTGAAGTCAATGAGATAATTAAGTGATTAATTAAGTTATGATTGAGCATTAGTGGTGACACCTAATGTTAATAAAAATAATCATTGAATTAAAGAGAAACACAAAAACTACTGACTTTGACCCATTACACATTATTGCACTTATTTTTATTATATTATTACTTATTATTAATAATACCCACTTGACATCGATGATGTAGCCAATCTTGTGTTGAAGGGCCTGACGATGAAGAGTGTATCGCGTGTGAAACATGCCATAAATGTTCTCTGCCACCTGAGAGAGAATGAAGGATGGATCATGGATGAATACACAGACTGACACATACAGCAAAATCCCCAGTGTTAAATTAACACTCTTCAGTGTACATGTGTCCACACTACAGAGTGTTAAATTTAACACTGAAGCAGTGTTGAAGTTAATGAGATAATTAAGTTAACACTGAAGCAGTGTTGAAGTTATTGAGATAATTAAGTGATTAATTAAGTGATGATTGGCCATTAGTGGTGACACCTAATGATAACAAGCAGACTCACTGAAGGAAAGAGAAACAAGAACAGAAAAAAGAGAAACACAAGAACTACTGACTTCGAGCCATTATTGCACTTATTATTTTACCAGTTTGACTTTATTTCTGTCATACATCTACACACGGTCTTATTTAGATTTAACAGAAGTTTAGATGGTAATGTTTTATGGAATGTTTCGTTTCGTGTCACCATTATGGTGGTCAGTGGTTGCTTTAGTTGGGCTCTTGACACTTTATTATTTAACATTAGTTTTTTTCTGGCTGCTCCAACTCTGTGTTTATAAAGTTGTGGCAAGAGAAACTATGACTTTGGGTTGTGTTTCCTGAAAGCATTGCAAGTCTAATTTGATCATACAAACCATTTGTTGCAGTTGGTCTGAGATCAAGTAAGGCTTAAGATGCTTTTGGGGAACACAGCCCTGGTTATGTTTTGATGATGAAATTACTAGTGACCTGATTTACTGATCTCACCCATCATTATAAACTGATCATCTAAATGTTTTATTAATTTTTCACTACAGTAGTTACTTCCAGGAATGTTTTAGAAATCTGAAGGTTTTAAAATCACACACAGACATCAAGAATCTACATATGGATCTCAACAATGGTGACAATCAAACAAATGTTTCATGTTGCAGTGCATGATGGGAGCCACCAATCAGAACGCATCAATGGCTGACATCATGCATTGCAGCATGAATAAATTATGCAGCTGAATTGTCCTGTAATTTTCATAGTTTGCTTTTATTTTGCTATTGTTTTGTTCTGACTTTAGTAGCTTGTTTTGTGATGTTCAGAGTTGATCTGTTCGTCACTAGTTTGTTTATTGTCACCATTGTTGAGACTCATATGCTGATTCTTGATGTCTGTGTGTTTTAACACAATAACTTCTTTGCTCAAAGTATTTTCAAAATTTTTGATATTGCTATTGGATCTCAAACTGTAGAATCTCAGAGCTTCAATCACCAATAATAAAACGAGACATCAAGCATATAGTCAAAGATTTAGATTCTGAATGACATCATTGAATCAGGACACTACATGATAATGTTTTTATCATCAAAACATATTGTGAGCAGATCATGTTTTTTCTTGCAGTAACAAATGTGGTTTATAAACACAATGTTGGAACAGTCAGAGAAAAACTAATATTAGAAAATGAAAAGGGTCAAGAGCCCAACTAAAGCAAACACTGACCACCATAATGGTAACTTGAAAAGAAGAATTCCATAAAACATTTCCGTCTAAACTTCTGTTGAATCTCAAGAACTTTTGTCGATGTATGACAGAAATAAAGTCAAACTGGTAATAATAAGTGCAACAATGTGTAATGACTTGAAGTCAGTAGTTCTTGTGTTTCTCTTTTTTCTGTTATTGTTTTTTCTCTTTCCGTCAATGATTCTGCTTATTAACATCAGGTGTCTTCAATAATGCTCAATCATCACTTAATTAATCACTTAATTATCTCATTAACTTCAACACCGCTTCAGTGTTAATTTTAACACCCTGTAGTGTGGACACATATGTACACTGAGGAGTGATTTAACACTGGGGATTTTGCTGTGTAGAAATATTAAATTATTAGGTTTGTTGCCATCTGTTTTGCCTACATTGTCCTCATCTATGAATATCCCAGTTAATATATTTTTTTTAATTATTGCCCTCTTGGTGAAGAACCAAAACAAAAAAAATCATACAAACATCAGTATTATGAAATGTGATTTAGCATGTACCTTGTCTCTGAAGCAGATGTGCTTCCTCTTGTTCACTTCACACACTCGAGCAGATTTCAGCAGACGCTGATGTTCAAAGGCTTTTGGAATGCCAAGATAATGACAGTCTCTGTACATTAGAAGAAAAAAAAAAAACGAATGCAAATAGTTGATGGAGCATTAATCCATTAACAGTGGGTCATATTTAAAGTTGTTCTTTATAGTTCTTATCTTCAACTGTTCTGTCTTAGCCTGTTCTCCAGATATAAGTACTAGCAGCTTTAGTCGGTAAGGCCAAGCCGCTGAGTAATACTTAATTTAAAATCCAAAATCCAAAATGCAGAAAATCCAATATGGCAAACATTCTACATACAATGAATTCACACAGAGTCAGCATATTTACTATAAAGACTGCCAAAGCCTGCAAGCCCCAGTGTATCATTTTAATAATAATATTTAAACATCATTTTTAAAATACAACTTACCGAGCCAAATAGTCCCATTTATCCACATCAATGCCATTCAGTTTATTCGCCACAATCTCATACAGGAAAGACTTGTCTTCAGTTCTGCCCTTCATTGACCACTGCAAGATAGAGAATATTTTGAACATGGTATCCTGATAAACACTGGCTGAAAGGGCACCTTAAACTAATTTTTACCTGACCATCTTTTTGCCCTTTCAGAATTAATTCCTCGATAAACTTGATGTCTTCATCTAGATTTAGTCCATAGTGTTTCATCTCTTTGTCCAGTCCATTCTCCTCTCTCATGCAGTGAAACATGCTGACAGAGGCTTTCTCGTGCTTTAGAAGATGAACATAAATGCACATCAAAATACAATTAAAGTGTATAGACATTATAACCATGCTTAGAAGTCTTTATTATAATGTTCTTTTTCTTACAAGATGAACCATGCAGGGACAATAATAGCCTAATAATGATTTAAAAACAAATTTGCTAATAATATAATAATGTTGCGCATAGTCTATCATAATATAGACACAGTCAGTTTTACTCATTAAGAGATTTATTCATGAAGGAATAATTTGATTTTTATCAAATTAAATTACAGCTCACAGACTGTGTATCAGCATATATTTATAGCTGTACAGGAGAGTTATGATGCTTACCTCCCAACGGGAATCTGAGAAATGAAAAGAGATTTTAGGTATTATGTAAGGCAGGTTTAATAAAGAACTTATGTACACCAACTCATTTAGTGAAGATGGTTTGACTGTCACACACACACACACACACACACACACACACACACACACACACACACACACACACACACACACACACACACACACAGACTGCTACAATGATACAACTTATTTTTAATTCTTGACAAAATAATTGTGATTTGTAAATAATGCATTATGTTATTATGACATAATGTGATGAGGTTTTGAATTTCTGATGATGCTAATGTTTTATATGTATAATAAAAAAGTAATTTGAGCACCATTTTCTTTCAGTTATATCCCACATAACAACATTGTGTCTTTCCACGTGTGCCAGATGTGGGCCGGATCTGGGCCGAAACAATGTTGCTATGTGGGTGTATAGTGTCATGATTCTATATGTATTTGCCCTGCGGTTTTAAAAGGCTTTTAAATAAATAATAAAAGGCTTTTATTTAAACATTCATTGACTTGATTATTTCTTCAATAAATAAATAATAAATTATATCAATTATTATTTATTGTTTACATACACAGATGAAATGACTGAAGTGAAAAAACTCACCAGGCCGGACTTCAGGAATGAACATGCCATCAAACAAATGAGAGAACGGACCATGACCTGAAACGACAAAAAGGTAATGAGTTTTAAATTAATTTTCAATTTTACCTTTAATAATTTAATAATATATATATTTTTTTCATATGTTGTTTCATATGTTGACTAAGAGACTATGAGAAATTATGCTTAGTTTTGGTGTGTATTTGGGGTGTATGAAAAACTTTAATGTTGGAAAATTCTCTTAAAGCACTTTACTGTCATGAAAATAATTTCTAATTTAAATGTCCTACAAATTCATTATCTTCATTATATATATATATATTTTTTTTAAACGATATATAAAGCAATATCAATGAAATACACAGCTGTCTGTGCTTGATTTCTTCAAAGATTTTCGGAGTAAATTTTGTGCAACTCACCCATGTCATGACACAGAGCCGCGATCTGAACACACAGGAAATCTTGTTTGGTAATGTTGAGTTCAGGCTGATTCTCATCAAGACTTCTGAGAAGACATCCTGCTAAATATGCCACACTAACACACACACACACACACACACACACACACACACACACACACACACACACACACACACACACACACACACACACACACACACACACACACACACACACACACACACACTAAAGTCACTCTGTTTCAAGGAAGAACAATGCAAAGGTTCAGACTCAAAAAAAAAAAAAAAAGTAGATTACCCAAGTGAGTGCTCGAAGCGAGTGTGAGTGGCTCCCGGATACACCAGATATTTTGTTCCCAGTTGTTTGATGTGACGGAGTCTCTGAAACTGAGGAGTGTCGATCATCTTCACCAGCAGGGGGTGCAGCGCAATCTGACCATGAATGGGGTCGTTGAAGATCTACAGAATAGGAAATATTATTATTTATTTGTTTGTTTGTTTGTTTGTTTATTTATTTATTTATTTATTTATTTATTTATTTATTTATTTATAATAAAAACTGACATAAAGAATATGGTCATAAGAAGAGAGCAAACACACATCCTCTTGGAATAAAATAGCTAAATGTGACATTTATGAAGCAGTTTTTATGAGTTTATTTTAATATTTTAAATAAATCGTTAGCCTACTGATTGGAATTACTGTTTAAAATATTTCTCTTGAAACACTATGGCTTTCAATTTTAAATAACTACAATAAATAGTCATTTATTATTTAAAATAATTTAGGAGAAATATTATTGTTGCACAAATTATCATTATTTGCATTGGTCATATTGTACACTATAGTGTTACAAATTAAAGATAGTATAGGCTATCAAATATGTGCATGTGTGATTGATTCAGCCCATATCAATATCACTCCAGCCAGACAGCCCTGCAGTTAAACACCACATATTCACATTCATGTGACTAATGACATTTAGGCTAAATTTACTACAGTAGATACAGGAAACATTCTCCTCTCCTATAGATGCATCTCTTACCTTCATGATGTCCTTTGAAAAGTCCAGGGAGTATTTCTGTATGATGTTTTGCAAATCCTCAGCGATTTTTGTCTTTCTTTTTTCTGCGGAGAGACATTTTATCTGTTAGAAATACTTTCATAGAAATATTTAGAGTCGGCTTAAAAAGCAGTGGTTTTAACAGTAAGAAAATATTAGTGAGGGTTCACAAGTGATAGTTTTTAAAAGGTTTGCATATGTTCATTTCAATAAACTATAATAATACATTTTCTTAAGTTTAATCTAAATCATGGGATAATTTATTAAAATGTATAAAATATTACTGTGGCTCTTTTTCCCTCCATCATAAATGAGTTTGTCTCAGAGCGTCAGACGAAACACAATAATCTGTCATGTTTTCTTGCGTTCGGATGCTGGTGTTTGGGAACACAATCGTGTGAGACGCTTCTGGAGGGAATTAAAGGAACACGCCGACTTTTTTGGACTTTAGCTTATTCACCGTATCCCCCAGAGTTAGATAAGTCCATACATACCCTTCTCATCTCCGTGCTTGCCGTAACTCTGTCTGACGCACCCACCGCTAGCCTAGCTTAGCACAAAGACTGGAGGTAAATGGCTCCAGCTAGCATACTGCTCCCAATAAGTGACAAAATAAGTGACATAAGAAGCAGTCGAACAACAGGAGAGATCATCAGTCTGTGAGTGTTTACTTTTCCCAGTAGATTTCAGTGCGGCTCTTTGTTGCTAGGACAGTTTGTTTTATTTACTGTGTTTTTACTCTGGTAAACGCACGCCCGTGTGGCTTTTTTTGTGTGACGTGACTTTTGAGTTTCGCTTAGCTAAATAGGAGGGCGTGGCCAAAGCCAGTTAAAGTATTTATTCTACCAAACTGCTAGTACTTGTTAGAAGAAGCAGTCGAACAACAGGAGAGATCATCAGTCTGTGAGTGTTTACTTTTCCCAGTAGATTTTAGCACGGCTCTTTGTTGCTAGGAAACTTTGTTTTATTTACTGTGTTTTTACTCTGGTAAACGCGCGCACATGAGGCTTTGTTTGTGCATCGTGACTTTTGAGTTTCGCTTGGCTAAATAAGAGGGCGTGTATAAAATAGGTTAGTGCACCGCAGCGGTCGCAGCAGCCCTCTTGTGAAGCCCTCATCGTGTGAAGACCGAAGAGTGTAAAGACCAACGACTCTACCTGTGCGATCGAAGAGTGTAAAGACCAACGACTCTACCTGTGCGATCGAAGAGTGTAAAGACCAACGACTCTACCTGTGCAATCGAAGAGTGTAAAGACCAACGACTCTACCTGTGCGATCGAAGAGTGTAAAGACCAACGACTCTACCTGTGCGATCGAAGAGTGTAAAGACCAACGACTCTACCTGTGCGACTCCACCGAGCAAGGACACCGACAAGGCACTTGAGTATTGATTTTCTTGTTTTCCTTTCTCTTCTACACAACTCTTCATTCGATCTTTCTGTTTGTTACCCCTCTTACACTATGTGTTTTCAAATCCCTACTATTACTAACATACGTAAATCAAATGTCACATGTCGGAGGCAGTCCAATCCTAACAACCAGCATACCTTTCCGGTGTCTTCTAGTACTATATTCTCTTTCCCTATTGGTCTCTGGAATTGCCAGTCCGCTGTAAACAAAGCTGATTTCATTACATCTATTTCTAATCATTCGGGTCTCAGCCTATTGGCCCTGACTGAGACCTGGATCAAACCAGAGAACACTGCCACACCGGCTGCCCTCTCCACTAACTTCACTTTCACACACACCCCTCGCCTGACTGGTAGGGGTGGAGGTACTGGTCTGCTCATCTTAAACGATTAGAAATTTGATCTTTTACCACCTCTGTGTGACAACAGCTCATTTGCAACAGCAAATTCGGAATTTGCCCTGAAGAAGACCACAGAGGCCGAAACATGTTGGCATGTTTTTTAATGGATAGCCAAGTTTAAATAAAGGCTTTTTAAATTATATTCCTTTTGAGTGCCTCAGAACTACTGTTTATTTGGAATACTAACACTTTCTCTACTATTCTATTCTATTCTGTTCTATAATAAAAAATAATAAAAAATAATAAAAAATAACATTTACTGCGTTAGATTAAACTGAAAAGGGTCATAGCACTTGCATATTGTTGTCCTACTGTTAGTTTAACTGCTTCTATTGTTCTCTTTTGTAAGTCGCTTTGGATAAAAGCGTCTGCTAAATTAATTAATGTAAATGTTAAATAATGCCAACATTTTCCTATTTACATGTTGTGATTTGTATAGTCACAGCGTGTACAAATAACAAGGTCACATGAGACACAGCCATCTTCTAACCGTATATAAGGTTAGAAGATGGCTGTGTCTCATGTGACCTTGTTATTTGTACACGCTGTGACTATACAAACCATACTGGGAACTATATTCTAAGAAGGCGAAGCACTGCTACTTCTGCGGAGTGATTTACTCCAACTCTGAGCGAACTCTCTGCTCCTCACCATGGGGCTTCTCAGGTGCTGCGAACAAATCACTCCACCCAAGTAGCAGTGTTTCACCTTCTGAGAAGCACCTTCCAGTACGGTTAGAAGATGGCTGTGTCTTATGTGACCTTGTTATTTGTACATGCACAAATTAACTCTGCTCAGAGAACATTTGGTCCCTCTCTACAGAGAGTTAAAATAACTTAAGTGATTAATTAAGTGATGATTGGGCATTAGTGATGAACACCTGCTGTCAACAAGCAGAATCACTGAAGGAAAGAGAAACAACAAGAACAGAAAAAAGAGGAACACAAGAACTACAACTGACTTCAGACACAACCTTAGATGAAATCAATTGAAGACAAAATACATTAAATCTGTGAAGATCTCAGCAGAGGAGGATTAAACAACTCCACAAACAGCATTACCAGCTTCACTTATTACTAACCAGATTGACGTTATTTCTGTCATACATCTACAGAAGTTCTCATTGAGAATTAACAGAGGTTTAGATGTTGACAATGTATTGAAAATGGTTGATCACCATTATGGTGATCCGTGTTTTCTTTAGTTGGGTTTTAGTTTTTTTTTTGTAGGTTTTTTTTTTGTGAGTTTGTGTTTTTTGTAACAGTTTTTAACAAAACACATACTTTGTTACAAAGAAAGCCAGAAATAAAGATGATCAGGTGATTTAGTTTCCAACAACAAAAAGTAGAATAATGCATTTATCTCATCACTTTCCAAAAAGTGGTTATTTGATGCTAATAGATTACATTCACAACCAATACTCTTGCCACAGATCAGACATTCTGAAATTAGATTTTTAAAATACATTATGGGGGAAAAAAATGTTTTAAGACACAGACATCAAGAATCAGCATATTAATCTCACCAATGGTGAATTGCTTCATGCCACAATGCATGCTTGGAGCCACAATAGTATAAAACTCATGGCTTCCAGGATGGATTGCGGCATGAAACATGTCACCATTGCTGAGATTCATATGCTTATTTGCATTTTGAAAGAGTTTTGATGTGATTACCACAACAAACAATGAGCTTGAAGCCTTTAACAGTGGATGCTATTCTTTTTATTCACAACACTCGTGAATAAACAGTGAATGATGACCAATGTACATGTAGCCTACTCAGTTCAATGGATTTTTAAATTTATCATATTTGTATTATTATTTAACATTAGCCAGTTGGCAAAGAGTTCTTTAAAACTTTGTTTTTCAGTAAAGTTACTTAACATCAAAAAAAGGGAGGCCGTAAATATTTATTTACTGCTGGATCACATTTGGCTATATAATATTCTCTACTGCATGCTTATGCTTCTCTGTAATGGACAGTCTGTATTAATATTTGTGGGCATAATTGTCGGTGGTGGTAATGTTTGAGGCCTATAATAAAATTGTACCTCTTAGTAGCGTGTGTGTATGTGTGTGCGTGTAGCAGAGACAGCGCACATCAGAGAGCACGCGTTAGAGAGAGCTTAAAGTGATATTGATGTTGGTCTCGGGTCGGGTCGGGTCGGGTCGGGTCGGGTCGGGTCGGGCTGGGGCCGGGTTAGGGCTTGAACACCACGGGCCAGGTCTCGGTTAGGGCTGGATTTTTTGCCCCGTGCAGGGCTCTAAGCAGTATGCTAGCTGGAGCCGTTTACCTCCAGTCTTTGTGCTAAGCTAGGCTAGCGGTTAATACTATTTTAATAATACAAATTATATATCATTTTTTTTTCGTTTACTTCTCATCTATATTTTTATGCTGTGTTTTGGGGAATATGAAGTACTTTTTTACCTATTTACTGCAAAATTCCTCAACTACACCATTAGCATACATATGAAATATAAAATTTTTATGCAAAAAAAAAAAAAACATTAATGATGATCAAATTTAAATATGAGTTGATTCAGGATATTGATCTAGGTGTTAGAAGCATAATTCTGCCATCTGCTGGTTAGATTTTTTATTTTTTTTTGTAGATAATAGGTGTGTTCGACATCGGCTGCGGCTAGATGTAACCGATCGGCGAGAGTAGCCGCGTGCAGGCGGGGAGGAGCTGCAAACGGAGACGTAAAGTCGGACACTTTCTGGTTCCCGTAGTGACCGCTCACGTGGTGTTTGCATACTTTACCACAGCTGAAGTGAAATAAATGCAATATTTGCCTAATAATGCACAGATGTTTCAGAGACATTTTCATTCAATACTTTATGTACTGCTTCATACAGCGTCTGTTTGAACAAGAATAAAGTTCAACATAAGCTACTATCAATGAAGTGGAGTCTACATTTTTTAATCAGTTTTAATTTGATAAACATGACACAATATAACATCGCAACTACATGAAAAGAGTGTTTACTGTTATAAAAAACTGATTTGTGAGCTTTAGAGGAATTAAAGGTGTTCGAATAAACACGAAACACACGTGATCGTTGTCATGAGGTGAATCAGGCCAATCATGGAACAGCTGTGTCGTCATCAGCCCTCGTGCAGCCGCTCTTGAGAAGCTGCGCTGGCTGAGTTCTCCGGCTACTCTCAAATCGCTCTCGCGGTACTTTGATGGCACACGTCACAGTCACGTGGCGTCAGCGCTGTATCAAGTCGGAAAAAATTTCTAACTGGCATGCACTGCTTCAAGTCAGCCGCCGATCGGTCTGCGCAGAGCTGCATGAAGTCGAACAAGCCTAATATTACCCTGGGTGCCAGCCCGAACCCCGCCCACAACATTTTTTGGTCGGGAAGTTCGGTCTGGACTCAATCCATTGAGGAGTAATTATGCTCGGCTCCCAGAAGGCCGAGCCAATCAAATTGGCAGGGCGGGCTTTAATCGATGATGGACAGATGATCTGCGGTTACGTAATCACCCACGTCATCAAAGAGCGGTTGGGTTGAATTAGTTTACAACAAAGATGACTGCCGCTGGAGAATTGAGATTTCACGAGTTCACACTTACAAATAAGTCAGATAGAATAAATGCGTATATGAGATTTAACGAGTTCACACAAATAAGTCAGATAGAATAAATGCGTATATGACGTGCTGTCCGAGGAGAGGGCTGTGGGCTCGGTAGCCATTTTGTTGGTTGAAAATATGAATGAAGAACATGCGTCATTTACTCCGTTGCTCTGATTGGTTGTATGTCTATCCAATTGAGTGCAGAGTTGTTGTTTTTTCCTGGTTCGGTTGAGACACGCCCCATAATAAAAGCTCTATGGAGCAGTATCAGACTCACATTCTGACCAGAATATGAGTATGACGAAGTCAGGCTAAGATAATATAGTTTTAGCCAGAAAGTGTAATTACCATATACTTCCAGCAGAGGCCCCATAGAGATCCATTAATTTTTCTGGATGTGACGTACTGCTCTTATAACAACTTTTGTTATGAATATATATATTTAAATATTTTAAAATACATTCAATCAGCATTTTGTCAAAGTTAAGAATTTTTTGTTGTTGTTGTTTGAGGTGTTTTGAAGTGTCTTGTTATTGCAATAATGCTATATAAATTTGCAGTAATGCCAAATTAATTTGCAATAATGTCACATAAGTTTCCACTAAAAGAAAATACTTAATTGGAATTACATATTATTTCAATAATCGAAATGTACACTGTTAACCCTTGCTGTAAAATTCTGACAATATTATACCATTTTCCATTAAAACAGTAATATACCGTAGAAAACAGAAATAGCCTACAGGAATATACTGTGAATTAACAGTGCTCAAAGTCGACACTCAGAGGCTGTTTTCCCAATCACACCCTATACCCTCATTCACTATTCCCTACATTAGTTCACTAATATAGTCCCCTTGAATGAAAAGAAGTGAGTGAATTGAGACACTGATGAACACCTGATAAGCAGAATCACTGAAGGACAGAGAAACAAGAACAGAAAAAAGAGAAACACAAAAACTACAACTGACTTCCAGCCACACTGAGTGTGAAACCAGTTTACAAACCAGTTTACGATTATTTCTTTCATACATGTACAAAAGTTCTTATTGAGAATTAACAGAGATTTAGTTATTAATAAAATTTGTTGTCACCATGATGGAGATCAGTATTTGCTTTAGTTGGTCTCTTGTCCCTGGACTTCTTACCTTTCATCTCTCTCTGACTGCTGTAACAGTGAGTTTATAAAACACATTTGTTATGGCAAGAAAAAGTCAAGAGGAAGATGATCAGGTGTTTTTATTTTTTTGTGATGATGTCACAATCATGCTGGACATGTCTGATTCTCTGATCTTTTCTGTATATAATAATTGAAATTATAGTTATCTCATATTTAGCATATATCTGTGAATCTACTAAATGAAATCAATATTTCTGTAATCAGGTCTTCTGAAGAATATTGTAATCATATAGTGCTTTCAATTTTATTTTACTCCTGCTTGACTCAGACTAGGGCTGGGCGATTTAAATCGCGATATTGTTATGCGCATCTCGTCAGTAAAGCCGGTTCCTTGATTATTAGTAAATCACCATCACCTGCTTTCAGATGGCGCGGCATTTAGGGCTGATGAGATAATTAAGTGATTAATTTAGTGATGCTTGAGCATTATTGAAGACACCTGATGCTAACAAGCAGAATCACTGAAGGAGAAAATCACAAATTGTAAGTTACCATTAAGGTGATGGGTGTTTGCTTTAGTTGGGCTCTAGACCGTTATATGTTTACTTTAATATTTACAGTTGTTTATCTGCTGTTATTGATTTATAACAGTTAAATGAACAAAGTAAAATGTTACATAGTGTTGGTTATGTTTTGACATAATCATACTGTGATCTGCAAAATGAAACTTATTGAGATAGTTTGATTTAACTTGTTGGCAGCAGTTTTGTGATTCTTCAGCCTACTATTATCAGTACTTTAATTCAAAATATTTAATAAACATTGTTCTGATCAAAAGATATTCGGACAAATTCATTTAAAACACAGACATCAATAATCAGCCTGTGAATCTCAACAATGGTGACAATAATAAAACATATTGCAGTGGCTGCCACCAATCACAACTCATTAATGGCTCCCATCATGCATTGCGGTATGAATAAATTATGATCTGAATTGACTTTTATGTAATTGACTTTTCCTAATTGAATATTCTGCTCGTCACCATTGTTGAGATGCATAGGCTGAATCTTGACATCTGTGTGTGCCTAAAAGAATGATTTTCTTTTTTAAACAACTTTTAAGAAATCCTTTATTTTATATCAAAAATTCTGGGCATTTATGCAGATTCACAGTTATGCTGTAACCAACAACATAAATCGAAGTCAGAAAGAAGGATCTTAATGAGTTCAGTGATCAAGTTCAAACGATGATTGTCATAATATAACCAACACCATCAGATCACTTTTTTCTTTGTTCAACTGGCGATTATAAGCCAGATACAACAGCCAAACAAAATCTAAAGTTAATAATATATGGGTCAAGAGTCCAACTAAAGCAACCATTGATCGTCATAACGGTGGCTTACAATTTGAGATTTTCTCCTTCAGTGATTCTGCTTGTTAACATCAGGTGTCTTCAATAATGTTCAATCATCACTAAAATAATCACTTAATTATCTCATTAACTTAAACACTCTTGAGTGTGGACTCATACACTCCCAGGAGTGTTAATTTAACACAGGAGTGTTTGCTGTGTACAAAGAGCCGTAGTTAACTGACAAGCTGAGCCATATCGCATTAAATATCGCTGGCGATACGTCCGTGATATGTGATTTGGCTCAGCTTGTCAGTTAACTACGGCTCTTTGTAGTAAATGCCGCTCCATCTGAAAGCAGGTGATGGTGATTTACTACTAATCAAGGAACCGGCTTTACTGACGAGATGCGCATAACAATATCTCGATTTAAATCACCCAGCCCTAACTCAGACACACACAGACATCAACAATCAGCACATGAATCTCAACAATGGTGAAAAGTTTCATGTCGCAATGCATGCTGGGTTCCAGGATAATATAAAACTCCCAGCATGCACTGCTGCATGAATAATAATAATAATAATAAAGAAATATTGCCACCATTGTTGAGATTCATGTGCTAAATTGTGATATGTCGGTGTTTCTAAAACACAGTGTAGCTCTGTTTCTCTGCTTATGCATCATGTGTTAAAAAAAAAGAGTCATTGTATCTTATTGCTGCGTTTTCACAGTGGTGGTAATGTAACACTTTTGATTGAGGATTAAACTCTGAATAAGTGCGAATGAATTCCTTAGTGAATGAACAGGCAATATGATGATTTTGTCATCATAATCATTATAATTGAAGTCATTCATAAACTGTGTGCGCACAAGTGTGACTTGCAAAAACACAGCTCAAGCAGCAAACGAAAAACTAATGTTTTAGCATCAGCAACCCAACTAAAGCAAGCACTGATCTCTATAACGGTAACTTCAAACCAAACATTTTCAATTAAACATCTCAATAACAACTTCTGTATGACAGAAATAAAGTCATACTGGTTAATAATAAGTGTAATAATGTGTAATGGCTGGAAGTCAGTCGTAGTTATTGTGTTTCTCTATTTTCTGTTCTTGTGTTTCTCTTTTCTTCAGTGATTGTGCTTATTAACAGCAGGTGTTCATCACTAATGCTCAACAATCACTTACATATTCCCTTAAAGGGATAGTTCACTTTGAAATTAAATTTTGGTATGTTTTAGCTTACCTGAAGGGCATCCAAGATGTAGGTGTCTTTTTTTCCGCAGTAGTTTCAATTTTGATATTTTTAGGTCAAACCGTTCTTGTCTGACAGTCATATAATGCAGGTCGATGGTCCCTGTCTCAAAACACAAGCACAGAGTCCAAATTAAAACAATTCCCCATCGTCCAAATTAAACAATTCCCCATCGTAAGTACACACTGATGGCCTAAGACACGAAACGAGCGGTTTGTGTGAGAAAACGAGCAGTATTTATATCGTTTTTACCTCTTATAACACAACCACGTCGAAGTGATCTGAAGTCGCGGGCGCTTCCTGCTGTGTGACGTGTGCGCAGACTGGTGCATAGATATATATACACTAGATGTCGCATTAAAGACATTCGTTCCAATGAACTGCCGTAGCCAAGGCGAAATCTAGTATATATATCTATGCACCAGTCTGCGCACACGTCACACAGCAGGAAGCGCCCGCGACTTCAGATCACTTCGACGTGGTTGTGTTATAAGAGGTAAAAACGATATAAATACTGCTCGTTTTCTCACACAAACCGCTCGTTTCGTGTCTTAGGCCATCAGTGTGTACTTACGATGGGGAATTGTTTAATTTGGACGATGGGGAATTGTTTTAATTTGGACTCTGTGCTTGTGTTTTGAGACAGGGACCATAGACCTGCATTATATGACTGTCAGACAAGAACGGTTTGACCTAAAAATATCAAAATTGAAACTACTGCGGAAAAAAAGACACCTACATCTTGGATGCCCTTCAGGTAAGCTAAAACATACCAAAATTTAATTTCAAAGTGAACTATCCCTTTAATTATCTCACTGCATCGTTACTTTTACTTGTAGTGTGGATTTCCCTGTGGGGTTGAAAGGGTTAACTGTGTAAGATAAAAAAGACACACCCACAAAATGTATTTTAACAGTAATAAACTGTAAGTTATAAAACAGCGCTCTCTCTGCTCGTTCTTGTTCTTTCAGTCAAACATGCACTCTGTCACAAGCGCAGCAGTTCATCTACTTTACTCACCGATCAAATAAGACTTTGGCGGGACAAAAATTCACTTTGGCGGGCGCTAAAACTCACTTAAGAGTCGTTTGGTCATTAATCGGACTGGTTTTGTTTCACTCATCGTAACGTAAATTTAGCTGCAGCTAAGTGCCTTTGTGCGACCCACCTTTTCTCACTGTGTGACCCATAAGCAGTGTTGTGCCAGTTCATACTTAAAAAGAACTAGCTCAAAGTTCAGTTCACACAGATGATAATGAACTAGTTCACGTTCATAGTTAATTTTTTTTTTTTAAATGAACTAAGTTCACATATCTAAAAATGAAATAGTTCACGTTCATTTGTTAAATTCTTTTTAAGATAGGTCACTATCTTACTCAATAGAACCTCTTTACCAGTGGTTAAACCCGCGGGCGGGTATAGATATATACACTAGATGTCGCCTTCGCTACTGCAGTTCATTGGAACGAAACCGTACCCAAGGCGACATCTATGTATATATCTATACCCGCCCGCGCCGTCAGATCATTTGGACGCGGCTGTGTTCAAGAGGTAACAACAATATAAATCCTCCATCGTCCAAATTAAACAATTCCCCATCGTAAGTACACATTGATGGCCTAAGACACGAAACGAGCGGTTTGTGTGAGAAAACGAACAGTATTTATATTGTTGTTACCTCTTGAACACAGCCGCGTCCAAATGATCTGACGGCGCGGGCGGTTATAGATATATACATAGATGTCGCCTTGGGTACGGTTTCGTTCCAATGAACTGCAGTAGCGAAGGCGACATCTAGTGTATATATCTATACCCGCCCGCGCCCTCAGATCATTTGGACGCGGCTGTGTTCAAGAGGTAACAACAATATAAATACTGTTCGTTTTCTCACACAAACCGCTCGTTTCGTGTCTTAGGCCATCAATGTGTACTTACGATGGGGAATTGTTTAATTTGGACGATGGGGAATTGTTTTAATTTGGACTTTGTGCATGCTCTTTGAGACAGTGACCATAGACCTGCATTATATGACTGACAGACAAGAACGGTTTGACCTAAAAATATCAAAATTGAAACTACTGCGGAAAAAAAGACACCTACATCTTGGATGCCCTTGAGCTAAGCTAAAACATACCAAAATTTTATTTCAAAGTGAACTATCCCTTTAAGTACAACAGATAATGGACAAAGACTGACTGAACTGAAGGAACTTAAATACTAACACAGATGAACACTGTTCGATCGCGCCCGTGCCTCTCTCTCTCTGACACACACACACTCCAGCATTGCAATCTTGACATCGCAGCCGGTTCATTATGCTGCGTTCACACCAAACGCGAATAGAGCATCAAATTCGCGTCTATCGCGTCTAATCCGACGCTTGAACATTTTGAATCCATTCACGCGTCCAAAGCGAATAGGATGCGCGTATAAAGCGAGCTTTTGAAGCGAAATAGACGCGCGTTCAGAGCTAAGGCAGGGCTACATAGGTCTCCCTAAAGAACCCACATATGTCTATGCGCGTATTTAACACTAGTTCCGCATTACATTAATTAATGTGCACGCAAGTTTTATTTATACCATGTATTCTCCGTGTAAATCCATGCAACGAACCGTGACACACATACCGTTTTGGTTCAATACGAATACATGAACCGTTTCACCCCTAATAGGTATCGGATCAGATCATATTTTTTTCTCCCCTCCGATCTCCGATCTAGCGTTCTGGGCCAGTATCGGCACGATACTGATGGCGTAGATCGGATCAGGACATCCCTAAATAAAAACAAACTAAATGGAACACAACTGTGACATTACTCCCCCCTCCCGGTAAGCGCTTCCTCGCGCCATAGAAGGACTAACTGCGGAGGGAGGGAGGGGACTCAGGAGGAGGACGAAGAGTGGGTGAGGGCAGACTGAGGAGTGAGGAGTCCAATAGAGCCGGGGGGACAAAGGCACGAGGCATAGCCAGCGGAGTGCAGTCCAGAGGTGAGGGAAGGTCGACAAGCAACCAAGGTGAATCCAGGGGGACGAGGGAGCCTGGCGGAACTGGTGACCAGATGGGCCACGGTGGAACTGAGGGAGGTAGGAGCCAAGGGGACGTTGATGGACCGTCGGGCTGAGGTTGAGTCCTGGTTGTGGATGTTGGAGGTGGAGACTGGGGATTCACCGACCAGGCTCGGGCTGTAGGCTGGCAGACCCACGGCGACTCCACCTCCCTGAAGGTGGTAGGAGGAGCTGAGGGGCTGGCAGGCAGTGGTGGAAGGGTTGAGAGGTGGTAGATGGGAGGAGGTGGGAGAGGGAGGCTGGGTGGGAATTCAGAGAAAGACTCGGGGACAGAAGATTCAGGCTCGGCAGGACTGACATGAAGCTCAGGCTCGGCAGGACTGACGTGAATAACAGACTCTAGCTCGGCGGGCATGACAAGAACAGGCTCAGGCTCGGCAGGATGAGCCCCTGGAAGGGTGGTCTCGGTGGGACGAGACCCTGGACGGGTGGTCTCGGCGGGACGAGACCCTGGTTCGGCAGGCATGACGTGAAGATCAGGCTGGTCAGGCATGACGTGAAGTTCAGGCTCAGAACTTTGGCTGAGGATAGGAACAGGGGACTCATGAAGAACAGTCTCGGTGGAACAGGCAATCTCAACAGGACACTCCAGGCTGGGACGAAGGATTATCTCTGGAGCGGGCAGAAAGATGGCGGCTGGAGGTGTTGTTAGTCCTGGGGAATCTGAGATTATGTTTTCATTGTCCTCGACGACAGTGAGGGAGGATCCGCACACCAATAAGGTGCGATTGACGAAATCGATAAAAGAGAGGTGATCCACCCCCAACAGCAGCATCTGGCCGAGTATATCATCCATCCCACTCCAGAAATGCTGTTTCAGAGTCTCTTCGTCCCAGCATGCCTCGTGATAAAGGTCGAGGTAAACCTCCACATAATCCTCCAGTGACCGACTGTTCTGTGAAATCCAGTTCTCCATGTTCATTTTAAAGGGTCCATTATTCTGTCAGGGTGTAGTACAGGCAGAAGAAGGTGAAGGTAAAAAGGCTCCAATACAAACTTTTACTAAATAGAAATTCCAACGGGTACAGGCAGGTAAGATACTCACACACTAAGTACAACAGATAACAGACAAAGACTGACTGAACTGAAGGAACTTAAATACTAACACAGATGAACACTGATTAACTGAACACAGGTGATGTAGATGATGATGATTTACTAGACACAGGTGATACAACTGAACTAATAATCACAGTGAAGAAGGTGACATGATGACAGGCAGACAAGTCCAATGAAAACAAACTAAACAGAACACAACTGTGACAATAACATAGGTGGATCATCCATTCTTCCATCTATTCCATCTAAACTCCATCTATTTTGATGCTTATAAGTGATTATAAGAATTAAAACTTTACATAAAAAAATATAAAGCGAGACAGAGGAGGACGATTCGCATAAACACGCTACAATTTGGTTGTGCCTCTGATTTGTTAAGTTATTTGGTGGGGGGAGATATTTTGAAGAACGTCCACGTTTAGGGCACCACTGACCTCCATAGTAGGAGAAAAAAGACTATGGAAGTCAATGGTGCTTACTTTCAAAACTATTTGGTTACAAACATTCTTTAAAATATCTTTCTTTGTGTTGAGCAAAAAAAAAAAAAAAAAAAAAAAAAAAAATAGAATAATTGATGACAGAATTTTCATTATTGGGTGAAATATCACTTTACCTAGGGGATAATGGGGGAAAAAAGCTTACTAGCCCCTGTTTTTGGTCTTTAAATTGGGTTATACAGATTGTGAATCGAAAACTTACTATACATATTTATAATTTAATAGGTAATTCTTTATTGCATTCTCATGTTTTGCTAAAATGTAATTCGTAAAAAAATAAAATAAAAAAAAGTGTAAATTTCATCAAGTGAAAACATTACCTTCATGTTTCTTGTAAATCCTTTTTACATCACAAAGAATGTCCTCAACATCTGTTGTATCTTCAGACATTCTCACGTTCCCTCAATGATCTGTTGATTTCTTTGTCGAAGAAAAAGAGGATGATGATAATGAGCATCTGTAGAACTGCGTAGAGATTTTATAGATTCACAGACTCAACCCACTACATTACAGCATGCTATCAGGAAGCTTCTTGCCAGTAAAATGTGAGGGTGTGTCATAAAGATTTGATCATGTGCTTTAGATACTTGAGTAAAGGTGAAGAACCCGTCTTTGACACACTGTGGAGTGTAATTAAGCATGGGGCTCGCCTTTGTTTTCAATTAAAAAAAATATGCAGGGTTTTTCCTCATAAACTTTTGCTACAGAGACCATAATGTGAATTCATCAGTAGCGTACCGTGGGGTTTCAGTCAGGGCCTTCAGTAACGATCTAACCCCCCCCCCCAATGCAAAATACAATCATGCACTGTATGCACTGCGTAACATCAACGACGAGACAGCTGATCTTCAACCTCAGCGCACACGCACACCACTGTACATTATAAAAGCTGAGCTGAAACATCTCGCGCACGGATGTAAGTTATCTAATACAAATAAATAAAACATCTCCGGTTAACTAGCAGGACATTCATTTTCGTTTGTTGAATATGATGCATTCTTGCGCTGAAATGTGTTGTTCAAGCTGAGTGCTCGTTGCCGCTGTTATCAGTGGCGCGGATACAGTGTTCTCTTGTGGCTCGCGCACAGTTTTCACTCAGATGCGCGCTTCAATCTATCGCCGTTGCGGAGACTTTCTATTCGTTGAAATCTTACAAAACAAAATGCACACAAACGCCCTGCTTGATATACAACCACTGATGAACATATTCGGTAAAATAAAAATAAAAAACTATACGAGTGTGGATTCGAACCCAGAATCTCTGACACGCTTGGCAAAAGTTCTACCACTAGACCATCGCAGTACATGAAAAATGTATAAGTATCAATGCATCTAGTCACGTGGAACTTCTCGGTACTAACAATATTAGTAGATCTAGAATGACAAATGTACCCAAAATGACCCAATGTACTAATGAAATTTATTTATGGACATCGTAATGTTATTTTTCCTGAAAATTGTTATTGTACACAAACATGTATTGTATCTGCCCACCCATGTCGATGACATCAGCGCGGGCTAGCCGTCGACACATCGCTGGGCCTCTGGGGCGTTCTGTCATACGCATCACAATTTGATTGGCTGATAAAACACGTCAGTCAAATGGAAAACGGCAGCTTCGACGGAAGGCTAGCTATAGACGAATCCGGCGAAACTACCGGAAGTAAGCGGGCGCCATTACTGAGCTGTTGCTGGGTAGCGTTGCGCCATTGCCTCCTATTGGTTTGGTTGCGTCCACTGGAATAAACAGCCCGCGATTTACGACTGTCACTAACGTTACATCTACAACTTTACTATTCTTCCTCTGCAGAGTTATTTGAACAGTATAAGTGTTGTTAATGGTCTGTGAAAATCGGACAGGTCCTTTAAGAACTATGTATTTATCATCTGGTAGAGTGTGCATTATTTGACCAACCCATACGGAGCTCAGATAATTTTTTTGACCCTCTATCAGTGACCTGTAGTTGGCATTTTGTTGATCATCGGATGTCAGGCGAAGGAGAAAATACTCTTGAATACCTTTAAAACAACCGAAGGGGCGCGTTGGGGCAGTAGTAGCATTACTGTATTTGCTTGACTGTGACTCTGAGAACCAACAACGCTAGCAGTTAGCTGTACCTTACCCTTTCCTTTTGAAATGTGAAAATGAGATAAATAATGGTCACAAATGAAAAACATGAATTCGTTTATTTGATATCATTAATTTATTTATTGTTGCCAAATGGACAGATCTTTTAATAGTTTCCTCATTAGCTAGCATAGTTATTGCCAAGCTATTTTCATAAATAATCTGTAAGATCGTTTGTACCTTCATCTGTGACTGGAGGCCACTGTCTAACATCATCAACCCAACAAGTCATACTGCCTGGCTGTAGCTGTCATCGAGGGTGCGTTTGCGTTATCACGGAGGTTTGTTTACATACTAGTAACAGCTCAGTAATGGCGTCGCCACAAGATGGCAGCCTACACAGAACGCTCGTCGGATTCGTCTATACTACTAGTGCTGGTCCACGGAGCTGCGTTTAGATGACTTATGTAAAATCCAGCTCAGACTCACAAAAAATAACCATATTCTTTCTGGAAATATAATTGTAACGTACTGATAGACAGTAATTGAATTTAGACATGTTCAGACACACATTAATTTAATTATAGAAAAAATATATATTTTTCTATTTTGACAGGGCCAGCAGAGAAGGCCCTGCTGGCTCTGACGGCACACCACTGGAATTCATAATGTAGTGATCAGAATATTTCCCAGACTTGCTGGTTGGAAACTCCCTTGTTCAGTAAGGGCATTGATGAGGGAATCATTTTAATGGCTTTCTTGCACCCAGCACAATTGACTTTGTACACTGACGCATGTATCATTCCTATTTTGCACCCGACTTTTCCCTCCACAGACGCACGGCGGTAAATTAGGGAATGATCTTGCACTCCGGGGGGGGCGGTTCAGCGAAAAGAGGAGGCGTGTTCCAGCGCAAACGTTCCCTGGTGCTATTTTGCAGTTTCAGAAAACAATTCCGCCACTGACTGCGTTCAGATGCTATTTTAAGGACGCATGCTTGGCCATAATGTAGCGTGTGCACAACACGCATACACTTTGCTTCTCTCATCTACACGCATCAGTTCCCATTTTTGCAATTCATATATAATTACAAGGAGAAATATTACCACAAAGGGAAATCATTGTGGTGTCCATGAAGATGTGAAGAAATAGGCATAGATCTAGCTTACACATTTACCCAAATTATTATATGCCTGTTTAACCGAAGCTAATTTGGGTGTGTTTCTCCATCCCCATACAATGTCACTTCTCTGTCTTTTACGGCCCTGGTGAGAACGTCGGTCTCCTCGGCTGTGAACCGCTCCTGGCTGCGCCTGGCAAATCCACCGTTATAATAGCAATCCACCATGGAACAAGCGTGCCTGCTCTTAAAGGTAATGTGAGATGTCGCTCTGATTGGTTTATTTCACGTAACACCCAAACCACACCTATGAGTAATGAAGCTACTTCAGACCAACCCATTTTAGATTTGCGTGATACATCCACAAAGTTACTTGCGTTTCGCGTTTGATACTTGTGTTTCAGATCGTTAAAATAGGGCCCAAAATCTCAAACGCTCAATCCCTAAAATAAATCCCACAATTTACAGCAAAAAAACATCAACGTATAACGCTGCAGAGAATTAGATTCCTTAGCGTTGTAAGGGTCTGGTATTTGCACAAAATTACTGTAAATACATTTACTTTGAGTAAATATGACAAACATTCACAAACAATATTCACATTACTGTTTAGATGATTAATTTCAACAAGAATATTAGGTACAGGTAGGGCTGGGCGATTTAAATCGCGATATTGTTATGCGCGTCTCGTCAGTAAAGCCGGTTCCTTGATTAGTAGTAAATCACCATCACCTGCTTTCAGATGGAGCGGCATTTACTACAAAGAGCCATAATTAACTGACAAGCTGAGCCATATCGCATTAAAATCGCGGACGTATCACCAGCGATATTTAATGCGATATGGCTCAGCTTGTCAGCTAACTACGGCTCTTTGTACACAGCAAAAACTCCAGTGTTAAATTAACACTCCTGGGAGTGTAGTCCACACTCAAGAGTGTTTAAGTTAATGAGATAATTAAGTGATTAATTTAGTGATGATTGAGCATTATTGAAGACACCTGATGTTAACAAGCAGAATCACTGAAGGAGAAAATCTCAAATTGTAAGCCACCGTAATGACGATCAATGGTTGCTTTAGTTGGGCTCTAGACCCATAAATTATTAACTTTAGATTTTGTTTGTCTGAGGTATCTGAAATGTAATTGCTAGTTGAACAAAGAAAAAAGTGATCTTGTGGTGTTGGTTATATTATGACAATCATCATTTGAACTTGATCACTGAACTCATTAAAATCCTTCTTTCTGACTTCGATTTATGCTGTTGATTACAGCATAACTGTGAATCTGCATAAATGCCCAGAATTTTTGATATCATATAAAGGATTTCTAAAAAGCTGTTATAAAAAAAAAATCATTCTTTTAGGCACACACAGATGTCAAGATTCAGTCTATGCATCTCAACAATGGTGACGAGCAGAATATTCAATTAGGAAAAGTAAATTGCATAGACAATTCAGATCATAATTTATTCATACCGCAATGCATGATGGGAGCCATTAATGAGTTGTGATTGGTGGCAGCCACTGCAACATGCTTTATTATTGTCACCATTGTTGAGATTCACAGGCTTATTATTGATGTCTGTGTATTACATACATTTATCTAAATGTATTTTGATCAGAACAATGTTTATTAATAATTTTGAATTATATGTAAAGTACTGATAATCATATGCTGAAGAATCACAAAACTGCTGCTAACAAGATAAACCAAATTATCTCAATAAGTTACCTCTATCAGATCACAGCATGATTATGTCAAAACATAACCAATACTATAAGACAACACTTTACTTTGTTCATTTAACTGTTATAAATCAATAACAGCAGACAAACAACAGTAAATATTGAAGTAAACATATAATGGTCTAGTGCCCAACTAAAGCAAACACCCATCACCTTAATGGTAACTTACAATTTGTGATTTTCTCCTTCAGTGATTTTGCTTGTTAACATCAGGTGTCTTCAATAATACTCAATCATCACTAAATTAATCACTTAATTATCTCCTCCGCCCTAAATGCCGCTTCATCTGAAAGCAGGTGATGGCGATTTACTACTAATCAAGGAACCGGCTTTACTGACGAGATGCGAATAACAATATCACCATTTAAATCGCCCAGCCCTAGGTACAGGTTTAGATATATTCAAGTTCACAGGTTTTTTCAGAGTTATGTTATGTTTTGTCTGAATTATTGTTTAATTGCTGTTTTTCCTTTGACCCACATTTTCCCATGTTTGATTCTTTAACCCCATTTTACCTCTGTCTAGTTAATTAGTCATTATATTCATTATATTAGTCTCCTCATAAATCAACTCATCAGTTCCTTTGTTTGCACCATGTATTTAAGACTTCAGTTTCAGTCTGTTCCTTGTTCTGTATTGTTTTGTGTTTATGGCTATGTGGTTGTATCTCCTAGTCACTCTCCAGGGAAAGCATTACAGAAAGATCCTAACTTTAGATTCCAATTTTATCTGTTTGGTAACCATGGCAATTTCAGTTAGGACCTAGGATTTCTTAAGTGCATAATCTTATCTTACATTTACATTTACATTTACATTTAGTCATTTAGCAGACACTTTTATCCAAAGCGACTTACAAAGTAGGACTAGATTAAGCGAGTCATCATGAAGAGGCAAAAAACAAAAGGCAGCGCAAGAAGTGCTCAAGATACAAAGTTCAGGCATTATTCAGAGTAGCATAAGCCCGATAAGTGTGGTTTAGAGGGAAAGGGGAGTTTTTTTTATTTATTTCTTTTTTTTTTTATGAGGTTAAGTGCTCACGAAAGAGATGGGTTTTCAGATGTTTTTTGAAGGTTGTCAGGGATTCTGCATTCCGGATGAGGGAGGGGAGAGCGTTCCACCAGCATAGAACTGTGAATGAGAATGTTCTGGAAAGTGATTTTGTGGCTTTCTGGGATGGAACCACGAGACGTCGCTCGTTGGCCGATCGTAGGCGTCTGGTAGGGATGTAGACTCGTAGGAGTGAGTGAAAGTAGGAGGGAGCTGAGCCTGTGATAGATCTGTAAGCAAGCGTCAATGCCTTGAACTTGATGCGAGCAGTGAGAGGTAGCCAGTGCAGTGAGCAGAATAGAGGAGTGACGTGGGCCCTCTTTGGCTCGTTGAAGACAAGACGGGCTGCAGCATTCTGTATCATCTGTAGGGGTTTAGTTGCACATGCTGGAAGTCCGGCCAGGAGAGCATTGCAGTAGTCAAGCCTAGAGATGACCAGGGCCTGGACGAGAAGTTGTGTTGCATGCTCAGTTAGGAAAGGCCTGATCTTCCTGATGTTGTGCAGTGCAAACCTGCATGATCGAGCTGTCTTTGAAATGTGATCTGTGAAGGTCAGCTGGTCATCAAACGTTACTCCAAGATTTCTCACTGACTTTGATGGGGTGATTGATGATGACTCTAGCTGGATAGTGAAGTTGTGCTGTAGAGACGGATTGGCAGGGAGGACGAGAAGCTCAGTCTTTGACAAGTTGAGCTGCAGGTGATGTTCCTTCATCCATGTCGAGATGTCCGCCAGACAGCTTGAGATCCGTGCAGCAACTGTGGGATCATCTGGTTGAAATGAGAGGAAGAGCTGTGTGTCATCAGCATAGCAGTGGTAGGAGAAGCCGTGTGCTTGTATGATGTGTCCCAGTGATGTGGTGTAGATGGAGAAGAGGAGGGGACCAAGAACTGAACCCTGGGGAACCCCTGTGGTCAGTTGATGTGCTCTGGATACCTTGCCTCTCCATGCGACCCTGAAGGACCTACCTGTGAGATAGGACTCAAACCAGTGGAGTGAAGTTCCTGTGATGCCCAGTGCTGAGAGGCTGGACAGAAGGATTTGATGATTCACAGTGTCGAAGGCAGCAGACAGATCCAGGAGGATGAGGACTGAGGATTTGGAAGCAGCTTTTGCAATCCGTAGGGCTTCTGTGACAGACAGTAATGCAGTCTCAGTAGAATGCCCTTTCTTGAAGCCGGATTGATTGGCATCCAGCTGGTTGTTGAGAGACAGAAAGGATGTTACTTGGTTGAAAACAGCTCTTTCAAGTGTCTTCGCAATGAATGGTAGGAGAGAGATAGGTCTGTAGTGTTCTACAAATGATGTGTTTAGCGTTGGTTTTTTAAGCAGTGGAGTAACCCGAGCTTGCTTGAATGCTGTAGGGAAAATGCCAGTATGGAGGGATGAGTTGATGATGTGTGTGAGTGCTGGTAGAAGTGTGGGAGAGATGGCTTGTAGAAGGTGTGAGGGGATGGGGTCTAGAGGGCAGGTGGTAGGGTGACTGGAGAGGAGAAGTGTAGATACTTCTTCCTCGGTTAGTGGAGAAAAGGAGGACAGAGGGATGTTGGCTGTAGAAGGGGTCGGTCTGGGTTCCTGTGTGTGAGGAGCTGGGAACTGACTGCTGATAGATGTTGTTTTGTTGGTGAAGAAGGTCGCAAAATCATCAGCAGTTAAGGAGGAGGCGGGTGGTGGTGGAGGTGGACAGAGGAGAGAGTTGAATGTCTTGAAGAGTAATCGTGTGTTGGAGGAGTTGTTGATCTTGTTGTGGAAGTATGAAGATTTTGCAGCATGAACATCAACAGAAAAGGAGGAGAGGAGAGATTGATACGTACCCAGGTCAGATGCGTCTTTTGATTTGTGCCATTTCCTCTCCGCTGCCCTGAGTTCGGTCCGGTGTTCACGAAGAACCTCAGATAACCAGGGGTTAGAGGGAGTGGCGCGTGCTGGCCTGGAGGAGAGAGGGCAGATAATGTCTAGAGAAGAGGTTAGAGTGGAGCATAGGGTATCCGTTGCGGTATTCACATCCAGAGATGAGAATTGTGAGGGTGGGGGAAGAGAAGATGAGACGGCAGAAGAAAGATGGGAGGGGGAAAGTGAGCGCAGGTTTCGCCTGAAAGTGACTGGTGGTGGGGTTGGTGGTGCAGGGGTAGAGAGTTGTAGCGGGGTGGTGCAGGGGTAGAGAGTTGTTATCTTAACTAAGGATAGGAAAAGAGTATTAAAGAAATGTCCTAACCCCACAAAAAAATCCTAAAATTGTCTGGACAACCCCAATGGTGTCCTAACTTAATAATTATTTGAAAGCCAACTGTAAAAATCACACAATAATAGCCCTGTCTGAGAATGACGTCACATTTATTAATGATACAAGAGGAAGAATAGCAATGTTTGATGGTGGAAAGACTTTATGAACACCTAAATGATGTGCTGCACAAAACTCTGACTAATAATAACAGACTCCTATGAAATAAAAGGATTAGGCTTTGCATTTTCTACTGTGATCAAGTATGTTGATTACTTGTTGATAATACATATTTCATCCATGGACTAGTCTCTAGCATTAATTAACAACAAATGAATACAAAATATTTGTTAAAATCAATCATAACAATCCAGGATTTCAAACACATGAGATCCTGCAGTATTTTAATCAGATAATCTGAAGTATTTAATATAAAAAATAAAATAAAAAATCAGCGTACATCAAGTTTAATCTACTTTATTGAGACAAACCTCAATAATCTGCGCATTAATCTCAATAACGGTCACATGCTTCATGCAGCAATGCATTCTGGGTGCATCATACAAAACTCATCAGTGGCTCCCAAAATGCATTGTGGCATGAAGCATGTGACCGTTATTGAGATATATGCGCTGATTCATGAGGTTTGAGTGTGACTAAAAGAAGCAGTAGATCAAAGTGGGTTTTTCTATTATTATACAATTTTTTTTATTTTAACAAGGTCCAATATCATGCTGTAAAAACGTTTCTATAATCAGTTAAATGAAATTAATAACACACATGATGATCTAGAATTCTAAACCTTTCTACTTAGCCATTGGTCACGCTCATCCGCTATGTTTTTGTAGTTTTTTGAACACTTTTTACTCATGTTTGTAGTTCTGAACTGGATCCTCCTCCAGAGCCAGAGGTGGGAGTAAGTCACTAAATTCAAGTCTCAAGTCAAGTCCAAGTCTTAACATTGCAAGTCAAAGTCAAGCCAAGTCATTCTGTTGTAAGGGTCAAGTCAAATCAAGTCAAGTCAAGTCAAGTCATACTCTTTGTCAAGTCAAGTCAAGTCGCAACTTAGTCATCAAGTCATACCAAGTCATACCAAGTCACACACAGGCTTGTTTTACACATTTTTTAACTCTGGGACTTTTATTTCTTATTTAGACACAGAAGGCTCAAAAAAATAAAAATAAAAATAAATAACTTGTGTGTAATAAATAAAATATTGTTAAGAAGCACATTAAATGCTCTAAAATAAAAATAAATTAAATGAACACAAGTAAACAAGAATTAATAAAACTTTTCCCATCTTGTGCTAGCCCTACATAGTTATTTTGCTGTGATGTCCTCTATGAAAGTGTAAACGAAACAAAAACATTAAAAATGTCAATTTAATCCAATTAGGCTAACGTGAACACACATAAAAAAAAAAAATAAAAAAAAAATGTCTAAACATAAGATTTATGTATTTAAATTGCATATAGAATTTCCATCCATTACATAGTTTTAACATAAACCAATTAATAATCTGAATTTAATTAATATTTTTAAGTCATATATAAATGAAACAGATAAGATTTATGTAATTGTATTAATAAACTGAATGTGATTCATATATGTCAGTCATATGTAAATGAAACGGGTAAGATTTATGTAATAGTACACAGAACATAAGTCCTACATAATCAAAGCATTAGATACTGCATAATATCAGGGATTAAGGAAATTACATAATGATGACGTTTTCATCATCAATAAACAACCAACATCATCTGATCTCATGGCTTTCTTAACTACAACAATTGTGCTTTAGAAACACACAAGTATAGCAACCAAAGAAAAGTTTACATTAAAGAGTCAAGGGTCAAGAGTCCAACTAAAGCAAACGCTAACCACCATCGTGGTGACTTTAAAATACAACTATTGATTTCATTAAAACGGATATTAAATAAAGTCAGTCTCGTTACTAATAGGTGAAGCTGGTAATTCTGTTTGTGGAGTTGTTTAATCCTCCTCTGCTGAGATCTTCACAGATTTAATGTCTTCTTTTCTCTTCAGTTGATTTCATCTAAGACTGTGTCTGAAGTCAGTTGTAGTTCTTGTGTTTCTCTGTTCTTCAGTGATTCTGCTTGTTAACAGCAGGTGTTCATAATTAATGCTCAATCACCACTTAATTATCTCATTAACTTCAACACTGCTTCAATGGTACTTTAACTCTGTCGTGTGCACACATATGAACACTGAGAAGTGTTAATTTAACATGGGCGTTTTTCTGTGTACTATTACATAAATCTTATCTGTTTCATTTATGACTTAAAAATATGAATTACATTCAGATTATTAATTGGTTTATGTTAAAACTATGTAATCCAAATGGATGGAAATTCTATATGCAATTTAAATACATAAATCTTATGTTTAGACATTTTTTTTTTTGAGCGTGTTCACGTTGGCCTAACTGGATTAAATTGACATTTTTAATGTTTTTGTTTCATTTACATATTGGACATCACAGAAAAATAACTATGTAGGGCTAGCACAAGATGGGAAAAGTTTTATTAATTCTTGTTTACTTGTGTTCATTTAATTTATTTTTATTTTAGAGCATTTAATGTGCTTCTTAACAATATTTTATTTATTACACACAAGTTATTATTTTTTTTACCCATCAGCCCTCTGTGTCTAAATAAGAAATAAAAGTCCCAGAGTTAAAAAATGTGTAAAACAAGCCTGTGTGTGACTTGGTATGACTTGATGACTAAGTTGCGACTTGACTTGACTTGACAAAGAGTATGACTTGACTTGACTTGACTTGATTTGACTTGACCCTTACAACAGAATGACTTGGCTTGACTTTGACTTGCAATGTTAAGACTTGGACTTGACTTGAGACTTGAATTTAGTGACTTACTCCCACCTCTGTCCAGAGCGCAATGGGTTGTGGGCCATATTAGCTGTTATAGTGAGCTCGGATCCACATTTCGAAAATCTATTGGAAATAATAGACTATTTGGGGACTTCTGGCGTACTCTGATCAACACACTATGATTTGACTATGACTGTGATTCAACATTCAAGCCATTGGCTAGGCTTGCTTAGTTGGGGACATTAAATTTAACATTTAATTTAATATTCAACAATAATATTGATCTGCCTGCATTGACACTATTATGCAACACTGTTAGCCCTTGCTGTAAAAAAAGGCGTAATTCAGACAGTATCATACCATTTTCCATTAAAACAGTAATATACCGTAGAAAACAAAAATAGCCTACAGGAATATACTGTGAATTAACATTGCTCAAAATCGACACTCAGGGGCTGTTTCCCAATCACATCCTATACCCTCATTCACTATTCCCTACAGTAGTTCACTAATATAGTCCCCTTGACAGAGTGAATGAAAAGAAGTGAGTGAATTGAGACACTGATGAACACCTGATAAGCAGAATCACTGAAGGACAGACAAACAAGAACAGAAAAAAGAGAAACACAAAAACTACAACTGACTTCCAGCAACACTGAGTGTGAAACCAGTTTACAAACCAGTTTACGATTATTTCTTTCATACATGTACAAAAGTTCTTGTTGAGAATTAACAGAGATTTAGTTAATAATAAAATTTGTTGTCACCATGATGGAGATCAGTATTTGCTTTAGTTGGTCTTGTCTCTTGACTTCTTACCTTTCATCTCTCTCTGGCTACTGTAACAATGAGTTTATAAAAACACGTTTGTTATGGCAACAAAAAGTTGATCAGGTGTTTTTATTCTTTTGTGATGATGTCACAGTCATCTTGGATTATCTGATTTTCAGATTTTTCCTGTATATATTCATTGAAATTATGGGTATGTCATATTTAGCATAAAAACAAAATGAAATCAAAATTACTGTAATCATGTCTTCTGAAAAATAACAATCATATAGTGCATTCAATTTTATTTTACTCCTGCTTGACTGAGACACACACAGACATCAACAATCAGCATATGAATCTCAACAATGGTGAAAAGTTTCATGTCGCAATGCATGCTGGGTTCCAGGATAATATAAAACTCCCAGCATGCACTGCTGCATGAATAAAAAAAAATAAAAAAAAAATATTGCCACCATTGTTGAGATTAATGTGCTAAATTGTGATATCTCTGTGTTTCTAAAACATAGTGTAGCTCTGATTTTTTTTTTTTTTTTTTATGCATGTGTTAAAAAAAATTAGTCATAGTAATTTATTGCTGTAGTTTCACAGTAGTGCTAATGTAACACTTTTGATCGAGGATAAAACTCTGAATGAATAAGAATTAATTTCTTAGTGAATGAACAGGCAATATGATGATCTTATCATCATAAACATTACAACCGCAATCATTCATAAACTGTGTGCGCACAAGTGTGACTTACAAAAACACAGCTCAAGCAGCAAAAGAAAAACGAATGCTTTAGCATCAGCATCCCAACTAAAGCAAGCACTGATCTCTATAATGGTAACTTCAAACCAAACATTTTCAATAACTTCTGTATGACAGAAATAAAGTCATACTGGTTAATAATAAGTGTAATAATGTGTAATGGCTGGAAGTCAGTCGTAGTTATTGTGTTTCTCTATTTTCTGTTCTTGTGTTTCTCTTTTCTTCAGTGATTCTACTTATTAACAGCAGGTGTTCATCACTAATGCTCAACAATCACTTACATATTCCCTTAATTATTTCACTGAACACTGTCTCAATGTTACTTTTACTCTTTGTAGTGTGGATTTCCTGTGGGGTTGAAAGGGTTAACAGTGTAAGATAAAAAGACACACCCACAAAATGTACTTTAACAGTAATAAACTGTAAGTTATAAAACAGGTTTATACTGGCAACACTGTTGCCAGTAGTTTACTGTAAAATGTATTTTTGGGTCACCATTGTGCAGAAGAGTAGAGCCTGTGCTTCAGTCCAGGAGAAGATCTACAAACATTGATGATATGCTGCATGTTGCTTTATTTAACAGGCGGTGACTGTGTAGTTGCTGGTCCAGTGGAAATCTTTTTATGTACAATAGTTTTTTAGTGGTCTCAAATGAAAGAAGTTCACAGTAATACTTTGCTCACATTATTAATGCATTATAAATTTTAGTTAATACATTTAAATGACAGTTGGTCAATTTAAGGCAGTCGGTTTCTGCAAGTTCATTTGAATTAGAATTTAGTGCATTTTTACAGAAACAAACTGTAGATTACAGTAAAGAACTGTACAATTAACAGTATATTACTGGCAACAGTGTTGCCAGTATTTTACTGTAAAAAAACCCGGTAAGGTCTAACAGTGAAGAACTGAACTGAGCTGGACATTGTGGACAATGACATCATGGTTTACTCCAGAGTGGCTATATATAAATTAACTAAATTAATAACAAAAAATGAAACATCACTGAACTTACATAAGCTGGACTGTGATGCAATTTTCTTCTGGAAACAAACTGGTTTGCATTATTTTCCTGTTATCTCTGTAAAGCTGATTTGAAACAATCTGTATTGTAAAAAGCGCTATAAAAAATTAATATGACTTGATTTGGGACACACTTATTTTAATCTCACATACTGTTTAGGATGGATAGTGTGGACATTGAGACGCAGGGTAGTGTCTTCAACCAAGATGGCTGCTGAGAGCCTTCAGAGTGTGACCATTGTTTATTCCATTGGACTCCTAAACCTACCAGACAGTAACAAAACCAAATGTGACATAAAAACGTAATCATAACCATTGCATTTTAGCTTGATTTTGAACTTTCAACTTAGATATCACAAGTACAATTCTGTACCAGCTGAGCTACTGAGCAAGCTTAGCATGTCAGTTAAACCAAACATATGGAGCTGGTTAAGTGATGAAAACTCCAAAATATATTAATTTGCACTATGCTAAAAAGTGTTTTGAGGTCATAACACTTCCGATCCTTTATATCATAACAACACCATCCTTGATTGTTAATCTCTATTTATTGAATTTGCAGCTGCTGTCCCTGATTAGACTAAGTAAAAAAATGAAAGTGTCTAGCAGTAAATTATTCCATAATTACATACCTTAAAGGATTATTCACTTTAAAAAAAAAACCTTTGCTGATAATTTACTCACCACCATGTCATCCAAGATGTCCATGTCTTTCTTTCTTCAGTCGAAAAGAAATTAAGGTTTTTGATGAAAACATTCCAGGATTTTTCCACATATAATGGACTTCAATGGGCCCCAAACGGTTCAAGGTCCAAATGACAGTTTCAGTGTAGCTTCAAAGGGCTTTAAACGATACCAGACGATGAATAAGGGTCTTATCTAGCGAAACGATCGGTCATTTCAAAAATAAATAAAAAAGTTTAAGTTTTATAAGCACAAATGTTCGCCTTGCTCTGTTCTGTGATGCGCGTTCGTGACGTCACGTAATACGCAATTACGTTGAAAATTGTTTCGCTAGATAAGACCCTTATTCATCGTCTGGTATCGTTTAAAGCCCTTTGAAGCTGCACTGAAACTGTCATTTGGACCTTCTACCGTTTGGGTCCCATTGGAGTCTATAATATGTGGAAAAATCCTGGAATGTTTTCATCAAAAACCTTAATTTCTTTTCGACTGAAGAAAGAAAGACATGGACATCTTGGATGACATGGGGGTGAGTAAATTATCAGCAAAAGTTTTTTTAAAAGTGAACTAATCCTTTAACTGAAAACAAATGTTTTACACTTTACTGCTTTGCTTTTATGACCTATGTGCACCTCTTGGTGTACCCCTGTTGTTGTTGTTGTTGTTGTTGTTGTTGTTGTTGTTTTTTGTTTTGTTTTTTTGGGGGTAAAATGTTTTTGTGTTAGTCTCAGAGAAGAATTATGTCAATAATTCAGCTGCCTAGGGGAGTCCAAAATTGTCTGTACACCAGATCTGAAAGCACTTCTCAGCCTCTTCCACCTTCTTCTTCTTCTCCATCTTATCTTCAGCTGTCTGATCATCAGTTCTTCTGTAATAAACTCTGACAAGCTCTTCATTAAACTTCTTTGGCAGGAAACTGGACAACTGTCAACACAAGACAAAAATCACAGTTTTATAAAGATTTGATCATGTAGTAAATGGCACCCATTAGGAGAAAAAACTAAAATGATCTGAAATAAAACAGTTTGAGTGTCATGAGTACCTGATAATATTTAATGGTTGAAGCTTGGTTGGGATTCCTCTTGCTGTAGAAATAAACAGATTCAATGGGGTTTTTGTCCTTCATGCCATGATCCAGATCAACCACCTGAGTAAGAGATGAAATGATTTGTTTGTGAAGATATGGAGGCAGATGTGAGGGATGAATAAACTAAACAGTTGAGTTTTAATTTCAGAGCAAAACCTGCATCTTAATCACTTTCCATCTAAGCACTGAATAACTACATAACTTACATAAACTGGTAATTCTTCGGCATTCAGAGAAACAGTCGGGTCAGTGAGGTTGTACTTCTGCACTGCAGCTTTCCATGTTTCTGTCAGCTGTTCCTGAATTTTCAGATTTGAGAGGTTTAGTCAATTGCTGTACAGTAAATACTAAACCAATGTATTTTTCTTTTCTGACCTTTGACTTGTTTTTCTCAGTCAGACGAGCTTCTCCCACAAACTTTGGCAGTTTTCTCCAGACAATCTTTTCCAGGAGATTTCTGGATTTCTTTAGATTATCAGCATTGGAGGACGAGATTTGCTCAAAGATCTCATCTGACAGAAGATTCATTATTTTAGCTAAAATAGTGTAAAAGTATTAACAAATGACTTTCTTGAGACCTTTATATTATTTTCCTTACAGATAAAAATGGAGAATGATTGAGAGATGGTTCATTTATCTGAAGTGCAACCTTATTATCTGAAATGATTTGTTTCAGTTCTTTTGAGTATTAATTCCCAAAACCAGATGTGCCACTCATATTTTAGCAGCAGACTCACTCAGAGAAAGGTGGTTACATGTTTTAGATTTCAGCTGACCTGTGAGTTTGCTGTATTCCTCTGCTGTCTTTATGGCTTCAGAAATCTTCAGCATATCTTCAGGTTTCCCTTCATGAAGATCACGATCAGCTAGTACAAGCGCTTCTGCAAACCTATAACACATACAAAAACATATGAGTTAGTGTAGACTATGTGCCATATTACTAAATCACTCCAATCACGCTGGGGCGTGACACAGCGTGAGTTCCCTCGAAAGGGAAATTTAATTTTTATTAAACTTTTGACAAAAAAATAAATAAATGCAGTAATTTGTGTAAGGTCATGTAAAGAAGAATAAGCATGAGCAAAGGATGTTAAATTGTGTACAACGGGAAATATTCACTGCAAACAGAGAGACTCACATCTCTTCAATGATGTTGCAGATCTTGTGCTGGTAGGCCTGGCGATGGAGAGTGTATCGAGTGCGAAACATGTCATAAACATTATCTGCCTCCTGTTAGACATACAAACACCAGAGTCACAGATCCAGTTCCCATAATGCAGTGTTCACATTCAACAGCTTTTCATCTTTTAATTTGGTCACTTTTTTAGATTTGTCCAAAGAAACAAACTGCCACATTTTAAACAGATAGCTGGACAAAAAAAGATATATGAAAATTGTATAAATAATTAAATGTAAATTTTTGGGTAGTATCATGTACCTTGTCTCTGAAGCAGATGTGATTTCTCCCGTTTATTTTACACACTCGAGCGAACTTCAGCAGACGATGATGGTCGAAACTGTTACGAATGCCGAGGTGATGACAGTCTCTGAGAAATAAGTATAAAAAAAATAAAATACAATGATAAATATTAAATGTCAGCTTGGCTCTGTTTGCAATAGTTCTTAGTTGGCTTTACTTTAAACTGACCTATACGACCTACAAGAGATTAAAACAAAGCTAAATTATGAATATGATCTTATATTTGTGACTTTATGTGTTCTTTTGTTGCCATGAGCCAATCAAACTGCCTAATAATATGTACCGTGCGAAATAGTCCCATTTGTCCACATCAATGCCGTTCTGTTTGTTTGCCACAATCTCATACAGGAAGGATTTGTCTTCAGCTCTGCCCTCGTATGTCCACTGAAAATAAAAGCAAAGGCTGTTTCACTTCAACATTTTCCACTATGTTTAAGTTACTCAGTTTTATTAACACAGCTAGAGTAACAGCACGTACTTCAGCAACTGAATCTTTTGCCCCTTCGATTAACTCTTTAATGAAGGTGACGTCTTTATCATCCAGTCCGTGCTCCTTCAACACATTCTCATTCTCAGTCTTCAAACTCTTCACAATGTCATCAAACATCAGCACTGACATCTGCTCATGCTGCAGTAAAGACACAAAGACAGATGAAATCATAAATACATATATTACAGAAACCAATGGCACTGAGTGTGTGTGAGCAGTGTGTTCATTCTCACCTTCCACTTCTCAGGGATGTCATCAGGCAAGCCTAAGAATAAGAAGCAGGTCTCAGATGGTTTGTAAGTCATATTTTGCACATTACTTAATTCTTTCAGGTTCATTTACCAGACATGCACACATAAAAGTTTTTCCCCAATGTCATAAATGAGAAATTTGCATGTCCACAGATCTTTCTTATCAGATCTAATTTCACACTGAAACTTACCTCTTATTTGTTTAATCTTTTTGGCTTTAGGAATAACCAGACCATCAAATACATGGGAAAATGGACCATGACCTAAAAAAATAAATAAATGAATAAATAAATAAAGATAAAAATGTAATTTATTACACGTTTTATATATGTGTTTCTCTTACTTGTGATTTTTAATCTACTTGGAAATTTATTTTTAAAATAACTTTTTCCACAAAAATAAATACAAAAAGTAATAAACAGGTTTTTTTTAAATGAACACAATGGTGAGATGAAGATTTCAGTATAAAAGTTACAGGTGTTTTATATATCAATAAGCATCAGTGCTCACCCAAGTCGTGACACAGTCCAGCGATCTGAACACACAGGAAATCCTGTCTGGTGATTTTGAGCTCTGGCTGATTGTCATGAAGAATCTTGACGAGACAACCTGCTAAATACGCCACTCTAACACACACACACACACACACACACACACACACACACACACACACACACACATACACACACACACACACACACACACACACACACACACACACACACACACAACACCAGTTCATGACCAATAACACAATCTAGTAACTTTTTCAAAGATGTTAATTGCTTTACTTGCATGCCATGTGACCGTTACCAACATCAGAGAAACATGAACGTGCGAATGTATAGTCAAATTATTTAAATATTATAATTAATCAATATTATAATCATACAAAGATAATATAACATATGATATTAAATGTAATGTATTATTAAAGGAAAATCCTGAGGTCAGCCGTTGGTCTTCGGTACTCAACTGCGTAGTCATGAGAGTCTATTAATGCCGCAGTTCACATCTCTCGCCCAGAAAAACACACAAGTTGTGAGAAATCATGATTAATAAATATGAGACATGGAATACAATCCATGTACCTTCTTCAACTGAGGGGAATATATCCGTTGCATTCGTCACAACAAGACGTTATCATGTTCACATCTGTAAACTATCATTCTGACTGTCAGCAAATGGAGATATCCAGAGATATTCAACTCGGTGAAGTAGTTTCCAGGCTTTTTTAAAAAGAGTCTCATGAACACACAGAAGACCAATGGCCAACGTAAGGATTTTTGTTAAATAATACATTCAATTTCATATCTTAACCCCAGACAACTTAGAATGGGATTATTCTGTGATAGTTTTGCATCTTTTTAAAAAGCTTGATGCTGGTTCACTGCCATTATGTAAGCGAGATTTTTTTCAAAAAATTCTCCTTTTGTGGTCCATAAAAGAAAGAAGGTTATACGGCATTAGAACAACACCAAAGTTGGTGATAATTTATGACTTAATTTTCATTGTAGGGTGAATTATTCTTTTAAATGGCCTAAAATTTCAGCTGTAAATATAATAATATCTTACCCAAGTGAGTGTTCAAAGCGATTGTGAGAAGCTCCCGGATACACCAGATATGTTCCTCCGAGTTGTTTGATGTGACGGAGTCTCTGAAACTGAGGTGTATCTGTGATCTTCACCAGCAGGGGGTGCAGCGCAATGTGACCATGAATGGGGTCGTTGAAGATCTACAGCACGCAAAACACACCGGTTAATCAGACTAACCTGCAATAGATTTTGCAACTCAGCATGTAGGCCTAAAAAAAACATGTCATTGACCAAAGTGATTTTATGTCCCACAAAACTCCTTTCGTGGAAGACCATGAGCGAAAAATCCATCCTGACCAACAGGGTGACACATGAGTGAGTAACTGAATCATTTACTCAACCAATTCTTTGAAGCAATCATTCATTCAGGCACAAAGCTGAGTTTTTGTTGCAAGAATAGATAAGGACAGATTTAAGTAATTTCTCTATGAAATATGCTTTCTGTTATTCAGGAAATCTAAAGTACATGTATGCTTATGTCCACGAAGAAAGAGAAAAATTTACACATGGACATCATGTGAGCCGTTACATTTCACTTTGATGGAAGACATGAGGGGCTTTCACTCCAGTGGAAAATTATAAATAGTTCCCTTCATTGTTTAATCCTCATTTGTTGAGATTTTGAGAGATGTAATATCTTATTTTATCTTCAGTTTATTTCATCTAAGGCTGTGGCTGAAGTCAGTTGTAGTTCTTGTGTTTCTCTTTCCTTCAGTGATTCTGCTTGTTAACAGCAGGTGTTCATCACTAATACTCAATCATCAATTAATTAATCACCAGAGGTGTAAAGTTCAGGGGTCAGAAAGTAAAAGTCCTGCCATATGTTTATTCCACCAATGAACTCAGCAGCTGATTTCACTAATTAGTTCACCTTGTTGAAAAACTGTGCTAATTAGCAAATACAGGTAATTAGAACAAAATACTGAGGAGGACTTTTACTTTCTGTACATGGACTTTACACCTCTGTTAATCACTTAATTATTTAATTTAAAAATTTAAAAATTTCATTAATTTGAGATTATCATTAAAATCTGGAGATTTTGCTCTTTAGAACTATTGGCGGAAGTACACAGATTTTGGCGTGTTCGCACTGCAGGAACTAGGAATTTTAGTTCTAGGAATTCCTTTTGGAGGAACTTCAGAGGGTCTAATGGTGTGTTCAAGTCAGGTCGTAAAGATCATATTTGCGAGCTGAAGCACATGAACGCCACCACAATATCGTAAATATGAGTGGGAAGCACAGGAGTTTCTTTAAGCCCCGATCATTACGAGTTGGGGACGTGTCAGTGAAACAACATAGCGGAATACCAAAAGGGTACTACTGCGCAGTCTCTGGTCCAGCGTTCACTACTGCGCAGAATCGGGTCCATTGTTCACTACTGCGCAGAATCGGGTCCAGCGTTCACTACTGCGCAGAATCGGGTCCAGCGTTCACTACTGCGCAGAATCGGGTCCCGCGTTCACTACTGCGCAGACTCGGGTCCCGCGTTCACTACTGCGCAGGTCCAGCGTTCACTACTGCGCAGACTCTGGTCCAGCGTTCACTACTGCGCAGACTCTGGTCTAGCGTTCACTACTGCGCAGACTCTGGTCCAGCGTTCACTACTGCGCAGACTCTGGTCCAGCGTTCACTACTGCGCGGAATCAGGTCCAGCGTTACTGCGCGGAATCAGGTCCAGCGTTCACTACTGCGCAGACTCGGGTCCCGCGTTCACTACTGCGCAGACTCTGGTCCAGCGTTCACTACTGCGCAGACTCTGGTCTAGCATTCACTACTGCGCAGACTCTGGTCCAGCGTTCACTACTGCGCAGGTCTAGCGTTCACTACTGCGCAGACTCTGGTCCAGCGTTCACTACTGCGCAGACTCTGGTCTAGCGTTCACTACTGCGCAGACTCTGGTCTAGCGTTCACTACTGCGCAGACTCTGGTCCAGCGTTCACTACTGCGCAGACTCTGGTCCAGCGTTCACTACTGCGCGGAATCAGGTCCAGCGTTACTGCGCGGAATCAGGTCCAGCGTTCACTACTGCGCAGACTCGGGTCCCGCGTTCACTACTGCGCAGACTCGGGTCCCGCGTTCACTACTGCGCAGACTCTGGTCCAGTGTTCACTACTGCGCAGACTCTGGTCTAGCATTCACTACTGCGCAGACTCTGGTCCAGCGTTCACTACTGCGCAGAATCGGGTCCAGCGTTCACTGCTGCGCAGAATCGGATCCAGCGTTCACTACTGCGCAGACTCTGGTCTAGCGTTCACTACTGCGCAGACTCTGGTCTAGCATTCACTACTGCGCAGACTCTGGTCCAGCGTTCACTACTGCGCAGACTCTGGTCCAGCGTTCACTACTGCGCAGACTCGGGTCCAGCGTTCACTACTGCGCAGAATCAGGTCCAGCGTTCACTACTGCACAGAATCAGATCCAGGGTTCACTACTGCGCAAAATCAGGTCCAGCGTTCACTATTGCGCAGAATCAGGTCCAGCATTCACTACTGTGCAGACTCGGGTCCAGCGTTCACTACTGCGCAGAATCAGGTCCAGCGTTCACTACTATGCAGAATCAGGTCCAGCGTTCACTACTGCACAGAATCAGGACCAGCGTTCACTACTGCGCAGACTCTGGTCCAGCGTTCACTATTGTGCAGAATCAGATCCAAAATCTGCAAGATGTCAGTGCCATATTAAGACTTTGGCGGCTTCACTTTTCACCAATGGAAGAGAGTGAAGGAGCGTCTATGGTGTAAACACACAGATTATAGCCTATATATTTACTCCACAAACTAACTCTACGAACATGGAAAAAAGTGATAGATGGATCTCTTAACCTTTACGCTGAGGAGAAAAATCCAAAGCAACTTTGAAGGGACCAAGCGAAACATGTCTGTGTATTTCTGCTCAGCTAGCAACACTGGACATCAACCACACGGCATACGCTAATAACTTTTCATGTACTGTCTACTTTCTTTGTATAACAGTTCTATCTAATAATGTATTACACAGGACTGTTAGACAGATCATAAACTAATGAAAACGGATGTGCTCAGCCTCTGGTGTACTCAGCACTGTCAAAATAAATGTCACAACAACAAGCGTGTCTTACATCACTTCCGAGTTTCTACTGGCAATGCGAATACAGGCAGGAATTAGGGGAACCAATAGTTCTCGGGGAACCACCCTGGTGGCTAGTGCCTATAACTAAGTTACTAGAACTATCCGGTGCATAAGCCCCTAATTACAATCCACATTTAATACATATCGGCAGCACTGCTAAAAACATGTATGTTCCTTCAGGGAAGTGAGAAGTGAAATGACATAAGCAGAAATATTATACGAGTAGTTTGCTTACCTTCATTTGTTCTTTTGAGAAGTCTAAGGAGTATTTCTTCAAGATATCTTGCAGTTCCTCATTAATAATCTCCCATAAGTGTTGTTTCTCAGGCTCTGGAAAAGCATGCATTTTTATATTCTCAGTGTAAAAAAAACACAAAAAAACTATATATACCGGTATATATATATATATATATATATATATATATATATATATATATATATACAGTGCTATGCATAAGTTTAGACACCCATGCTAAAGTTGACTAAAAAGAGGAATAAAAAATCATCTTTTGGAAATTGAACTTAATGCCTTAATTAAAAAAATTAGGAAAAATCCAACCTTTAATGACACCAATTTTCTTTGTGAATGAATAATGTAAATAGCCCCACATCATCACATAGCCTTCACCATAACTAGAGACTGGCATGGTTTTATTTCAGTTAGCCTAATAACTGGTTTGATTTGCATTGAGAGATGATCTTATGGAAAGTACTCCATGCCAGTCTCTAGGTATGGTGAAGGCTATGTGATGATGTGGGGCTATTTTAATTCCAAAGGCGAAGGGAACTTTATCAGGATGCATAGTATCCTAAAAAAAATAATAAAAAAAAATACTTAAAAATAAAAATCTGCCTGCCTCTATGGGAATTTAACAAACTTATGCACCCTGTATTTTAAGGAAGAACATTTATTTATTTACGATACATTATTCATTCACAAAGAAAATTGGTGTTCTTAAAGGTTGGATTTTTCCTAATTTTTTAAATTAAGGCATTAAGTTCAATTTCCAAAAGATGATTTTTTATTCCTCTTTTTAGTCAACTTTAGCATGGGTGTCTAAACTTATGCATAGCACTGTATAAGAAATGTGTAGCACTATAGTTTACAAATTTGGGTCAATATTAAATTAAACTGTGTTGGGAGAGCTCAGTTGTTTTATTTGCCATCACATTGCTAAAATGTATTACATTGCTAAAAATTATCCAGTAGCATATCTTTGTAAAATAGAATCCACTGAATGCGTGCTTAAGGAAACCAAGTGCAGTTTATTTACAATCCCAAGGTGAACAATAGCAACAACAGCTTTCCTGTAGCTCAAACAGTAGAGTGTTGAAGATCATGGGTTCGGTTCCCAGGGAAAGCAATAACTTGCCATAAAGTCACCGAACAGCAGGTTACACATAGCAATAACTTGACCAAGCCACATGGCAAACATGAGGTCTTAAATAATTTGTGTAAGTATAAAATACATTTCAGACAAAGTTTTTAGAGAAGAGTTGTTCTCAATATTTTTCAGTGGCCAAACATTAGCCTATTTCTATTGCTTTAAGCAAATTAAAGTTATGCAATTTTGCCTATAAGGTAAACCTATATTTTTAAATGATGTTTTATTAACAAAGTTCAGGAGGAGCACGTTCAAATAATCAAGCAATCAATCAACTCATCAAACAATTACCATGTCTACCCTATCAGCATGGGAGGAAGCATATATATATTCACTCTGTCAACTCACCTAACTTCCTTGACAGTTTTCAACATCCCTCCACCACCCCGACTCCTCACTCTTGGCTTGTTCTTTCACAGCCAGGAATACGGGGGGAGTACTCTGGGTTCGGGCCAAATACCGAGCCTGGAGCCCTCTCCTCGGACAGCAAGCCAAAAACGCATTTATTCTATCTGACTTATTTGTAAGTGTGAACTCGTGAAATGGACACAAATAGGCCTTTTTTGCTGTGTAAATGTCACCGGTGCAGGCCGGGGCGGGCACCAGATGACCGGCTGCAGCCCTAACTTACACCCCACCGTGAGGAGCCGACACCGCAGGTACACAACAGACAGTGGAGTACAGTAAAAAAGTTCTTTATTGATTAAAACTCTGATTCTAGAACGACTCTCCGTGGGCAAGTTTCTTCGTGTCAACCAGGAGGACGGCCAGAATAGCCGTATTCTTCGAGGCTCAGGCAGAGAGAGAATGGAGGTAAGTTGCTCACCAGCGTAACTATTCTCTTCGGGGCTCAGACAGAGAGAATGGAGGTAGGTTGCTCACCAGCGTAACTGTTCTCTTCGGGGCAGCGTAACTGTTCTCTTCGGGGCTCAGGCAGAGAGAATGGAGGTAGGTTGCTCACCAGCGTAACTGTTCTCTTCGGAGCTCAGACTGAGAGAATAGAGGCAGGTTGCTCACCAGCGTAACTGTTCTCTTTGGGGCAGCGTAACTGTTTTCTTCGGGGCTCAGATAGAGAGAATGGAGGTAGGTTGCTCACCAGCGTAACTGTTCTCTTCAGAGCTCAGACCGAGAAAATGGAGGTAGGTTGCTCACCAGCGTAACTGTTCTCTTCGGAGCTCAGGCAGAGAGAATGGAGGTAAGTTGCTCACCAGCGTAACTGTTCTCTTCGGGGCTCAGGCAGAGAGAATGGAGGTAGGTTGCTCACCAGCGTAACTGTTCTCTTCGGGGCAGCGTAACTGTTCTCTTCGGGGCTCAGGCAGAGAGAATGGAGGTAGGTTGCTCACCAGCGTAACTGTTCTCTTCGGAGCTCAGACAGAGAGAATGGAGGCAGGTTGCTCACCAGCGTAACTGTTCTCTTCGGAGCTCAGACTGAGAGAATAGAGGCAGGTTGCTCACCAGCGTAACTGTTCTCTTTGGGGCAGCGTAACTGTTTTCTTCGGGGCTCAGATAGAGAGAATGGAGGTAGGTTGCTCACCAGCGTAACTGTTCTCTTCAGAGCTCAGACCGAGAAAATGGAGGCAGGTTGCTCACCAGCGTAACTGTTTTCTTCGGAGCTCAGGCAGAGAGAATGGAGGCAGGGTGCTCACCAGCGTAACTGTTCTCTTCGGAGCTCAGACCGAGAAAATGGAGGCAGGTTGCTCACCAGCGTAACTGTTCTCTTCGGGCAGCGTATCTGTTTTCTTCGGGGCTCAGATAGAGAGAATGGAGGTAGGTTGCTCACCAGCGTAACTGTTCTCTTCGGAGCTCAGACTGAGAGAATAGAGGCAGGTTGCTCACCAGCGTAACTGTTCTCTTTGGGGCAGCGTAACTGTTTTCTTCGGGGCTCAGATAGAGAGAATGGAGGTAGGTTGCTCACCAGCGTAACTGTTCTCTTCATAGCTCAGACCGAGAAAATGGAGGCAGGTTGCTCACCAGCGTAACTGTTCTCTTCGGGGCTCAGGCAGAGAGAATGGAGGCAGGTTGCTCACCAGCGTAACTGTTCTCTTCGGGGCAGCGTAACTGTTTTCTTCGGAGCTCAGGCAGAGAGAATGGAGGCAGGTTGCTCACCAGCGTAACTGTTCTCTTCGGGGCTCAGACAGAGAGAATGGAGGTAGGTTGCTTCAGCAATGTATTCTCCACACTCTTGTTCACTACAATCCACACAGCTAAACACACGTGAATAAATACTATAAAATACTGTGAATCACTACACTCACAAATGTAAGGCTTCAGCACGGCATCTCATCCATCACTCATAAAGATAATCCTGATCGCGACAGTGAGGAAGTGTAGGCCACTCACTGCAACAACAACTTCCTTTAGACGTGAAGTCAGCTTCACATCATAGGTTTTGGAACAGTTATAAGAATCGTCAATAATGTCATAATCCAACTCAGAATATCACTTATCTCTCTTTCCTCGATAGACCCCGCTCATGGCTTTCATTCATCTGCCGCGTCTGCAACCCGGAATCAACCCCCTTCGCTGAGCAACGACCTCACCGAACAACGTCACCGAGCAACAACGACACCGAGCAACAACATCCTTCTGACTCGATGTGATGCCTTTTTAAACTCCACTCAATCCACACGCTTTCCAATCGGGACTCTGCGGACCATCCTTACGCACCTGTTTCTGATTAAAACATTAGAATAGCTGGCGTTTGCGGGTTTACCCGAAACCGGAAATTCAGTTGGTCGACTAGTAGAGACTGTTTTCCAAGATGCCTGCTGCCTGTAAACGCGTAATGTACTGTCTTTATAAAGTATTTTCTTATTAAACTGTCTGTATACTTACAAAGTTCTCAATGCTTCGGTTTGCATGTAGGGACCCTCATTATGCTACCGTGTTAGTGTGAGGCTATTTTGAGCCTTGTTAGTGGTATTAACTAGCGATTTACTTTTACTTACTCTGTGCCACATATACTAGTGTTAAAAGCTAATCTGTTTTTAGAGATAAAACTCTTTACATTTGATTTTCATGAAAACGCATCCCAGGGAACGATCGACTCGGTAACCATGTGTTAATTACCCCTAGGTTCATTTTTCACCAGAATTGTCCTTTAAGAAAGTTGACGGATGATAATGGGAAAAGGACATCAGCTGAATATTGTGCATCACATTGTAAGTAATCACATAATTATTGAACAGTCTCAACGAACGCTAATCCGCCTGTATCCATGTTTACATTTTACTTAATTATATTCTGCTACTGTGACATTACTGCCATTCCATGTATATTTATGTCATTCGTTGTATGTATTAGTTATATTTATTCCTTATAATCACCAATGCACGTTGTATCTTAGGTCGCGTGCATGCGCTCATAGTTGTTCACATCTCGGTTTGACCGCACATGCAGTAGCCATGCACAGCTCGTGCACAGCGTTAGGGCACACACATCCATTCCCACTTATTCAAGTATTTCATCATAGAGTTTGTATTGTGTTATATTGTACCTTTATTCGTCAGTAATTTACCAAATAAGCTTTTTTCATATTGTTTCAAAACATTAAAACACAGCATGCCACAAGATGTGTTCAAAACCAGAACGTCCACTACAAATATTTCTATTTAAATTTATATAAAAAATTAACTTCTGGATAATGATTTCATGAAATTTCAGTGCTTACCTAGTTATTTAATCTAAATATATATATCAAATGTAAAACAGAGTTTAAATCACTCTGTTTACTTCATTACTTCACTTACTCCAGTAAAATAGTGTGTAGTCACTGTCTAGAGTGTCCGTACAGTGCGCACATATTTACGCCTAGTTTATTTTTTTTAAAACCTGATATATGCATGGAAAATTACATACGCACATTTCTATGCCCATTTTGTGCATACACACCATTTATACATCAGGCCCCAGTCCTCCAAGACCAAAACAAGACCATTCAAGAGTGAGTTAATTAGATAATGAATTAATCGAGTGATGATTGTGCATTAGAGATGAACACCTGCAGTTAAGGTAACCCACTAGAGGGTCAGCGGCCCTCGTCTGGAGCGAGTGGTATGGTCCCTTAAGGAGGATGTGAGGTAGATGCCACCGATGTCACTGGCGGCATCTGATGCAGAGGCCTGGTCGTGCTCCTTGGAGGACCCTGGCTCATTTCAACCTAGAGAACCCGGTCCCCTGCAGGACCACCTCAGCCCTAGCGGGCTTACTCCGCAGCGGGACTGGCGGGCTCAGCACTTCATACTATTGTAGCATGTATAATTGTTGCTATAGTAGGTAAAAATAATGGACCAGTATCAGAAAAACTCGGTTCAACTCAAGGAGGAAAAGGCGGAGTTTTATGAGACACAGACTCAAGGTTGCAGTGCTAAGTTGTGAATTGTATTACAAAGAGAAGACAATCATTTACAATATTTACACGTGCACATAGGTAGTATTCAGTTCAAAGTTGTTAATGAGCATATACAACAGTTTTAGAATTCACTCAATAATCAGTGCTTGAAGCCACAACAATTCACTACACACAACCCACAAAAATAGAGTCCAATGAGTTTGAAGAAAAAAAAAAGAAATGCATTTTTTTCCCTCTCTCCCCTCTCTCGTCTCTGTTGCTCCTCATGCTTCCGTCTCCTTTACTCTCGCCTAGGGCTGGGCGATATGGAGCAAAAAATATATCTCAATATTTTTACAGGAAAAATAACCCCCCAAAACTACTGCAAAAACAAATACTGTATGCCAAATACCACAAAGTCTTTTTTTATTGAAGTGCAAAGAGGTATGCAGTTCATGTAGGAACAAAGTGCTTCTGCGACATTAAAAAATAAATCCCTGTAAACAAAAATAATAATTTAACTGTAAAATAAAATAAATAATACATATTGCCTTCTTTTCATTCAAAAATAAAACAACTCAACTCAACTCAACTCAAGCTCATCTTTGTATTAACTCTGTTGTAGCCATCAACAAATAGCCAAAAAACAAGTTTGTGTAACTCTTTTGCTAGAAGCTTTGGTTGGCACCAACTTTCGGCATTCACGGCAGTAGACATCTGTCTGCTGTTCGTCCGACGCCTTAAAACCAAAGTATCTCCATTAGGGGTGTAACGGTTCACAAAATTCATGGTTCGATTCGATACGATACACTTGTGTCACGGTTCGGTTCGGTACGTTTTCGATACAGCAAAAAGAAAGAAATGCCAGAGAAATTTCCTTGATTTTTTTTATTTTTTTTTATATAATTAAAACTAACATCATAAAGTATGATTTTTTTTTTACTTTGAGCAATTCTGGAGCTATAATTGACTCTTCTTAGGAGCATATAAAACAAAACAACTCCTTGGAAAAAATGAAATGTAGCTAATATTGTAGTAATAAACAAAGATTTTATTTCAGATTAACATTTGAGGCAATAATTGTATTTATAATGTCAAAATAAAACCGACGTAATGTTACTTGAAAGCATTATAGCCTACTATTCCTGCCAAACTTCCATGGTTGCAGTTAGTGTTACTACAGTAAATCCATGGTGAATGTTGCTGATCTGTGGACACTGGATAGTTCATTCATGGCACAATGTTTCTTCCTGGTTTCCACGCACTGTTTGATCCGTTAATAACAGAGAAATGTGAATGTTTCTCACTAGATCTCGCAGTGATGTTATTACTTCTGTGGCGAATTCAAATGCTTTCTTTACTGGATCTCTTATTAGCGCTGTGTAGTAACAGTGTCGCATGATCACGATCGGCTCGCGCTGCACTGGTCCAAACTGATAAACGGTCCTTCAACCACACAATAACAAGCAGTTTCGTTCCGCTTGCATTACGTTTGCCATTTGATGTTGGGCAAAGTTGTGGTCGCGCCGGCGACTCTCCCACAATGAGCGCGCTTGCCACACGCAACGCGCCTACATTTGAAATAACGGAATTTTGGTCGGCAGGAAAAATGCGTACCGAAAACCGAACCGAAAGCCTCGTACCGAACGGTTCAATACGAATACGTGTATCGTTACACCCCTAATCTCCATATAATGGAGCCAGTTGTCCTTTTTTTTAGAAGAGTTCTGTAGCCTCCGAGCTGGTTGCGGGCGCCGCCATGTTGAATGAGACAACACGCGAGGGGAGGGGGAACAAAAGCAAGGAGGCGGGGCGAGCACACACAGCACAGAGAAGGCAAAGTGGCGAAATCAGAATTAAATATAAACAATATATCGATATATACGATATGTCAAAATCCATATCGTGTTTAAAAAATATCTCGATATTCGTGGGTACCCCCCGAGTAGAGCGCAGTCTCGTGGGTACCCCCCGGACTGCCGGTCAAGCTGCCATTAAAGAGCTGTGCAGCGCGACTGACCTGGCTCTGCTCTCTACAAAGACAACAGCCCAGGTGATCAGCAGGTCAGTGGCTACTTTGGTGGTGCTTGAGGTCGAACCACCCTCGAAGAAGTCTCACATTTTCCTTCCAACCCCCCATTCAGCTCTGGGCATTGTTGGCACTCCACTCCAATGTTCCAACTGTCAAAGTTGGGCCCGTCCCACACCCATTCTAGGTGCCCAATAAAACTACCACTGTGATAGCAGACCCACTGACTATAAAGAGCACTTCTCCTCTTCGCAACAACACAGTCGTCAGTTCCTTGCCTCCGTGCAGTGAACTGCCATCCGAAAGACTCAGACCCCTTGCTGCCCCCTGCTTCAGGCAGAGGAAGCCATCCCAGGCATGTCAGGCTGGGTTCTGCAGACTATAAAACAAGGCTACTCGCTTCAGTGATGTAGATCACACTTCAGTTCAGGACAAAGATGCTCATGTTCTTCACTCCGAAGTGCAGTGTCTGCTGATGAAGGGCGCCATCAAAACGTTCCCACCAGAGAACAGCAAGTCAGGCTTTTTCAGCTGCTATTTCCTCATTCCAAAGAAAGATGGTGGGCTCAGGCCCATCCTCGACCTTAGGCTCCTGAATTGCACATTAACCCTTCAAAGTCGACTGACGCTCTAAAGCGTCAAAGTGCGCACGCCTGACATGTCTATTAATAGCTTCGGAATGGATTAAGGTATTAACTTACTTTTTTTTCTATGAAAAAGCTAACATTCGTCTGTGTAATAATGAGTAGACTGTGTTGACTTCTGCGAATGATAAGCCTTCCAATCTTCTACAAGCATTTAATAAAAAAAATTAAGCCTTCTGTATTTGAGTGCAAATCTATAGCATTTTACCGCAAAACAGAGAACTGGTACTTTACCCTATCAAATTATATATAATGCTGTTGGTGTGTGAACCAATCACAGACCAATATAAAACAAACAAGGACATTATCAGGTGTCCTAGGAACATAAAAAAGGGAGGGGTTTGGAATAAATCTTGCGCGTCTTCTCCTCAGACACAATCTTTTATATATACGGTCTTTGGACACGATAAATTTGGATTACTGTGGAGATAGACGGTTTTGTACTGGTCAGATTTTACATAAAATCAACATGGCCAAACGAAGATTCACTGCCGAGCAAGCTGCTGCAATGATTTTTTTTGAGAGCGATGAGAGTGATAACGGATCTGATCCAGACCGATTTGATTCAGATGAAGAGGATCAAATTCTGGATGGAATCGATCCATTTGAAAAGTAAGTATAAAGGCAATATATTGCTGATAATATATTGTCTAATATGTATTGTGTCATTTTTTTTTGTTAAATTATTTTATTGTCAGAAATAACGGTGCAGTAATCAAATAATGTGCGCCATTACTATTAGTAAGTAATCTAATAGTAAGATTACGTTACTGCTCTCGCACTTCCGGATTGAGTGCACGCTGGCGCGCCTAGTTGCCGCTACTGTTTTAATGTTTTGATTGTCTACTTGTATTACTGGACTGTGGATTTTCACTCTTCCAACCATTAATACTTAGTTTATTTTGCTCTTCCGTGAGAGAACACGTATTTACCTTCGGATTCTACTCTGCTCTGCTTCTGTAACTGCTTACTATGTGGACCAACACTATACACGTTTGGTCTGCACTCATCTGGACTCTATCAATAGCCCTCCACCAACCTGTTGCTGGTCTGCACCAGTAGACAGCCGCCGAGCTCCTCTGGATCCGCCACCTACCTGGATCTCGACCGGCTTCACTACACCTCGATTCGGACAGCGCTCGTCTTTTCCGCCGGAGATACATCCACCGCGGGTCACGTAGGAACTTTCACTACGAAAACTCCACTGCAATTAAATCCTTTTGGTCCACCTCTCGCCGTCGTCCTCACAGGAATTCCAGCCGGGCAGCTGATCACTCCTCGTTGGCCAGCCTAGCCAGGTCGGCTAACACCACTAATGGATGTGGCAACACTACCGTCAACTTTGGCTTCCTCAATATCCGCTCTCTCATTGGAAAGGGTCATTTCATCCACGATCTTATCAAAGATCGTGACCTTGTAATTTAATCCTTGTTCACAGCCTGGTTACATCGCGCATTGACTACTGTAATTCTCTCCTTTTTGGCCTCCCTCACAAAACCCTTCGTAAGCTCCAGTTGGTTCAGAATTCAGCAGCCCGTGTTATAATCAAAACTCCCTTTTCCCACCACATCTCGCCTATTCTTCAACAACTACACTGGCTACCAGTTCAACACAGAATTGAGTTCAAAATTCTCCTGCTCACTTACAAGGCCATCCATAACCTCGCTCCTCCTTACATGTCAGATCTCCTCCATGTTGTCACCCCGTCCCGCTCTCTCAGATCCTCCTCCTCCACCCATCACTCTGTTCCCTCTGTCCGCCTCAGTACCATGGGGAGCAGAGCCTTCTGCTGCTCTGCACCCAAACTCTGGAACTCTCTTCCGCCTCACATCAGGAACATTAACTCGCTCACAGAATTCAAATCCATACTCAAAACTCACCTGTTCAAAATATCTTACTTATTGTGAAACACACATTGTCGTGTTTACTTGTATTTGTGCCATGTTTTATTTTTATTTTTTTGCTTGTTTTTTTTTTTTTTACATATTCTTGTGTTTTTATTTTGTACAGCGACCTTGAGTGTCCAGAAAGGCGCTTTTAAATAAAATGCATTATAATTATTATTAAGTACACTGTTAAAAAAAACCTGTGAAATTTACGGTAAAAAACCGGCAGCTGTGGTTGCCAGTATTTTACCGTAAAAAATATGGTGGCAACCGTTTATGTTTTTACGGGATTTAAATTTACGGGCAAAAAAACACAATGTAAAAAAAACTGTGAAATTTACGGTAAAAAACGTCAGATTGGTTGGCAGTATTTTACCGTAAAAAATATGGTAGCAACCTTACTTTGAAAAAAATAAAAAAATAAATCCTTCAGCAGGATTTAAATGTGTGGTAAAAAAAAAAAAATATCAGCTGTGGTTCCCAGTACTTTACCATAAAAAATACAGTAAGAACCTTTTAGTTTTCACGGGACAACCATTATATTACATAAACCAATAAATGTTATCATTAAATTTCACTTAAGTATTAAAGTCTGCTTTATGTCTTTATAATATACTGATAACCATCATAATAACACAAGTGATAAAAAAGAAAAACACACGATGATTTAAGTACACCATTAGTTTTCCACAAACTGAGGCACATGTTAATATTGAGAAGGTGCACAGTGTCATACACACAAACACAAAACACCATCATGGTGACACACACACATGACTCCAAATAATGCCATAAACATTCATTAAACAATATATGATGTAATATAAACCCCAAATGTATAAAACTGATAACAAAAACCAAGAAGAAACATAATTATTTAAATGAAATAGCATCAAATGTGAAGTGTCACACAGGGAATTCTGGGAATGTCCATTTAGAGAAACAACAGGAACAGAAAAAAGAGACGAGCAGAAACACAAGAACTACAACTGACTTCAGCCACAGCCTTAGATGAAATCAGCTGAAGATAAAAAACATTAAATCTGTGAAGATCTCGGCAGAGGAGGATTAAACAACTCTACAAACAGCATTACCAGCTTCACTTATTACTAACCAGACTGACTTTATTTTTGTCAGACGTCTACAGTTCTGTTTGAGAATTAACAGAGGTTTAGATGTTGATGATTTATTGTTTCATTTGAAGTCACCATGATGGAGATCAGTGACTGCTTTAGTTGGGCTCTTGACCCTTGACTTTCTGACATTAGTTTTTCTCTGCTTGCTGTAACTCTGTGTTTATAAGACATGTTGATTATGGCTAGGAAATCAGAGAGAAAAAGAATCATGTGATGGCGGTTGTGTATCAGTGATGGCAATCACCATGTCTGATTCACTGAACTCTTATCTTTATTTATATGTGTTATTAATTTTTACATTACTGATTTCAGTAGCCCTATGATTCTATAGCATGTGATCTATCATTGCTGTGATAATCAGAAGAATTTTTTAAAACATGGTGTACAATAACGGTTTGAACAGCTGCATCTTTTAGACACACACAGACATCAAGAATCAGCATATGAATCTCAACAATGGTGATGATAAAAGTGCAGTGCACTTGATGGAGCCTCCAATCAAAACTCATCAGTATCTCCCAGCATGCATTGCAGCAGGAATACATTATGCTGAATTGCCTTAGTATTTTCTTTTATTATTATATCTGCTTTTATTTTTGATGTTGTTTTGTTGCAGCTTTTTAGTAGCTTGTTTTATGATGTTCAGAGTTTTATCTGATTATTGTGTTGATTGTAGGGCTGGGCGATTTAAATCGCGATATTGTTATGCGCATCTCGTCAGTAAAGCCGGTTCCTTGATTAGTAGTAAATCACCATCACCTGCTTTCAGATGAAGCGGCATTTAGGGCTGAGGAGATAATTAAGTGATTAATTTAGTAATGATTGAGCATTATTGAAGACACCTGATGTTAACAAGCAGAATCACTGAAGGAGAAAATCACAAATTGTAAGTTACCATTAAGATGATGGGTGTTTGCTTTAGTTGGGCTCTAGACCATTATATGTTTACTTTAATATTTACTGTTGTTTGTCTGCTGTTATTGATTTATAACAGTTAAATGAACAAAGTAAAATGTTATCTTATAGTGTTGGTTATGTTTTGACATAATCATGCTGTGATCTGAAAAAGGAAACTTATTGAGATAGTTTGGTTTAACTTGTTAGCAGCAGTTTAGTGATTTTTCAGCCTATGATTATCAGTACTTATAATTCAAAATATTTAATAAACATTGTTCTGATCAAAAGACATTCAGATAAATTCATTTAAAACACAGACATCAATAATCAGCCTGTGAATCTCAACAATGGTGACAATAATAAAGCATGTTGCAGTGGCTGCCACCAATCACAACTCATTAATGGCTCCCATCATGCATTGCGGTATGAATAAATTATGATCTGAATTGTCTATGTAATTTACTTTTCCTAATTAAATATTCTGCTCCTCACCATTGTTGAGATGCATAGACTGAATCTTGACATCTGTGTGTGCCTAAAAGAATGATTTTTTTTTAAACAACTTTTAAGAAATCCTTTATATTATATCAAAAATTCTGGGCATTTATGCAGATTCACTAACCAACGACATAAATCGAAGTCAGAAAGAAGGATTTTAATGAGTTCAGTGATCAAGTTCAAATGATGATTGTCATAACATAACCAACACCATCAGATCACTTTTTTCTTTGTTCAACTGGTGATTTTAATTCAGAAACAACAGACAAACAAAATCTAAAGTTAATAATATATGGGTCAAGAGTCCAACTAAAGCAACCATTGATCGTCATAATGGTAACTTACAATTTGTGATTTTCTCCTTCAGTGATTCTGCTTGTTAACATCATGTGTCTTCAATAATGTTCAATCATCACTAAATTAATCACTTAATTATCTCATTAACTTCAACACTCTTGAGTGTTCATATACACTCCCAGGAGTGTTAAATTAACACTGGAGTTTTTGCTGTGTACAAAGAGCCGTAGTTAACTGACAAGCTGAGCCATATCGCATTAATTATCACTGGCGATACGTCCGCGATATTAATGCGATATGGCTCAGCTTGTCAGTTAACTACGGTTCTTTGTAGTAAATGCCGCTCCATCTGAAAGCAGGTGATGGCGATTTACTACTAATCAAGAAACCGGCTTTACTGACGAGATGCGCATGACAATATCGCGATTTAAATCGCCCAGCCCTAGTTGATTGTCACCGTTGTTGAGATTCATACGCTGAATCTTGATGTCTGTGCTGGTTTAAATCAAGCAGTAGTTCAAAACCTTTTTTATACACCATGTATTTTTAAAGTTCTTCAGAATTATACTCAATAATATTAAATATTTATTTTTAATATTATAATTAATATTATCACTTGCTCAAAGTATCACTTGCTCAATAAGACTCTTTATGAGATCAGTGAATCTGGCCACAATATGACGAGTATTGCATCATCACCTAATCACATTTTCTCTCTGATTTTCATGCCATAACGTTTGTGTTATATAACCACACAGTTAAGGCAGTCAGAGTAAATCTAAAGTTAAAAAGTCAGAGAGCCCAACTAAAGCAAACACTCATCTCCATAATGGTATCTTCAAACTTTATTATTTTCAATAAAACATCAACGTCTAAACCTCTGGTAATTCTCAATAATTAGATTACAGGAAACCACAGCTGGCAGGTTTTTATTTTTTATTTTTTATATAAAAGTTCAGTTCAATGTTCAATGCCATAAAACCTAAAATATTACTACCGTATTTTTTACGGTAAAGCACTTGCAAGCTGCTAGTTTTTTACCGTAAACTTTAGTTCAGTGCCGTAAAAGCAAAAAAAATTCTACCGTATTTTTTACGGTAAAGTACTGGCAACCACAGCTGCCAGTTTTTTTCCGTAATCTTTAGATCTCTGCCGTAAAACCTAAAATATTACTACCGTATTTTTTACGGTAAATCGCTTTCAACCAGCTGCCAGTTTTTTACCGTAAACTTTAGTTCAATGCCGTAAAACATAAATATTTATACCGTATTTTTTACGGTAAAGTACTGTCAACCAGCTGGCAGTTTTTCACCGAAATTTTTAGTTCGATGATGTAAAACTTTTTAAAATTAGTAAACATTTGCTACCGTATTTTTTATGGTAAGGTACGGTAAATGCAACGGTAAGTTTTTTTTTTACAGTGTACTTCCAAAATCCGTACATTTAACAGTATATTAATGTAAAATTACATGAAATGTCCCGTGAGAGCTATTACAGTTTTTCACTGTATATAGTAAGGGTACATACCGTTAAGGAATTAACATTTTTTTTCCGTTGCTTTTTTACAGTTTTTTACTGTTAAAATTACGAACATTTTTTACAGTGTAGATTTTAAAATGCATGGGCCTTTGTCTGCTACATAAACGGTAGTACAGTAGCCTATTGCTAAAATTAGATTATAGAGTTTCCAGTGTATAGAGTGGCGTGATGCCAATTACTTTCCAGTGTATAGAGTGGTGTGATGCCAATTACTTTCCAGTGTACAGAGTGGCATGAGGACAATTACTTTCCAGTGTATAGAGTGGTGTGATGCCAATTACTTTCCAGTGTATAGAGTGGTGTGATGCCAATCACTTTCCAGTGTATACAGTAGCGTGAGGCGTGAGGCCAATTACTTGATTGTAAATGTGTATCTTTCTTCTCTGTTATTATGTAATGTGTTTGTTTTATATGTTTGGCGATGCAGTGGCTGTATTCGTGAGCCCCAAAAAAATGTCCCATTGGGACAATAAAGTATACCTAACCTAACCTAACCTAACCTAATATTCTGTGTTTTTCCCCAAAAAACGTATGGTGACTACAGTCACAGAAATGTAAATATTTATTTTGTTTCTTTATATTTTTTCACCCAATTTTTACAGGTGTTCTAAACTCTTTGAAGAATCAATATTTGATGTAAAATCCCTTATTCATTATGGTGTACTATTTTTATATAATAAAAAACAAAAATTTTAACTTCCGTTTTTTGTATTTCTTGGTGATATATCACATCAGAACCCATACAAGTGTCTCAAGAAGTGTATTGTCAATGCATCCACCTTATAGCTGAGAGTCGATAGAATCCAGAAATATGACTCTCTTCACTCTGCTATGAAAATTGACTCTTCCAGAAGCCGAAATATTAACAGTGCCTGGCGGACTTAAAACCCCTTAGACCTTGAAGGGTTAATGAGAAGGATGTTGACTTTGAAGCAGATCCTCACACAGATTTGCCTAGGAGACTGGTTCTTTTCAGTAGATCTGAAAGTTTCTTTCATATCCAGATAGCCTCTCATCACAGACCATTCTTGAGATTTCACGCACTTTTAACAAGTGGTTCTCTCCCCTCTGAGACAGACGAGAATCTGCGTCATGAACTACCTCGACGGCTGGCTAGTATTAGCCTGGCTGGAGCACAAGCTCTGTGCTCACAGGTTGCTGCTCCTCAATCACCTGGAGCATCTTGGGCTCAGAATCTACTCAGCCAAGAGCTTCCTGACTCCCAGCAGGTGAACTGCCTTCCTGAGGGCAGTTATCGACTCGGCATGGATGCGGGCCTGGCTCAAGATGGAAAGCTTACTGAGTATTCAGAGGTGAGCGGCGTCTTTCAAAGTAAGTGTTTTCCTTCCCCTCCAACCTTTCCAGAGGTTGCTGGGCCTGACGGCAGCTGCCTCCTCTGTGGTACCATTGGGCCTGCTCCACATGCGGCTCCTGCAGTACTAGCAAAAAGTATGAGTTCCGTCCCACGCTTGCCACCAGGGACATTTGGGGACTGACTTCCAGAAGGAAGATTGTCACGATAAGCGAGCCAGAGTTCGGCTCCTGGTCCAGCCTGGTGCAACACCTGCATATCAACTGCCTTGAAATGATAGCTTTTTTCTAGGCCCTCAAAACCTTCCTGCCAGCCCTAGAAGGGCACCATGTCCTCATCTGTTTGGACAACATGACATTGGTGACCTTCATAAATCCACCTATTGTTGAATTATGAATATTTATGTAATTGATTATGAAGTTGATTTATGTAAAAAAAAATTAACTCTCTCTTTTCCAGCACTTTAGACACAGTTTCTCCTTTGCGCCGACACCAATGCTGATAGATCTCGGATCTACCCAAATGATCTAGAATTCCGTCTAGCACTTGATGGCTGCTCTGTCGGGCCTTCGTGCTCTTTGATGCTAATCTTTCATTTGGAGGTCACATTTCTAGTATCTGTGGAACTGCATTCTTCCATCTTTAAAATGTATCTGGATTATGTCGTGTGCTCTCAATGACAAATGCGGAACGATTGGTTCATGCGTTCATGACACCAAGGCTAGATTATTGTAATGCTCTTATGGGTGGTTGCCCTGCACGCTTTGTAAATAAAATGCAGCTGATCCAAGACGCAGCAGCTGGAGTTCTTGCAAGAACCAGGAGGTATGACCGTATTGGCCTGGTTCTGTCAACACTGCATTGGCTCCCTAATAAACATCGTATAGATTTTAAAATGTTGCTGATTACTTACAGGGCACTGTATGGTTTGGCTCCCCAGTACTTGAGAGAGCTCTTGGCACATTGTAGTCCTTCACGTCTGTTGCAATCTCGGGGGTTGATAATGCCTAGGGTGTCAGGGTCGACTGCTGGCGGTGGATCCTTTTCCTGTTTGGCACCAGAGCTCTGGAGCAGTCTTCCTGGCATTGTCCGGGAGGCAGACACACTCTGTCGGTTCAAATCTAGACTGAGAGCACGTCTATTTGACCTAACATGCACATGGCGCATTGTAGACTTCTGTGGTTCGGTGTTGGGCTGGATGGATTGGGTCAGCCAGAGCCAGGAGCACTCCCCATGGATCCAAGTGTACTTGTTGCATCATGGGAGGAATGTCGTCTACGCTGGTATTGGTTTCTCTGTTTATCTCTGGTCTCTCTGTTTATCCCGAGGTTTACCACAGTCCACCGGATCCAGGCCGTATCCAGATCTGATGAAGGACCTGTGCCTGGACACGACGACAACACAGTCCTGAATTGTCAACTAGTCTCTTCCCTGTGAAGCCCCCCTTCTCCTTCCCTTTACCTCTGTAGAGATTTGTCTACAAACGTTGTCAAAATAATTCTGGTTCACATGGCTACTCGGAAGCGATAAATAATTCTGCTAATGAGCGGGCTGGAGCGTGTTAAGGGTTTTCTGTTAGAACGGTGTCGTGTAAGTGGCCCCTAAGTTAATAACTAATGATCTTTGCATAGGAAGTTAATTGATCAAAACTAACTTTAGATGGAAATTAGCTTAATTCTAGAGCTGCTGTTAAGCCAAAACAATCTCTGTTACTTTAATTTCCTATTATCACTGTATATTATCACTATATAAATGAAGGTGACTTGACAGTGCAACCTGGGTTCTCTGAGGGTGGTGCACGTGCCAGGCAGGTTGAACCAAGGAGCGGACATGTTGTACTGGGCCAGGGTGTCTCCAGGAAAATGGAGACTCCACCCCCAAACGGTTCAGATGATCTGGGAGATCTTTGGTAGGGCAGAGGTAGACCTCTTTACCTCAGAAGACAACTCTCATTGCTCAACATTTTTCTTTAGGGAACAGGACGCGCTGGCCCAAGAATGGCCCAAGGTTCGCCTATACACTTTTACCTGAGCTCACTGCTTCCTCAGGTCATCAGATGAATCAGGGAGACCAGATCCTCAGCCCTCCTGGTGGCTCCACTCTGACGAAACCAGTTGTGGTTCCCCGAGCTAATACAGCTGTCAGGCGAGAAGGTCCATTTGGCATCCCCGACCTGAGTTGTGGAGCCTACATCTGTGGTTCCTCGAAGGGTCAGAAAGTAAAAGTCCTTCCATATGTTTATTTCACCCATGAACTCAGCCAGCTGATCTAATCAGTTCACTAGTTTCACTAATTACGTCTATCTCCTGGCTGAAAAACTGAGTTAATTAGCAAATCCAGGTGATTGGAACAAAATACTGAGGAGGACTTTTACTTTCTTAACCTGGACTTTACACCTCTGGCTAAAGTGTTCTCTACTCCATTCAGAGCACAGGTCATTACCTTGTTAGCTCTCCCCGCCTCAGAGGATGAGCGGGGTGCTAACTTACTTTCCCTGGTCCGAGCCCTCAGGACTTATGTGGAGCACTGTAGCCAGTGTCGGCATTCACAGCAGCTCTTTGTGTGATTCTGAGGCCGCTCTAAAGGGCTGCCAGTTACGAAACAGAGATTGTCAAGCTGGATAGTTATCATTAACACAGTAAATGTGTCAAAACTAATACAACACGCGATGTCCCAAAACTCACACATTGAAGTATTTTCCCGTTTGAGTTGGTTTTTAAAACACGTTTTTGACACTGGACGTGACAAACCGACCGTTACAAATCCATTTGCTCTTCATGTTCAGAAGTAGCTTGAGTGCTTGAAATATATCAGAAATAGAATGGGACATCAGTTTACTATCAGGAATGTCATGTCGTGCCACATCCAGTAAACAACATCACTTTTTTATTCATTTAAATGCTTTTGTCATGTCTTGCTCTTCACGTCTTGTGTAGACATGCTGTAAGTTTGTTTTAGTTGTTTTGTTTCTGCTCACTCTCTTCTCTTTTTTCTGTACTTGTTCCTCTTTCCTTCAGTAATTCTGCTTTTAAACAGCAGGTGTTCATCACTAATCCCCAATCACCACTTACATATTCACCTAATTATCTCATTAACTTCACTCTTGAATGGTCTTTGTCTTGGTCTTGGAGGGTCTGGTCTTGACTACACTTCTGGTTAACCTTCCTGACACATTCTCGTGAATGTGTAAAAATTAACACAAAAAGTGTTGTCCCAAAACTTACACATTGATGTGTAAGAATTTAACACAGTTTGAGTCACATCCTTTCTAAGAGTGTATAGTGGACTTTCCAGAAATGTGCAGCTTATATTTGTGTTCATTTTAGAACTAATATAAATATTTCCGTACAAAATATGAGGTGTAAAGTTTTCTAATTTAATATTTTAATGGTGGGACTCATTTTAGGAAAGTAGGTTAAGCAGATGAAGTTATGGTTATGCCCTTATGACGTAATTCCTGTAGGTGGAACATATTCCCTTTTATCCTTGTTAAATCTATTGCATTCACTGGCAAGTCAAGTCAATATGCGGTCCAAAGAAACAAATAACTTTATTTGTATGTATTAACTAATGCCTTAGACTTGAACAATAATGTTGTATTGAACATTTTTTGGATAGATGGATATTCTTCTAAACACAGCAGGAGATAGATAAACAGATCGATTATACACACACACGCACACACACACACACACACACACACACACACACACACACACATATATATATATATATATATATATATATATACACACATACACATTATCATATGAAATTGAGTTGTGTATATGAACTGCAAAATTAAATTAAATCACATCTTTCCTTACCTTCACTTTCTTTATAGGATTTGTTTAGATCCTGAAGACTTTTCCTGTGATCAGAGAGAGTTTTTTTGTATTTTTCAGATCGAAGCATCTTTTTTCTGTCTTCTTTTTGTGGTTTGTTAAAAAATGAGATGAAGAGGCAATAAATATCTGTAGAACTGCATACAGATTTTAAAGATCCAGCAACTAAACTCGCTGGATTACATGATGAGGAAAGTCATTGTCACTAAACTATGAGGGTGTGTTTTAGACAAACGTTGAGCATTACTGAAGGGGAATGAGTCGGATCAGAGCGACTGCTGCTGGAAACACATTCAGTGCCAATCACACAATATTTATATATATTTGTCTTACAACTGCCTTTGGTAGTGGAGCCTGTTTAGCAAATATATGCAAATGTAATGCAAATATTACATAATAAAATGTGAATGTTAAAAGGATAGGTCATGCCAAAATTTACATTCAAGTCATCCTTTACTCCTCTCATGTCATTTCACATCTCAATGATCTCCTTTCTTCTGCTGGAAAAAAAAATATTTTGAGAAATGTCCGTTTTTTTTAAATGGGGTCCAGTGTTGTTTAAAGAAAATACATGACAGCAGTGATACAATAGTTATATAACACTGTGATAATGACTTTTCCATTACACCTCACAATAAGCATTTATAGATCCAAGTACTTCTAGAAAAAAGCTGTGCTTGTAACATGTTTGCTGGATTCATGGTTGGTATTGTTTTTTCATGTTTAATATTTTTCCTTTTAAACTTTTGTTCCTAGTTCATGTCAGGTGTGTCTTGATAGTAGATGTGACAGGTAATGTACTGAAAAACAAAAGACACACTAACACCCATCTAAAATACGCACCTAAGTAGGTTCAAACTGTAAGGTGTGTAAATGTAAGGTGTGTAAACCCATTCACATTAATGAAATAATTATGTGTTTGACTTTAATGAAGTATCTGTAGTGAAGTACAGGTTCTGTGTGAAGAACAGGTGACACAGCTTCAGTAGATGAACAGCTGATCTTTGTTTGTTTCCACTGTGAAATTTCACTCTTTTACACGGACTTTGCAAAATAAAGAATGAAATTAAAGCTTCTGTGTCTTTAAATAAACAATAGAGCTACAAATATAAATAAAACAACAACAAGGATTTGCAGTATAAAAAACGGAAAAAAAGTGAAAAAGGAAGAAAAAGGCTGTTGCCGGTTCTCTTCTCTCCATCACAAGTTAGATCCAATCGCAACATCCTCCCTGAAAACAAAATGATAAACTTTACAGCCACATAATTGATATTGCTTCATCTTAAAGTCTTTTCAATAAAACCAACTCTTAAGGAAACCTTAATAATCCTAAATTAGAATAAACCTAAATAATCAGATCTGTGAAAATGATTAAAAACGCTGTGTTCTGCTGCCAGGCCATTAGATGGCGATGAAACAATATAGACTGAACATGTACTACACATGTGCATGATGTCATTGTGTAAACAGAAAAAAGGTAAATCTGTGAAAACAGAGACCATTTTCAAAAACTTGCACTTTAAAACATGTTTTCAAAAGTTTATATTTTCAGGCAGCCAAAACACTGTTGTCGTGTAAATGAACGCCAAAACGCATGAAAAAGTTTTACATTTTTAGTTGAAACCAGTGTTGTGTAAACAGCCCCTAAAACTCTTAAGCCCTATTCGGATGGTCATTGTTTCTCATGTGGATGTCTGTAAAAATAAATTTGCATGGCACCTCAGTGATAAAACACATGCATTAGGATGGCAATTTATTGACGGTGGAGGAGCGAGTTTTGTAATTCTGCGAACCCGCGAATGCGCTGCTTACATGGTCAGTCGCATGATTGTCTGCTGTAAATAAAATGTTATATGCTTAGAATAATGTGAATTAATTCATTTAATAATAGGAAAATAATGTTCTATTTATTATTTAATTATTTAAATCTCATTTTTGAAAATAGGAAACTAGTGCGTACGTTATATTTGAAAGGGTTTTCTATCTTGCATTGTATCTCAAAAGGATGTCATTTTTAAAAATATGAAAAAATGAATGCAGTTATGAATATACTTTATGTCACCATTGCTGAGATTCATACACTGAATCTTGATGTCTGTGTGTGCCTACATGGAGAATGTGTTTGAATTATTTTTATCTTATGCTGTAGAATCACAGTGCTGCTGTAATCAACAATATAGTTCTAACTCCAAGATTAGGCTCTATATGAATTCAGTGATTCAGGTCAAATGATGATTCAAACAAAACCAACAGATCACATTTTCTCTTTGTTCATCTGGCTGTTAGAGCTCGATTATGGCAGGCAAACAAAACAATAATAATAATAATAATAATAATAATAATAATAATTTAAGGGTCAAGAGCCTAACTAAAGCAAACACTGATCCCCATAATGATGACTTAAACTTTTTGATTTTTCTCCTTCAGTGATTCTGCTTGTTAACATCAGGTGTCTTCAATACTGATCAATCGTCACTAAATTAATCACTTAACTATCTCATTAAGTTTAACACTGCTTCAGTGCTCATTTAACACTCTTGAGTGTACATTTAACACTCATAATTTAATTTGAGTGTGGAGTTTTTGCTGCGTGTAACAGGTTTTCTGGGTTCATAGTTGGTGTTGTTTTTTCATGTTTAATATCTTTCCTTTTAAACTTTTGTTCCTAGTTCATGTCAGGTGTGTCTTGATAGTAGATGTAACAGGTAATGTTAAAGGGATAGGTCATGCCAAAATTTACATTCAAGTCATCCTTTACTCCTCTCGTGTCATTTCACATCTCAATGATCTCCTTTCTGTTGAAAATTTTGAGAAATATCCTTTTTTTATTTTAAATGGGGTCCAGTGTTGTTTAAAGAAAAGACATGACGGCAGTAATACAATAGTTATATAACACTGTGATAATGACTTTTCCATTACACCTCACAATAAGCATTTATAGATCCAAGTACTTCTGGAAAAAAGCTCTGCTTGTAACATATTTGCTGGGTTCATGGTTGGTATTGTTTTTTCATGTTTAATATTTTTCCTTTTAAACTTTTGTTCCTAGTTCATGTCAGGTGTGTCTTGATAGTAGATGTGACAGGTAATGTACTGAAAAACAAAAGACACACTAACACCCATCTGAAATACACACCTGAGCAGGTTCAAACTGTAAGGTGTGTAAATGTTCACATAGATAAAATTATTGTGTGTTTGACTTTAATGAAGTATCTGTAGTGAAGTACAGGTTCTGTGTGAAGAACAGGTGACACAGCTTCAGTAGATGAACAGCTGATCTTTGTTTGTTTCCACTGTGAAATTTCACTCTTTTACATGGACTTTCCAAAATAAAGAATTAAATTAAAGCTTCTGTGTCTTTAAATAAACAATTGAACTACAAATATAAGTAAATGCAACAAGGATTTACAGTATACATTTTCCTTTTCTAGAGCCAAAATAAGATACGCTGTTTATAATTATAATTATAATACATATATTTGTCAAGTTGGCTCCATTGATTCCTTTTGTTTCCAATAACACTGAATCTCTAATAAAACAGTATTAAATGAATTCATAGAGCTCAGAACACGTCCTGGAATTATTCTCAGATTAACCAAAATGTTGCATTTTATTTCTATTAATAATTTACATGGTTATTGGTAAATGGACTGCATTTATATAGCACTTTCAACAGACCCATGGCCACCAAAGCACTTTACATATTGCCTCACATTCACCCATTCATTCACTGACGGCAGTGTCAGCCATCCAGCTTGTCGGGAGCAGCTGGGGTTAGGTGTCTTGCTCATGGACACCTCGACACTTGGTCAGGTGGGACCGGGGATGGAACCACCAACATTCCAGTTTATAGACAACATGAACCACTGAGCCACTGCCGCCCCATTTAAATTTACATTTGCACTAAAATATGTAGTCTTATTGATAACACAGATGGGCTTAAACGGCACACATGTAAATTAATAAGCTCACTTCAGACTTTATCTGTGTCTCATTTCGAAGTCTGAGTCCTTCTCCCAGCAAACACAGAACGTTGGCACAATGTACCCAACCTTCTAACAACGTTTTAACAACATGGCCAAAAGATTGCTATAACTACGTTGTGTGGTGAAGGTTGTTACGTTGTCACAATGTTTACATTAAACCACCTGTTACGTCCCTTTTTGATTTTAGATAGGGGTAAGGAGTATAACATTTAAATAAATATGTGCGTATAACTTAATATGAAGGACCGGGCAATAAAAGGAAAAAGATCAACTCAAAAACTCTGCTCAAAAGTATTTATTTTACAGAACCCAAAAGTGAAAGAATGAAGAGAAAATAATATTTACAATATTTACAAACAATGAGAAAAATGACAATTAACAATACTAAACAAAAACAAACAAAGGTGGGAAGGCGAGCTCGAGAGATGCCAAATGAAATAAATAAATAAAACAGAACAAACTACCTAGAAGATGAATGCAGCTAAACTAACTACCAAACGAAAAAATGTAGAAAAGAAAAGTCTTCGGCATCAAGACGCCCTAACAAAACTACACTAACTACAATATAACAAAACTTACAGGGTGTGGCACTCTCCTAAACTAGTGTGTCTAATACAATCCAAAATTGTCCTACGTGGTGCGCAATGTATGTCGCGCGACTTACTAACCTGCTCCCTCCTTCCCAGCCTCACATGCACCATGAATGACTGGACAAGGATGAACAGTAAAACAAACAAAAACACTTCACAACCACTGACAATTGATTAATGCAAACGATAGACACAGAAAACAACAGCGAGCCAAACAAATGCAAATGTCAAAGTGAGCCAAAGGCTGGGGACGTGGAAGAGATATGGGTATTTGAGGAAGGTGGTGTAATGTGATTGGATGGGTGAACCGAGACGTCATCATCCTTCAGGAAAACTGACAGGCTGTAGATTGATCCAATGAGTATCTGAAACACACCCACACCCACAAACACCACCACAACAACAACAAACTACCCACATCTCCCTATTACAACACTCTAAATACGTACACGTACGTAACACCACCGTTCAGGGCCATTGCTTAAGGTTGTGCCAATGGTGTCTTAACCACTGGACTACATATCACTGCCCTGAAGCGCGAAATCAGCCTTTTAAATTTCAACCGCCCGTTGGGCTCATTGTGTGTTGTCTCATTCTTCATCGAGCAAAGATTTGTGAGTATTGCGTTTATTTTAGCCTACCTCAGCTAAATAAGATAACAAACTACAGCTTAATTTTCTAATGTGACTAATGTAGCTTCGCTCGCACTGTTTAGTTTTTCATTTGATTTGTCTGCTATTTAGTCTCATTCGTTTCTTTGCTCCTCTGGATTTGTGGATGTTTCCTGGACTGATTCCGTTTACCGAACTTTATCGCCCGGCTTTCGACTACTGTCTGCCATGTACATAACACGGTTTTGTTCATTAAATGTTCTGATCTTTGCTTTTTATGTTTTGTTTATTGTTTTGTTAAGATTTTTTATATTAATTTATTTAGTTTTTTTCACAAATGTGTGACTTTTGGAAGTGCCATATATTTGATTACCATATGCAGTTTTAATAAAGTTGAATTAACGTAACTTGCAGGTGTTAATTATAATTAGGCTAATTTACTGATAGCCCCATTAAATAATAATAAGGATGAACAATATTTAAAAAGTGTATAATTATCTAACATCTGACTAATTAAAAATGAACCTCAAAACATAAAATGCTAAATGGGGGATATCTATAGGCCTATCTAGTATTAAAAAAAAAAAAAACTGTCAGAACGTCATCTCTCAGTTGCTGAATGTCGCACAACAACGTTACTACAGCCCTGCCACGTCTTACAGTTCTACGTTGTTACAATGTTGCGAGCACGTATACAGCAACGTTGCCATAGCAGAAATGCAACTTGCCACAGACGTTGCCACAATGTAAATGTGTTTGTGTGAGAGATTGAAATATGTATTTTATAAATCCATAAATCTGTGAAACATTGACAGCACTATACTCACGCTTTGAATGTGTGTAAAAAGGTTTATAAAATGTAAATCATTAATTTGTATGTAATTTTGGGTTAATCTGTGATCTATTAGTTTGGCACAATGCGACGTGCAATCGATTACCCTTGTCTTGTTAAACACTAAGGGGAGAACTCCCGGCCCAGGCAGTTTTACGGCCCTGTTGTTCCTTATGCGTCCAGTAGGGGGAGGCTGTACAGCGACACGAATTGAGGTATATTAAATAATCTGCTAAAGTTATTGTTGTTTAGCAATGATGCAACATTTATTATTTATAAACGATTATCTAGATAAAGCTAGGGTAGGTAGATATCATTTCTTTTTGTATATATCAATGGATGGGTCTATAATTTATTTAGAGAGTCATATAACCAATGGCTGTTCGGTTAAGATAAAAAAAGTTACAGTACTTGTATGTTTGTATGTTTTTTTTTATATATATACACATCACGGGAATACATAACGGGAATACATCCCAGAATATAATTAATTATTTTTAAATCCAAAAACATGTCTAAAAATGTTACTGAAATTCCTTGTTTGCGTGTTAACAGTTTTTATGCTATCATGCTAGCATGCTAGCAGGCTGAGTAATGGCAGTTTAAAATGGCCGACCGTCAGGCCCTGTCACGTCAGGTCCCGTCACACTCACATCCCTGTGTGACAGGGCCTGACAGTCCTGTGACACAGCCTTACAAATGAATGGCATTGTTCTTTTTTATTACCTTTAATGCATATAATATGTATTTAATGCATGCCATAGTAAAACATTATTTGAATAAATAGACTTTACACTGTAAATTTGAAGCTTTTTATGCTCATTGGCATTTTTTTTTGTCCTTCTTTTACCTATGCCTATGTAGCACTGCTTTTAAGGGTTGCAATTAGTATATTAATGATATTTCAATACATAAATATATATAATTTTAATTTATATTAGCTTTTAGTAACGATGACTGTAATTATTCCAATTCATACAGATTGCAGTTAGATGGCTCCAGTTAGTGCAGCTGAGAGACAAAGGCACGACTAAATGCCCGACTAGTAAGGAGAAACATCTTCAGAAAGAAAGGGAGAGATGGAGCCAGAAAAATTAAAGAAAGAAAAGTATTCACGAGTTGAATGAGCGAGACCAAAAACATTGGCGCAAATTATGGAGAGAGCAACAGAAAACCTCTAGGAATAAGAGAAAGGCTGCTGTTCCAGGGCTAGGGCTAGGGCCTTCAAGGTACAGCCCGAAGCCATTTGTTTTGAGAATAATGGCTGGCTGATGAAGTTATTGGCTGGCTAGCCGGCTCAGCCAAAACCTAAATGGCTGCTGCAGCCGCCAAACTTTTCATAGCTGCAAATGGCTGAAGCTGCCACTTCATGTCTACAGATGTCTATCTATGTTATATATATAATACTCGCGCATTCAGTCTTTTTACTTTCACGATTGGTTGCTGATAAAAAGGAAATGACCATATTTGGATCCAACAGGATTGTACAGAAGAGAGAGAGCTTTCTAACGGTGCATGATAAGAGGGTGACGGCAGAGATCGCGGAGAAGTATGTTGATTAAGAACGCAAACGTTTGTTGAATTTATGAGAAATCTACAGACGCAAACAGACGAAGTGTAGTAAAATAAAGACCTAAATGTGTATCTCGGACTTTTTTTAACCACAAGTCTGAAAGTAGACATGTTATTGAAGACAAATATCCAAAAATCTCAAAATTGACCAGTAAAAAAAAAAACGATGTTTTTGCCTGCCGTGTCTCGCCTTAATATAAACACACACTATTATCAGTATTATTTTGGACAAAGTTTTGCACATTTCACTTCAATGTACACTGAAGCATGCGTCGTGAATTAGCAATGTGGAAACGGTGGTTTGTTACTGCAGTAATATCACGTTCAGTGCTATAAATCTCTCCGTTCCAGAATATTTGGTTCATAACATCAATCTTTGATTCAGGTGTTTGTGCAACCGTACCCTGAAGATTTAACAAAAGTCTGGGTAGGCCTAAGTTAAAAAAAAAAAGTAAGTAGGAATTAGGAAAGTATGTGAGAAGTGAGATCAAAATTACCTTGCTTGCTTCTTTCCGCCATTTCACCTCAGTGCGAGAAAATAATGCATTGCTTCTTCTGTATGGAAAACGAGCAATTTTAATTGGTCGTCAATTCACTGTGAGTCTGTGTATCGTAGCAACGAGCACAAGACTGTGCTGTTATGAATCCAGTGGGAAAATAGATCTCGTGTATTGTTTATATATTTCGTGTGTGTATGTCTCTATGTGATAGAATTCTTATTTGATGCAAATAATTCTAGCCGGCTCAGCCAAACTTTATCAGATGGCGGCTCAATTTGGCTTACGAAATTATTGGCTGGCGGCGGCTGAAATTCTAAATGGCGCAAATGGCGGCGGCTTCGGGGTCTACTTCAAGGTTAGAAAGGGCTACCATCAAAGTACCACTTCATATCACAGCTTGGTAATAACAGGGTGATAGTATGTGTGATGTATAGCCGCTTTCCGACCAAGTAGTTACAGGAACTTAGTTCTAGGAACTGTCCACTTCTTAACAGTTCTAAGAACTACTCTCCCCCAAACTCGGTTTTGCTGTTTGCATTCGCACTGGCCAAGTGGCCATAGGAACTGGTAGGAGGGGTAAGGGAGTGACGCAAGCACGGTGACTTTTATTTTGACGGCGCGACGGACCTTTATTTTGGCGGCACTGAGAACGCCAGAGCAAACAATGCTCGCATTCTCTGTGTTTATTAGTTAGCGATCTGTCTAACAGTACTGTTTAATATGTTATTAGATAGAACTGTTATAGAAAGTAGACAGTATATGAAAAAAAGGTTATTAGCCTATGCCGTGTGGTTGATGTCCAGTGTTGCTAGCTGGGCAGATAAACATAATTATGTTTGACTTGGTCCCCTCAAAGTTGCGTTGGATTTTCTCTTCAGCATAAAGGTTTAGAGACCCATCTATCACTGTTTTCCATGTTTGTATAGTTAGTTTCTTGAGTAAATACATAGGCTATAATCTGTGTGTTTACATTCTAGCTGTTTTAAAAATGGCGGGTGCTGGTGCTCCGTGTGCGTTCGGTCAATTAGCGTACACTAACGTCACGGGTAGTTCCTATTGTGCTGGTTTAGACCCTGCTCTGAAGTAGGACCCAAATTAGTTTCTCCAAATGGAGTTTCTAGAACTAAAATTGTTCCTAGTTCCTGCGGTGCGAACACGCCGACATCTAGGAACTGTGAAAAGGTTCCTCCGGTCGGAAAGCGGCTTATGTTGCAGGCAAAAGAGAGAGGGACGGAAGCGTTCCAAGAAAGAGTGGAAGAAGCTCCAGGACAAAATGAAAGAGCAACAAGAAGCCTTAGCAGCTGAAAAAAGATTAAAAGAGCAATATAAAAAAAAGGTTCCAATGGGTGTTGACGAGATCAGGGTTTCCAGCAATAAAAGCGAGATATGCGAGACCAAGAAACGCTCCAAGTGCAAGGAAAGCCCTGTACCATGAGGCATTGATTGGAGACCTACAGCAACACATTCAACAAGCAGGTAATAGTCAGGATAGAAGACTGATCAGTAACCTGGTGACAGGGAAGATTGTAAAGAAATACAGGCCCAAAGTACCCTTGGCTTCACCCGAAGGCGATGGAAGTGTGTAGGAGGGAATCCATACTCTTTCTCAAGAAAGAAATGTGTCCACATGGAAGAAGCATTCAAAAACAATGTAAAAGCCTTTTACTCCAGAGACAATGTGAGCCGTGTGACAACGGGGAAAAAGCAGACCATAACACAAGCCAAGGTCAGGATGCAAAAGAGGTTCCTTGTGGACACCCTGAAGAATCTGCACAAAAAATACTTGGCAAAGAATCCAAGGAAATCAGTTTCCTATTTCTCTGTTTTGCAGACTTCGGCCCTACTGGGTAGTGCACCCAACACTTTCTGATAGGGAAACATGCTTGTGTAAATTGCATGAGAACTTGGGCTTTGTAGCTCAAAAGCTTTGCAGCATGAAGTTGCTCAACACCCCTGAACTGGAAATGCTGATGGCAGAAATCTGTTGTGACCAAACCAACAAAGAGTGCATGTACAATGACTGTGGGAACTGCAAAGAGAAGGACTTCACCTTGCTCAGGGAGTATGAAGGCTCCACCCAGGTGGCATACATGCAGTGGGTCACAGAGGACACAAAAGGACAAACAAAGGACAACATTGAAACAACCTTCAAAAAGACAGTCAAAAAGAAGGTTGAGACCATCCTTGATTACCTCATCGAGCTCTTCAACGGCATGCTTGTGAAATTCAAACGCCATGCATTCAACATCCGACAACAGTACAGATACAGCAGGGAACTGAAGAAGAACATGGCTGAGAACGAATGTATCATACACGTGGACTTCTCTGAGAATTATATATGTAAATATGCATCGGAGATCCAGGCATTGCACTTTGGAGCATCCCATGAGCAAGCAACGCTGCACACTGGAGTTTTATATGTAGGACCAGACGCTGAGCCAGTTTGCTTCAGCACCATTTCACCATCACGACTGAAGGGTCCCCCAGCCATATGGGAACATCTAAGCCCCATTCTGTCCTATGTCAAAAACCTCTTCCCTGCTGTCACAGTGGTCCATTTCCTCAGCGATGGACCTTGCACGCAGTACCGCCAGAAGAGGAACTTCTACCTCTTCACCTCTCTCCTCCACAAAAAGGGATTCCAAGCTGGGACGTGGAATTTCTTTGAGGCCAGCCACGGTAAAGGGGCGCCAGATGGGGCTGGAGGTGTTATGAAGAGGAGTGTGTATTGGTTGGTGAGCCACGGCCGCAATATCCAAAATGCATTGGATCTGTTTGAGGCCTTGGTGCACACAGGCACCACTCTTAAACTCTTCTACATAAGTAAAGTGTCTATTGACAGGGCAATGAAAGACATGCCAGACAGCATCCCCCAAGTCCCATTAACCATGAGGATGCACCAGGTTGTCACTACATCTCCTGGGCATATGCTGTACTGGGACGTGAGCTGCTTGTGCACTGTAGTCAAGATTCTACAGTGCACATGCTATAACACAAAGGCATTTAGCTTCAGCAACCCAAGCACACCAACAACAGAAGAAATCGAATGGGGTCCAGAAGTCATTCAGAAGTAGGGCTGTGTGATATATATTGTGAGATTGTTATGCGCATCTCGTCAGTAAAGCCGGTTCCTTGATTAGTAGTAAATCACCATCACCTGCTTTCAGATGAAGCGGCATTTAGGGCTGAGGAGATAATTAAGTGATTAATTTAGTGATGCTTGAGCATTATTGAAGACACCTGATGTTAACAAGCAGAATCACTGAAGGAGAAAATCACAGATTGTAAGTTACCGTTAAGGTGATGGGTGTTTGCTTTAGTAGGGCTCTAGACCATTATATGTTTACTTTAATATTTACTGTTGTTTGTCTGCTGTTATTGATTTATAACAGTTAAATGAACAATGTAAAATGTTATCTTATAGTGTTGGTTATGTTTTGACATAATCATGCTGTGATCTCAAAAAGGAAACTTATTGAGATAGTTTGGTTTAACTTGTTAGCAGCAGTTTATTAATTCTTCAGCCTATGATTATCAGTACTTTACTTATAATTCTAAAAATGTAATAAACATTGTTCTGATCAAAAGACATTCAGATAAATTCATTTAAAACACAGACATCAATAATCAGCCTGTGAATCTCAACAATGGTGACAATAATAAAACATTTTGCAGTGGCTGCCACCAATCACAACTCATTAATGGCTCCCATCATGCATTGCGGTATGAATAAATTATGATCTGAATTGTCTATGTAATTTACTTTTCCTAATTGAATATTCTGGTCCTCACCATTGTTGAGATGCATAGACTGAATCTTGAGGTCTGCGTGTGCCTAACAGAATGATTTTTTTTTTTAAACAACTTTTAAGAAATCCTTTATATTATATCAAAAATTCTGGCCACTTATGCAGATTCACAGTTATACTGTAACCAACAACATAAATCAAAGTCAGAAAGAAGGATTTTAATGAGTTCAGTGATCAAGTTCAAATGATTATTGTCATAATATAACCAACACCATCAGATCACTTTTTTCTTTGTTCAACTGGTGATTATAATTCAGAAACAACAGACAAACAAAATCTAAAGTTAATAATATAATGGTCAAGAGTCCAACTAAAGCAACCATTGATCGTCATTACGGTGGCTTACAATTTGAGATTTTCTCCTTCAGTGATTCTGCTTGTTAAAGGGATAGTTCACTTTGAAATAAAATTTTGGTATGTTTTAGCTTACCTCAAGGGCATCCAAGATGTAGGTGTCTTTTTTTCCGCAGTAGTTTCAATTTGGAAATACCCGCCCGCGCCGTCAGATCATTTGGACGCGGCTGTGTTCAAGAGGTAACAACAATATAAATACTGTTCGTTTTCTCACACAAACCGCTCGTTTCGTGTCTTAGGCCATCAATGTGTACTTATGATGGGGAATTGTTTAATTTGGACGATGGGGAATTGTTTTAATTTGGACTTTGTGCATGCTCTTTGAGACCGTGATCATAGACCTGCATTATATGACTGACAGACAAGAACGGTTTGACCTAAAAATATCAAAATTGAAACTACTGCGGAAAAAAAGACACCTACATCTTGGATGCCCTTGAGGTAAGCTAAAACATACCAAAATTTAATTTCAAAGTGAACTATCCCTTTAACATCAGGTGTCTTCAATAACGTTCAATCATCACTAAATTAATCACTTAATTATATCATTAACTTAAACACTCTTGAGTGTGGACTCATACACTCCCAGGAGTGTTAATTTAACACTGGAGTTTTTGCTGTGTACAAAGAGCCGTAGTTAACTGACAAGCTGAGTCATATCGCATTAATTATAGCTGGCGATACGTCCGCGATATTAATGCGATATGACTCAGCTTGTCAGTTAACTACGGCTCTTTGTAGTAAATGCCGCTCCATCTGAAAGCAGGTTATGGTGATTTACTACTAATCAAGGAACCGGCTTTACTGATGCGCATAACAATCTCACGATATATATTGCACAGCCCTATTCAGAAGTGGTGCGCCATAAAATATGACGGAGACATATACCCAGGCATCATCACCGCCGTTGATGAGGTTCAGGTGCAAGTGAGATGCATGCATCATGTGGGAGTGAACCGATTCTTCTGGCCCACCAGAGAAGACATGATCTGGTTTTGATGATGTAATTTGTTTCATCTCACCTCCTTTAGCCTGTAACCACCCGTCACCATCAGATCCAAAAAGACATTTGGGCAAAGCTTGTGGAGGATAAGGATTAGGAAATATTATCTTGAATTTCATCTTTGTTCTGGTTACTACACCGCGTTCGCGTTGCACAAGATGGCGTTATTGTTTTCACTCCTGTCTGTGTTTGTGCCATTCTAGTTGTTTATTGTTATTGTATCTGGCCATGCTATTGTTAAATAGAATTTTAATGAATTGTTAAATGAAATATGTTTTTATATTAAAATAAAGTAGTTTACTGAATTTAAAAAAAAGTTTGGACTGTATCGGTTGTCCATCATATTCTAATGAATTTGGAAACTTTACAATATATGTCTAATTTTACATTAACTTTAAAAGTATAATAAAAATTTAAAATAGGAATGCTTATCAAAACTTAAATAAAGAGCACAGAACATAACTTTTTCTGCATCAACATAATCCATAAAGTCAGTCCTGTCACAGCACCGTCAGTCCTGTCACAGCATCATCAGTCCTGTCACACAGGAAATTTTGATATAAAAATGTACTATTTGAGGAAATATAGATGAATTAATCTCTTCAATTGTAAATGAAGGTGGGGGTATATATCCACCACTATGTTTTTGTAAAAATCTCCTATGTAAAGCTAGTTTCTTTTATAACTTTATTAGTGCCTGGTGGGTATTCTGTGATTTTGCTCACTACAGTTGACCAAAAAAGTTGCTTATATTTCTTACAGGAATTACAAAACCATGATAGATACAATCAGGGACATGTGACCAATAAGAAAATGCTATTTGCATCAAAGAAATTTAGGAAACCATTCTAACATATACAAATTTGTCTGTGACAGGGTCTGACATATTAGGGGTGAAATGGGTATAAAAAAATATTTTATTCAATCATAAAAACATGCTGAGATGGCATGATATGTGTGTCTCATAGTTTAATATGTCCTCTATATGACTCAACATTCAGATTTAAGAACAAGATATTCTTCCTCACAAGATTTTTTATAAGTGGAAATGTATGTTTCTGGTAGAATGTCCCCTGGAGTAAAATGTAGGTTCTCTTTAACTTGCATCTCATAAAGGTGTGTGTTTGTGTCACAGGTCGGGGTGGGCCAAGCCAGACTGCACCCACCCCTGGAGACCGGGTACCACCTCAAGGAGCGTGTCAAGGACCAGACAGACAAGAGGATAAAGGAATAACATTTTTTTATTAAGTTAAAAGCAGTAATTTGAAGAATCCTAATTAAAATCTTCCTTCTTGTTGCCAGAAGTAACTCGATGGCCCCCTGGACCGTAGAGGGGAGAACGATCGTGACAGTCCTGCAGCTCGTTGGAGAGGGATCAGGGGGAAGCTCACACCGTCCAGGTAGGTCACTGGGTAAGTACTCTTTACAGGACTCGAAGGGAAGTCGTGGTTATACGGACCCCATTCAGACTGGAACCAGGTAAGTACTCGCGGGCGGGGATGGAGCAAGTCTCGGATGCTGTCCAGGGGTAAGTACCCAGGGAGCGGTGGCCTCAGACTTGGACAGGGCACAGGGACGCAGGTGGCGAGCGGACCGGGCCAGGAGGGGAAGCAGGTAAGTATATCCTGGTAGGTGTCCTCTAAGCCGGACCAAGTAGGACGGGGGCCTTTAGCCGGAACGGGAAGGAACCTTGGACGCCAGGACGACACTTCGATCGAGGTACGTGCCGCAGCTATTCTCTTTCCTTCTCAACAGCAGCAGGGGCTTGCAACGTGGGCATGGAGGGCCACCAGGCAGGAGGACACTTTAAGCGAGACGCTCCCTCTCGGCTGTACACTGCAACAATACAACAGGGTTCAACGGTCAACAGTATGCAAATGCTCGACAGTGATACTTCTCTCTTTCTGAACAGGGCTGAAGCTTCGATGGGGCATGTGGAGACCACCAGGCGGAGAGGACACTTGAGCGAAACTCCACTTCGGCTGTGCGCTGTAACCAGGTAGCAGGGTTTAACTATTCCTCAGCATATGAAACATTCAGTTGAAATACCTTCTCTCGTTCCAAGCAAGGCAGCGGCTTTCAATAGGAGCGTGTGGAGACCACCAGACGGGGAGGATGCTTTAAGCAAGACACTCCACTTCGGCTGTACACTGTAATGATGCAACAGGATTTAACCATTCAACAGTAGATGAAACATTCCAACGCATTCTCATCCTTGGACGTCACATACTGACCCTTGTGACATTTCGTCTACATCGAACGCACATGGCACCCTTTAGCGTCAATATGACACGCACAGGATATGGGTAGGTTTAGTTCTGGGGTAGGTTTAGGGTTAGACCGCTAGGAGGCGCCTTCTGGCTCATATCTATCTGCGTCTCATATTGACGATAAAGGGTGCCATGTGCGTTTGATGCAGACGAAATGTCAACAGCGTCAGTACTATGACGCCTTGGGATGAGAACGGGCTGAACATTCGGCTGCAATACCTTCTCTCGTTCCAAGCAGGGCAGCGGCTTTCAATAGGAGCGTGTGGAAACCACCAGGCGGGGAGGATGCTTTAAGCGAGTCACTCCGCTTCAGCTGTGCGCTGTAACAATGTAGCAGGATTTAACGGGTCAACAACATATATAACATTCGGCTGCAATACCTTCTCTCATTCCAAACAGGGCAGCAGCTTTCAATAGGAGCGTGTGGAGACCACCAGACGGGGAGGATGCTTTAAGCAAGACACTCCACTTCGACTGTACACTGTAACAATGCACCAGGATTTAACCATTCAACAGTAGATGAAACATTCGGCTGCAATACCTTCTCTTGTTCCAAGCAGGGCAGCGGCTTTCAATAGGAGCGTGTGGAGACCACCAGGCGGGGAGGATGCTTTAAGCGAGACACTCCACTTCGGCTGTGCGCTGTAACAATGTAGCAGGATTTAACGGGTCAACAGCATATATAACATTCGGCATTAACAGAGCCGGGCTGTCTCAAATGGTTAGTTGGGCGCTTGATGGGTCAAACCCTTCCTTGGAGACAGCGGGTGAAAGACTATAGAAGAGAGTGCACAGCAGACTACTATTACTTCTCCACACGATAAACTTCACTCCATAACACAAACCGTGTGAATCGTCACTTCAGGCACTGCATTCCACTCACACACCGTGCATTCGGGCCAGCACTCACCCACCGGTCTTTCTCCCACCAGATCAACTCTCGTCTCTCGCAAGGGCTCAACTTCTCTCCGGAGACAGCAGAAGACGGGTGCAGCGATCGTCACATTCAGCGCAGAAAGAACAAAAGTTGGAGACAGATCAATAATTCACTCGGTGTACTAGTTCACTCGTGCCACACACTTTCCAAACTCTCAACACCACTTCAGTGTTAGTGCATATAAACAACAAATCCAATACTCATCACTTTGCGTCTTTCTCACTGCTGACGATATCCCTTGGGTTTTCGTTGACAAAAACTTCACTCTCTTCTTTCCACTTCTCAGCTTCAATCTTCGCCCGCTTCACAGCCCAGCCTCAAATACAAACAACCCGCCGACAAAACACAGTATCTCACGGGAGGAGAACCACACGGCAGGGAGGAGAACCCCCAGGCGGGGAGGAGAACCACCAGGAGGGGAGGAGAACCACCTCGACAGTCTGCTTCCTCTCTCTTTTTAAAGCCCCATCTGAATACGTGTCCCTCTCACAACGCTCTCTGTAATTATTCCACACCTGCTGTCAATCGGGCAATTGGCCTCGCTGCCATGGCAACAGATTCGCAGTGCAATTGAGACGGGTGTCCACTGGAGGTCTCCAAATAACACTGCATTCACAAGGACTTTAGTCTCTTCTAATTTTTGTCACACCGTGACATTTGCTTTAGCTACTTAAGGAAATGAAAATCCCTCTCTCTCTAAACTTGTATAAACAATAAACACCCATCTCTTTTTTAACTGCATTCCAAAGTCCGGCTCAAGTTCCAAAAGTGACCAATACTACAGTGAAAGCAACTGTTTAATTTCAGTCCTTTATCTGTTATTAAAACAGACATGTTGTTCTCCATGAACGCCTGCAATTGTTGATAAAGCACCAACAAAATAAAAGTCAATGGTCAAGAGCACAACTAAAGCAAACACTGATCTCCATAATGGTGACCTCAAACGAAACATTTTCAATAAGACCACAACATTTAAACCTCTGCTAAATGTCATCAACATTTAGACCTTCTGTAGACGTGTGACAGAAATAAAGTCAGTCTGGTTAGTAATAAGTGAAGCTGGTAATGCTGTTTGTGGAGTTGTTTAATCAGATCTTCAGAGAGTTCATGTCTTCAGTTCATCTAAGGCTGTTTCTGAAGAAAGTTGTAGTTTGTGTTTTTATTACTCTTTCGAAAGATGATTAAAAAATGTTTCAGGAACATCACACTAACCTTTAAACAACATTCTAGTAACATTAAGGAAACTGGACATTTTATGTTCTTGGAATGTTAGAAATCAACGTTCCTACTATGTTGAATTTTAAATCAAAATTAAGTTGAAAGAACGTTTGAGGAACATTATACCTTTTAAAACACGTTCCTCTAACGTCAAGAAAACTGGACATTTTTTCACGTTCCCAGAACCAACACTGAACATTTGGAGAACGTTCTAATAACAAAAGTCTGTTAGCTGGGTGTCTGCTTCATCATGATAATGATTTTTCCATTACACCTCACAATAAGCATTTATAAATCCAAGTAATTCTGACAAATACTGTGCGTGTATGTAACAGGTTTGCTGGTTTCATAGGTGGTATTGTTTTTTGTTTGTTTGTTTGTTTTTTTATATCTTTCCTTTTAAACTTTTGTTCATGTCAGGTGTGTCTTGATATTAGATGTGACAGGTAATGTCCTGAAAAACAAAAGACACACTAACACCCATCTGAAATACACACCTGAGCAGGTTCAAACTGTAAGGTGTGTAAATGTTCACATAGATAAAACAATTCTGTGTTTGACTTTAATGAAGTATCTGTAGTGAAACAGGTTCTGTGTGAAGAACAGGTGACGCAGCTTCAGTAGATGAACAGCTGATCTTTGTTTGTTTCCACTGTGAACTTTCACTCTTTTACACGTCACTGTTGCAATGGACTTTGCAAAATAAAGAATGAAATTAAAGCTTCTGTGTCTTTAAATAAACAATAGAACTACAAATATAACTAAAAGAACAACAAGGATTTACAGTATAAAAAGTGAAAAAAGGAATAAAAATGCTGCTGCCAGTTCTCTTCTCTCCATCACAAGTTTGATCCAATCACAACATCCTCCCTGAAACAAGATGATGAACTTTACAGCGGCATAATTAATATTGCTTTATCTTAAGAGTTTTTGCTGTTTTTTATTTAATCTGCACTGTAAAATCCAACAGGGATTCTAAATAACACTTTTAAGTTAACTTTACTCAATGTCTTAACTTCATTGTAAAAATCTAGTAATCTGTACTATTCACATACTATGCTGTTTTTACTCAGAAAACCCAAGTTCAGATTAATTGACTGATTGGTTTGAGTGACATTTTGTCAAGCATGATTTTTGCTGTTTTATTTATTTATTTATTTTCTTCACTTTTCTAAAGCCAAAAAGGACAATTATAATACACTGTGATTATAATACATGATATATTTTTTTGTCAAGTTGGCTCCATTGATTCCTGTTGTTTCCAATAACATTGATTCTCTCATAAAACTCTATTAAATGAATTCATAGAGCTCAGAACATTAACCAAAATGTTGCATTTTATTTCTATTAATAATTTACATTTGCATTAAAATATGTAGTCTTATGGATAACACAGATGGGCTTAAACGGCACACATGTAAATGTATTAGATCACTTCAGACTTTATCTGTGTCTCATTTCGAAGGCTGAGTCCTCCGGAGGTTTAATTTTTCACGTCATTGAAGCGGCTTCATTTCAGTAAACTGACCATTACAAAGTCATTAAGAAATTACAACAATCTATGCTTTATTAGGAATAACTGTCACTTTTATAATGTTACTGTTCTGAAATAAGAAATCATTTATGCGGCCGACAAATGTGACCTCTAGAGGAAGAAGCCTTTGAAATGAGACACAGATATAATGTGTGCGATTAAAAAAGTCATTCAGATTCACCTGAGCCAGATTAAACAGGTCAAATCAGGTTTCCTTCAAGTGTTCACAAGAACAATGAAAACATTCAGTGCTTTAATGCAAGTAACTCCAGTCAATCTGGTCCTTCTGTTTAATGCAGTGTCACGCCCGGCTTTGCCGTGCTGGGTGTGCTCACTTCACCATGAACAGAATATGTTTGGGCTGTCTCTCTCCCCCCAGTCTGAAGGGGGAGCTGTCTGTTTTCGGTCCATCTGACAGTAGCTGATAAGCGGGACTGTTTAAAAGCATCTCCTGCCAGTTGTTCTGGCTCTCTCTGCTCTGGGCTGTGCATCTCTGCTCTGGCCTCCTGGCTGGCAGCAGCATCATCCTACTCCTTTTTGCCTTTTTTGCATTACACATAGTCAACACTTTACTGATCTGCACTACACTTTTGATTAGCTTTCTCTTGCTTCTCATTTACTGACTTGATACATTTATTGATTCAAATTATGATTTCATTGTATAATTTAATGCTTTAATAAATTATTTTTGATTTAACCTAACAAACGGTGTGGTCTCCCCTATGTCATTGCTACTGTGAGCCAGGTAGTCATGCAGGAACAAAAGAAGATGTTGTATTTGCATTCATACACACTTTCACTTTCACAATCTCTTCAGGCTTTGTATTTACTATTGTGTTTACAATTACTATAATTTGTGAAAGTAATATCTGAGTTAAATAAAATGACAAAGAAATAACATAAGAAATAAAGTATTGTGTAAAAATTAAAAGATAATATTGCAGCGCTTCAAATGGTTTATTCTCCTTCATCTGCTTGAGTCTCTCTGGATGAAAGTATCTGCTACAATTCAATGATGGAAACAGAAATGTTATACATCAACACCTTATAAAGCCAATTTGATAACATTCTGTTTAAGCTCATTTTATAATCACTATTAACATGGGAATGCATTATATCCTACAACATCTCGCAAGAGGTCAAACAACTGTCACAACAACCTGGAGCTGAACACACTCTGAACAGTGGAGATGATCGTGGACTTCAGGAGGAACTTTTGCTCCTAGTTCATGCCAGGTGTGTCTTGTTAGTGACAGGTGATTCTGAAAAACATTCCTCACCTTACAGTTTGAACCGGCTTGTGTTTCAGATGGGTGTTAGTGTGTAGGCCAGGGATGGGCAACTTCGTCAGGGATGGGCCACTGTCCTACAGAGTTTAGCTCCAACCCTGAAAAAAATCACCTGCCTGCAATTTTCTAGTAATCCCGAGGACTTGATTAGCTTGTTCAGGTGTGTTTGATTAGGGTTGAAGCTAAACTCTGTAGGACAATGGCCCTCCAGGACCGAAGTTGCCCATCCCTGGTGTAGGCATTAATGGAATTTTTCATTTGTGCAACTGAAGTTTTTTTTTCATATAAAAACATTAACATTATCCATGAATTAGTAAATGTATTAACAAACATGTTCTTATTATAACACATCCAATAAATGCATTGTAAAAAGTGCAACAGTCAGCGTATATCGAATATCATTTAAAGTAAATAAACAAATACAACAAAAAATAAATAATGATAATAAAACAATAAACATAATTAATGATTATTAAATCATATTTCAAATAATATACATAAATAATAGATCTAGTGACAATTTCTGTAAAATGTATGGTAAAAAACAAATAGTCATTGCAATATAATAGAAATATAATAAAACAAATTATTAATATGATATGGTAACAAAGCATTGTTTTTTGATGTTTAAACAAAGGAACAAATTCTCATCCTTAGATTAGATGCATTTTAATATTTTGATTATATTTCACATCCAATGTACAAAATAATAAATTAGAATAGAATATCAAACACATACACTATACAGACAAAAGTGTTTAGACACTGACCATTACACCAAAGGGGACTTTATTCTAAATAAATAGACATTAATATTGAGTTGGTCCCCCCATTTTTTTTTTTCTGCGGTAACTCAGAGAAACATTTTATCACCACATTGCTGCCATTCAAGACAATATATTGTTCGGATGTCTAGAACATGAAATCCACTTAAAACAAATATTGCCTCAACTTTAAGAGTTAATTTCAGCCAGTGTTTGAAGAGAGGCGTCACATCAATATGTGGTTTTGTTTCAGCTTCTAAGCAACAATATAGTTTAACAGCATTGCCACCCAGTGGAAATAATTGCTATTACACACTCTTGGGCAAAGAGTCAAAAATGGGGTTCGACGAGTTTTAATTACAGCAATTTGATTGCGGTTACAATGCACGTTAAAGTAATCAAGAGAGAATTTTATTTTTGAGTGAACCCTTTAAGATCTTATTTTAAGATCACGAATTGTCAGTCAATGTAAACTGCAATGTTATGTCCTCTGAAAAATATGAACCTTGAGAAAACAGGAAAAAAATCTCAAGTGAAAGGTAAACAGTGAGACTTGGAAAAATAAAGCATGTGAAGACTTCAGATGCAAAAGCCTCTTAAGTTTTTGTTTAATATTAACATTTTTATCAGGCTCATATGAATAGGTTTCTACCCAAGTAGCGGCATTTCTGAATGGGCTGAGGGGATTTAGTGAGTTTGAAGTGAAAGTATTTGATGAGCATATACTGTGTGCGGAGAGCATTCACTCAATATTATCTCATTTTTGACAGAGGTGGCTTTCAGAGGCTTTTGCATCGGAGGTCTTCATGTATATTATTTTACCTTGTTTTCCTTTATCAGGGTTTCTACTTTCTCACCAGAGTATGTGATGAGGCTGCTGATAACAACGTGCCTTTTTCTGTCAATTGTGTTGTCCTAACAAATGAGAGTAAGCTAATTGTACATTACAATTTACATTGATATTTTACAAACCCGATTTCTAGAAAAGCTGGGATATTTTACTGAGCAACTTGAGTGTGTTTTGTAAAATAACAAAAAAACCTACCATTATGGTTACAAAAGGTTAAAGAAAAAAGGTTATTTTTTCTGTCACATAATGATGACACTCCACATAGAGCAAGTCCATGTTTTGCTGATATTTCTCCTGTTTTTTACACCTGTTTTTTAACACGGTAAGCAGCTTTGGGGTGTAGAGGTCTAGATTCTCCATGAATGTTGCTTGCAGCCGGATTGTAGTAATCCTTCTTCTGCATTTTCTGAGAGATTGTTTGGGGTTGTTGCCCAGAGAGTAGGGGGAGGCTGCAGACCTGGAGTCGGTAGATATACGGCCCAGGCAGTTTTACAGCCCTGTTACTCTTGATGCGTCCAGTAGGGGGAGGCTGTACAGCGACATGAATTGAGGTATATTAAAGGTGCAATGCGCAACATTTCATGTTAAAAATACCCGTTTTTCTAACCCATACATGCTTAAACAATTGCCTGATGGGCTAAATGAGCCCTTCTCTGATCACTGCGATTGCCTATATAATCCTGTACAGTAAAATAAATAAGAGGGATTCGGGACGGAATTTGAGACTGGGCGTGACGTCATGAGCGTGCACACCTCTGGTTGCAGTTTCGCTTGTCGCCAGAGGGGGCATAGTTCTGCAAAAACTCAGAGACTTGCGCAATGCACCTTTAAATAATCTGCTAAAGTTATTGTTGTTTAGCAATGATGCAACATTTATTTATAAATGATTAGCTAGATAAAGCTAGGGTAGGTAGATATAATTTATTTTTGTATATATCAATGGATGGGTCTATAATTTATTTAGAGAGAAAAAGTTTTTGATGGTCAGGTTGATGTTCTGTCTGGCTCAAACTTAGCTAACCACATGTAGGTTTAGCTGTCCCTAGTCTTCTCTACTCACTTTCACAATTCATTTTCTTTTATTGCCTCTCTTTAGCTTGCGTGATATGGCCTCTTCTGGTAAGACCCTGTTTACTTCTTGCATTAAAACACTCCACATGGTTTCTGGGACAACATTACAGTAGATACTGGAAATATGTGAACTTGTTTTTTTTTTTTTGTACAGTCTATGGTGTGAACAAACAAAAGACACATTTATAATAGGCATAATATATATATATATATATATATATATATATATATATGTAAATCTCTCTCTCTAAGTAAAGAGTTGAACTGCACACTCACTCAAATATTTTGATTATTTCCGACGCCATACATGATAAAACCCACATTAAAAACTTTTCCAATATGGTTTGAATTTAGATTCTAGTTTGAGTTGTTTATTATAAATGAGATGATCTAATTATCTAATTTATATCTTAATATACATTTTCTGGTCTGGACTAAATGTATGTGCACTTAATGTGGGTTTTATCAATCTATGTCTTTACCAAGTTCTCTTTAACTTGCATCTCATAAAGTTGTGTGTTTGCTTTAGATACTTAAGGAAATGAAAATCTCTCTATCTAAACTTGTAATCACCCATCCCATTTTTTAACTGCATTCCAAACCAATAGCTTAAATAAACAACTTACAGAGACATACATGGACACGGTTTTAATGTAATTGTCAATTTTCTCCCCACAGTCCATCATCAGTGGCCAAAAGAAAGCAAAGTGGCTTGACACTTTTTCCAAAATTGTTCCATAACAAGTGCCTGTGCCGTTGTACTTTGAAGTCATCATAATTCATAAATGGTGTTAATAAATATATATATTTTGTGAACAACAATATTGTCTCTTTCTTCTAAATGGCCCTTGGAATTTTAGAAAAGGGATAAATTGTGTTTGTCTTCATAAAATGATATGTAGGACACTGTTTTGTAGCTGTATGACGACCAATAGTTTCATCGAGGATCTATATAATCACACAGTACTGTTAATCGTCACAAGACACAACAGAAGAACATCACACTTCTCTTGAAAACATAAACCTCAATAAACCGCAAACACAGTAAGCATCCTAGCAGACATTAAACTCAATTAAACTCCTACACACAAACTACACACATTAAACTCCTAGCAGACACATCAAAATAATATAGCGAGAACCAAAATGTGCTGAATATATTATATTGTTGTTAATGCACCCAGCTGTCATAATTTTACAGTATAGCAGCATTTTTATAATATATGATAATATGAAAATTAAGTTAATTTAACTGCAGTTTTACAACACAATAGTTTCAGCTGTTAGTGAATTGGATGTGCTATGTTGTACATGCTCTTGATTTTTAAACTGCTGAAGGCACACAGTTTGCAGATTGTTCAAACCTCATATTTATAATTCACCGTAACATTTCAATTAGAACAAACAAACATACAAAAACGGATGTAATATTTGTGAATGATGCCAAGTACCACCACTTTATCCCACTATTAACCAGTAGCGGCTCCTGGCCTTAAATGTAGACAATCACCTAACACATCAGACACACTTTTGGCAGAGGTCTAATGTCCTTGCGTTATTCGGCCTGAGGGTGGCGCTCTAATGATGATTGACATACTTTAGTACAACAAACACATATAATGTGATCTTAGAATTGCCTTAAATGTAGTATTTATTGCATCTGAGGGTTGTTTAGAATATTACAAGTTAGGAATTCCAGCGAGGAAAAAACATCCATGTCTCAGAACAAACATTATAAAAGCTATTCACATGAGCACGTTTATACTTTCAGAAATTTGATACGCTACTCCACATAGGAAGAACAGACATGGCAACTAGTAACTGACCTGATGCAGACACATATCTGGTCTGATAGTGACTTGGTCCAAAGCAAGGTTTAGCCTACGTGAGGTAACGTCACATGAACATAAGCAGGGCAGCCAGAAATCTTCCCCAATGGCTCTCTATGAGCGCGCGCTGCAGTTCCATTCTTCACCACAGATTTACTTTGGAAATGTGTGGGGCGCTGTAGAGCTAGGGAGGACTCTGCCCCAGAAAAATATGGCCTATAGCCTACAGTTTTATTTTCAGTTTTGTGAAATGCTCTTTTTTAAATATTTTTAAACATTATTTTCAGTGTTATTTACTTTCTGTAAGCAACTTAGATCTGGCTACAGCAACTTTAGTTCAGTTTCATTAAAAAACAAATAATATAAAAAAATATTATTTTAAATAAGTATTTTGGAACACTTAGTTAATTACTCAAGACTCATGAAATCATATCTAACTTGCTTCTGCATCCTTGTTCATTAAACTGATTAATTAGTAGATTAATTAGTGAATCATTAATCACAAGACACATCTATGAAGAAGAGAAACTAATACACAAAATAAAGGAAGGACCATCACATTTATTAAATAATAGATAAATCATTGCTTCACCATTGCGGTTACTGCAGTACAGTTTATTTGTCAGTGTCTGACAACAAGATTAAACTTTTTTTTTTTTTTCATAAAATAATAACCCATATTTTCCCAGAATCACACACAAAAAAGTAACCTCCTAAATCTAAACCTCCTAAAGTAACCTCCTAAATCCTAAGAAAAGGAGAACGATTAGATGTAGGACAAATAATTCCTTGTTCAATTCAATCCATACAAATATGTAACTGGACCTCTACTCTACACAAAAAACAACAACAACAACAAAAAAAAAAACACCCATGGAATAATCCATCAATTACCTATATCTATCAATCGCCCAACAAACCTGTCAAAGCATAACCCTTCACCATCCTCTATGTTTAGTTGCTAACAGAGTCTATAACCAGCATTCAACACTACATTTTGTGAATAAGCAAATAAAGCTGCTCAAACTATTTATATCAGTAGTTATGGTCAAATATTCTACTGTATATGTGAAGAACTGAAATATCCCAACAGGCAGCACTTCAGTTTTACCCAAGTTAACTCCAGCTCAGAAAGCTCACTCTACTTGAGTTGTGTAACTCTGTTAGTTTGGATTGATTTAGATACGTTTATGGTTTAATCAGATTTTTCTTTGCACAGCTTTTTGTCAACAGCATCTACCATAAGTTTTATTCACAAAAAGAAAATGTCATATGGACACATGTGTGGCTTTAATTGCTCTCAATCAGTTTTCATTATTTAATCATGACGTTTTTCATTTGCACTCACTTTGGATAAAAGCATATGCTAAATTAATCAAATAAAAACACATCAACTACATGTTGTGCTAATCATATTATTCCCAGTTCAGTGTACATATTAATATTGTCAAAGAAAAGCCTCTAAATAATAATAATAAAAAAACTAAGATACATTATGATTGTTACAGCAGAGTTAATTCCTTATTAGACAATTATTGTTTTGAAATCATAATTAAACATGAATGCTTTAAATTGACGGCCCTACTTTAAAGGTGAACAAGGGCAAGATTTGGATGTATAGATAAGACTTCACTCTCTCACATGTTTAAGAGACAGAGCAGGAGCAGTGATGGAGCTGCGACACTCTCTCTCCTCCAGTCGGTGATGGGGATCAGTGTAGTCAGGACCCTCGTAGAGATCCCAGGCGCCTCTGATCACTTTACAGGAGCGGACCGCTTTAATACCGCAGTGGTCCAAAGAAGGACAGTCTTCTGTGATCAAGCGCTTATTGCCTCCAAACTCTTCCTGATCGTAGACCAGAATCGCACACTTGTAGAAAAGAAACATAGTTTGTTTTATACGAGACAAGCCAATAGAGACGAATAAAAACACTTGGATAATGAGCAACGTCATTGTAGAGTGATTTCTGTGTCTGTGTCTGCTTGTGTGTGTGTGTGTGTGTGTGTGTGTGTCAGTTCTGCATAGATGACAAGCAACCATATACACACCTCACAGAGGCACCACCATTTGAAGCACTCCTTAGCGTCCTTCTCCTCCTCATCAGAGTTCTTTGTGTAGTTAACCCTACCAACATGTTCAATGAAGTCCTCTGGCAGAAGACTGGATACCTGCCGATACAAGAGAAATAATGTGTTTATCAGTAATTACAGATCTGGGACACTTACTTTGACTTGCCTATTGACCAGGTTAGTCTTTTTGTGAGTGACTCTGTATGTAGGATTGAAATAATGTATAAAATATTTACATAGAATGGTGATAAATTGTAAAATAAAAAAATAAAAAAATAATAATACAAGTGGTGCTGTTTTACGACCACCTAAACGCCACTTAATAAAACCACTTTCACCCTATGAAAAAAAGTGACTGTAAATGCAAGATGATAATTAAGTGCTTAAAGATACAATATGTACGATTTTTCACCGCATGAGGGCGCAGTTTTCAAAGAATAACAAAGGTGAACCTTGATGACGCTATGAAGGAGAGATGTCGTTCTCACCATCCATGTATGGAATTAACGAATCATGATAACGGATGAGGTAATTTATTAATTTTTGTTTTACTTGAACGTTTGATCACACTATTTTATGTCATAGTAATGAATTAACTACAATGAACGCAAAATGTAATGCTAAATTATCCTGTTACAGCTATTTAGCAAATGATTTGGTGGGTTAATACTGCACAGTTTTATGTGTTTAAGGTTAATGCCGTGTTGTTTACGTGTTCAAAACAATCATACTAAAAGTAAATTTGAACGAACCCACAGTATTTGCAAGTAATGGCTAAATATTTTTTAACAACACATAGCCGATTGTATTTAATTGCACTGCCATAATCTTGGTCACCACACGTGATAAAAGGCATTGGCGAAGTACAAAGAGCAATATAACTGTGAAATTTCATCAGCATAACGATCACTTGATAGTTTTTGAAGTGAATCAACATATGCATTATGATCTGTCACGTAATATATGTATCTCTAACTGGTAACGTCATTGATAAAAATGCTAAAGTGACAGAATGTACAAGAATATGGTGTAATTCATATCTATTAAAATCATCTGTACTGTACATGACTATTACATTACTTGTACAAAAAAACAGATTTGCTTACCTGTCTATTAATACACACGCGAGATCAGAGTCTCTGTCAAGCCCAAGTTCGTCGCGAAGCTCTCTCCATCTCGAAAACGCCACGCCGATATTTATCCTTGTTTTATACCTCCGCTTGTCACAAACTCTGCGTGTCTCCTCATATCAACGCTTACGTTTTGTTTCAATACTCGTTTTCATATACTTATTGAGTTTCAATACTCGCCAAAGACTAATCGTGATCCATGATGTAGACAACAGCTATAACCACTACTTGCGCATTTGTCCATGTGATATTGCGGAAACCAAGGATAGCGCGGATATTGCGTCATTGACGGGCGACATTTTTTTCCGGGACGGACCATAATTTATCTTTGTGGACTTTTGGGATATTGTAAGTACACAACTGCAGGAAATGTATCACACTGTGCAAGTGATTTTTGGATATTACAAAAATCTTACATATTGTATCTTTAAGCAATGGCTTGATTACGTAATAAGTAACAAGTAGATTTTTTAAAAAGGTACATTTATAAATAAAGAAAAATGTCATTTCAAATGAATTACATCCTAACCCTAACCCTAACTTTCTTGCACCCATCTCTCTAGATTAACAGGAGGGTTTGGCAATTAATTTGTAATTCTAAAACATAACCTAATGAAATGCCAGTTGGTATGAGTACCTCGTATTTCTTAATCTTGTAGCCTTTAGTGGGTTTCTTCTTCTTGTAGAAGTAGACATGGTTGATGGGGTTTTCACCATTCTTATTATAATCCAGTGTAATTACCTGTGTGAGAGGAGATTACAGTGTTACAGTCACTAAAAAGTGTTGAAGAAAATCAAAAGAGTGGAAATTTTGGAAATTCTGAACACAACATACTTCAGTGCGGAAATCCTTCTTATCCAAGAACACAGTCGGGTGACGTTTGTTCCATTCATCCACTGCTTCTTTCCAGTTACGCTGGAGAATTGAGCATTAAAGTCAAACAAATGTGAACAAATTATATATGTGAGAGTGTATATCATTATCTGTGCATGTCCTTCAGTGAACAAACAAAACATAAATGTCTTATTGTTCTTTTACCTGCACGTTTATATTGATTGTAAAGGTTATGAAATTATGAAATGGCAGATCAAAAGGTAGGTATGATTTGTTGGTGTATCTACCAGCATACCGGAACAGTATTATTAGCTAATTGGAACAGCCTTTTAAGTCAGTTTAATGGAGTGATAATGGAATAAATCAAAATTGCAAATATGAAAATGACCATTTTTACCCTAAAATTTAGAAGGGGAAGTTAAAATGTAGTTATAAAATAATGGTATGTTTCTCTATAATTCTACGAACACTAGAATTTTACTCACAGTAAAGACATTCTCTTTAGCTTCAGCTTCCCCTTCAGCTTCAGCTTCCCCTTCAGCTTCCCCTTCCCCTTCAGCTTCCCCTTCAGCTTCCCCTTTGTCTTTAGCTTCCCCTTCAGCTTCAGCTTCCTCTTCTGTTATTCTGGTCTCTCCCACACACTTTGGCAGGCGTCTCCTCACAACATCCTCAAGCTCTTTTCGGGCTCCTTTCAGCTCGTCATCAGTGGAGTACAAGATCTCCTCAAAGATGTGATCTGATGGATTGAGAACAATTTCAACTGAACGTTGCTCTGCATCTTTAAAATTGAAACTTTTCTGGTCAAATGAAAACATGTTTAAATTATAAGAATAAACCATGTATGAGTAAGAGTAAGATGCCTTGAACTTGAACTGTACAACTTCTATCCCCCCCCCCCCCTTTTGATCTTTAGAATCCAACCCGTGTTTTCAGTTTACCTGTCAGTTTAATGAACTTTGTCTTTTCATCTTGAGAAAGGGATTCTGAAATTGGTGAGATCGCATGTGTTTTTTGAGCTTCCCAGAAGGCGTTTGCGATTCTAATGAACAAATAAAAAAGAAGTATGAAACAGTACATACTGTATCTCAAGCAATAATAAACTATAAAAAGCAAAGATTATAACTGAGTAAAAACAATAATAACTTGTCTTCAATGATGTTGACGATCTTGTGCTGGTAGGCCTGGAGATACAGGGTGTATCTGGTGTGAAACATGTCATAAACATTATCTGCCACCTATGAGAGACAAAGAATAGCACAAACAGTCAAATATTAATATTGATATGTACAGGTTTTCAATTGTCATTCAGAAATATTCTTAAATTTGGCTAAAGTGGAAACTTTTAAACGTTACAAAGATAATTCCTTTTGGAATGAGCAGTAATTGATCATGTACAGACAATGTCTCAGGATACTGCACAGAAAGACTACATTCAACGTTCTGCTGTTATATACAGTATGAGACTCTCACAGTGTTATCCAACAGGCAGAAAGTGATCAGCCATCAAATAAGCAGTGGTAAGTGTATCATGTACCTTGTCCCTGAAGCAGATGTGATTTCTCCCGTCCACATCACACACTCGAGCAGATTTCAGCAGACGCTGATGGTCAAAGCTGTTTGGGATGCCGAGGTAATGACAGTCTCTGAAACAATAAGAGAGGATTTAAATGCATATCTATTGCTGATGGATATCACTGATCTCTGACTTTAACTGTACAGAACAAAATTATATTTCCATTTATGATCAATATATTATATGACCATATAAATGTTTGGTTTAACATACTTTTGGTCTTATTGCTTTTAAAAACATATATAAATAAAGTGAATCAAACAACATTTCTAAGAATTTCTTGTAGGCTAAATTATGTTAGTTTGTTCAGATTTTGTAAATCACTAAAGTAAATATTGTGATCTCTCTTCTAAACAATTGTCAATTACTCAGAATCGTGTAGCTCTATATGAAAATATACGAATTAAGTTTACTGTGATATTAATAATGACATTTTAACTACCGGTAGTATATGCTAATGGACATTTAAGTCCTTCACAATGTGATAATTATGTATAAATAATCAAAAAAAATAAAATAAAAATAGTTTACCTTGCAAAATAGTCCCATTTGCGCACATCAATTTCGTTCCATTTATTTGCCACAATCTCATACAGGAAAGCTTTCTCCTCAGGCCTCCCCGTCGCTGTCCACTGGAAGAATATAAATAACTTCAGTACAATATAACTTGTTGGACACCCAGTAAAATGGCAGTGTACAGGATTGTTTACCTCCTCTGGAGTTGCAGGCTCAACCCCCTTAATTAACTTTTCAATAAAGGTGAGATCTCTCTCCAGTTTCAGTCTTTTTTCCTTTACTGTGTCCTTAAACAAAGAAACCGACAAAGCTGTATTATACATTTTTAAGACCAGACAAGTAATTTGTTGAAGTCAATTTGTAAAGAAAGACTACACGTCTGCGCACATACATATTCAATCGCTCATACCTATAGACTAAACACGTAATACGCATGTGCACGCCGTCTGCGTTTTCACAGATTCACGTTTTTGAAGTTTACGCAGAGATAACTTTTTTCTAAATTTTGCAACGCTTGCACCTTGCAACCTATTTCAGGGTTTGTGATATCGAGCCACTAAACACTGCTGTTGTGCAAATGAGCCGGAGAGCGGTAAGTGTTTTCTGTTAGAACAGTGTTGTGTTAGCGGCCCCTAAGATAATAACTAATGATTGTTGCGAAGGAAGTGAATCAATCAAACTAACTTGCTGGACAATAACTTTATTCTAGAGCTGCAATAAAGCCAAAACAATCTGTTACTTTAATTTCCTATTATCTCTGTAAAGCTGCTTTGAAACATCTATATTGTTAAAAGTGCTAAATGAGGGTGACTTGACTTGACTACAGAAAAAGTACAACACTTACTATAACTCTTAACTCTTAACTCTTAAGAAATAAACACTGTAAATTGGATACAGCCATAAATACATAATTATGTACAACTCATGAGCATTGTTTATCTAAAACCAGATAATACAGAATCTCAAAGAAAAACTGGTTACAATCTAAAACATGTCTCAGTTTAAACTATAGCACTACTGTAGGATCACAGACAGGAACTAAGGCCACATCCACACAAAGCCAGAGCTGAGCTTTGATCCAATCTTTTTTTTTTTTTCTCGTTCTAAATAAAATTCCATAAACACTGCGTTGTCTCAAGAAATATCTGCATAGCCATGAAACCACTGAAACAGACTCAAAAGGATGTATGATGTATGCCAGACCAGTATGTGGCGCTGCAATTCTGCCACAGAGATACACTAAAAATGGAGAACAAGACTTAAAAGCATGCGCATAAACCTTGCGCTCTGTATACAATAATATTAGGCTCAGTAGTTGTTTCTTTTTTTTTTTTTACCAAGAAATTTATTTAACACCACAAAACAACCATAAATGGCCTGGTACAAAATATGAAATGTACAATCAGACAAAAGACAAGCATCATAGCATAAGAAAGAAAATATAAATAAATAAAGAAGTAAAATAAAGAAATAAAATAAAAACACATTCAGGTACATAATGAATAAAGAAATAAAAGAGGCTCAGTAGCTTCTGCAGCAGGAACACCTGCATGTAGTCCGCAGTTGTTGTTGCCGTTTCGTGACAGCGGTGTCAGACTAGGGTCGACACGAGGGGTGATGACATCATCGTTTCACAAAATATACGGATTGGCTGTACACATGAAAACGCAAGGGTGTTGTTTCAGATTTGTCCACTCTGGGACCTGGGTTTAAAAAAATTGTGTTTTCAGGCTCCCAAAACAGCGGATCTGTTTGGACGAAACGCTAATACGATACAAAATGTTTACGTATACAGCTAAACGCGTATCTGTGTGGACAAGCTGTTGAACGAACTTAATTAAATTAAGGAAAGGTTTTCCACGAAATTGAATTACATTTTTCCAACAAAATCAAATAAGTTTGAAATAATTTGTTGTAATCTTGTTGTATGAATTTAAATTAATTTAGTCATTCCTGCTAGATAAAGTTTTGTCAGGTTAACTACATTTAGTTTTTGTCCTGCCTTAAATCACCAACATTATGTTTTTTGTTTGGTGTTTTGTTTGACAATGACCTCAAATTTGATAAGCAGATAAGCACAGTGGTTAAGTCTCTACCATATTCGTCTTCTTTCAAAAGTAAAGCCATTTATATCTCTAAAGAAGCTTGAAATAGCTATGCACGCATTTGTAACATCTTGGCTTGACTACTGCAACTCTTTGTATGTCGGTGTTTCTCAGTTTTGTGTTTCTCGCTTGCAGTTAGTCCAAAATGCAGCAGCCCGGCTTCTCACAGGAAAGCGCAAATACGAGAATATTACACCGGTTTTAATTTCACTTCATTGGTTGTCAGTTAAGTATAGAATCGATTATAAAATCTTAATGTTTGTTTTTAAGTCTTTACACAGTCTGGCCCCACAGTACTTAACTGATTTGTTACAGCCTTACATTCCATCAAGATCACTCAGATCTACTAATCTTAATTTGTTGCAAGTGCCTAGGACAAGACTAAAAACCAGAGGCGACCGTGCCTTTTCTGTTGTTGGTCCAAAGTTATGGAACGATCTCCCGCTTTACATCAGAACTGCCCCAACCTTGTCTGTTTTTAAGTCCACTCTTAATCTGTTTTCCTTGGCGTTTAACATCCCTTGAACTATTGCTCTGTGTTTCTGGCCTTAGGAACCTCGCCTGTGTTTACAGCTTGTATGTTATTATGTTTTTAAATTTGTGTCTTTCTTACTGTGTATTTATTTGTAGTAGGGCTGGGCGATTTAAATCGCGATATTGTTATGCGCATCTCGTCAGTAAAGCCGGTTCCTTGATTATTAGTAAATCACCATCACCTGCTTTCAGATGGAGCGGCATTTAGGGCTGAGGAGATAATTAAGTGATTAATTTAGTGATGCTTGAGCATTATTGAAGACACCTGATGTTAACAAGCAGAATCACTGAAGGAGAAAATCACAAATTGTAAGTTACCATTAAGGTGATGGGTGTTTGCTTTAGTTGGGCTCTAGACCATTATATGTTTACTTTAATATTTACTGTTGTTTTTCTGCTGTTATTGATTTATAACAGTTAAATGAACAAAGTAAAATGTTATCTTATAGTGTTGGTTATGTTTTGACATAATCATGCTGTGATCTGAAAAAGGAAGCTTATTGAGATAGTTTGATTTAACTTGTTAGCCGCAGTTTTGTGATTCTTCAGCCTACGATTATCAGTACTTTAATTCAAAATATTTAATAAACATTGTTCTGATCAAAAGATATTCGGACAAATTCATTTAAAACACAGACATCAATAATCAGCCTGTATAGTAATAATCAGCCTCCGATATAGTCGTTCATGGAAAAACATTCCATTTATTTGCCACAATCTCATACAGGAAAGCTTTCTCCTCAGGCCTCCCCGTCGCTGTCCACTGGAAGAATATAAATAACTTCAGTACAATATAACTTGTTAGACACTACAGGATTATTTACCTCTGGAGTTGCAGCATCAGCCCCCTCAATAAAGGGGAGATATTTCTCCAGATCACGTTTCAGTCCTGTTTCCTTTACAATGTCCTTAAACAAAGAAACTGATGCCTCCTCATGCTATACAAAATATGAAAAACACACACAAACACAAATGTATGAATAGCTACGTGGAAGCAATAAAAAAAAAATACTGTATTTTACATTTTTAAGGCCAGACAAGTAATTTGTTGAAGTCAATTTGTAAAGAAAGACTACACGTCTGCGCACATACATATTCAATCGCTCATACCTATAGACTAAACACGTAATACGCATGTGCACGCCGTCTGCGTTTTCATAGATTCACGTTTTTGAAGTTTACGCAGAGATAACTCTTTCTAAATTTTGCAACACTTGCACCTTGCAACCTATTTCAGGGTTTGTGATCTCAAGCCACTAAACACTGCTGTTGTGCAAATGAGCCGGAGAGCGGTAAGGGTTTTCTGTTAGAACGGTGTTGTGTTAGCGGCCCCTAAGTTAATAACTAATGATCGTAGCGAAAGAAGTGAATCAATCAAAACTAACTTTAGCTGGACAATAACTTTATTCTAGATCTGCTGTAAAGCCAAAACACTCTCTGTTACTGTAATTTCCAATTGTCACTGTAAAGCTGCTTTGAAACATCTATATTGATAAAGGACTTGACTTGACTACACTGTTAGACCTTACCGTTTTTTTTTACAGTAAAATACTGGCAACACTGTTGCCAGTAAAATACTGTTAATTGTACAGTTCTTTACTGTAGTCTAGTTTGTTTCTGTAAAAATGCACTAAATTATAGTTAACTAATTACACTTGCAGAAACCGACTGCCTTAAATTGACCAACTGTCATTTAAATGTATTAACTAAAATGTATAATGCATTAATAATGTGAGCAAAGTATTACTGTGAACTTCTTTCATTTGAGGCCACTAAAAAACTATTGTACACATAAAAAGATTTCCACTGAATCAGCAACTACACAGTCACCGCCTGTTAAATAAAGCAACATGCAGCAAATCATCAATGTTTGTAGATCTTCTCCTGGACTGAAGCACAGGCTCTACTCTTCTGCACAATGGTGACCCAAAAAATTATTTTACAGTAAACTACTGGCAACAGTGTTGCCAGTATAAACCTGTTTTATAACTTACAGTTTATTACTGTTAAAATACATTTTGTGGGTGTGTCTTTTTTATCTTACACAGTTAACCCTTTCAACCCCTCAGGGAAATCCACACTACGAGTAAAAAGTAACGATGCAGTGAGATAATTAAGGGAATATGTAAGTGTTTGTTGAGCATTAGTGATGAACACCTGCTGTTAATAAGCAGAATCACTGAAGAAAAGAGAAACACAAGAACAGAAAATAGAGAAACACAATAACTACGACTGACTTCCAGCCATTACACATTATTACACTTATTATTAACCAGTATGACTTTATTTCTGTCATACAGAAGTTGTTATTGAGATGTTTAATTGAAAATGTTTGTTTGAAGTTACCATTATAGAGATCAGTGCTTGCTTTAGTTGGGTTGCTGATGCTAAAACATTAGTTTTTCTTTTGCTGATTGAACTGTGTTTTTGCAAGTCACACTTGTGCGCACACAGTTTATGAATGACTGCAGTTATAATAATTATGATGACAAAATCATCATATCGCCTGTTCATTCAGTAAGGAATTCATTCTCACTTATTCAGAGTTTAATTCTCAATCAAAAGTGTTACATTACCACCACTGTGAAAACGCAGCAATAAGATACAGTGACTCTTTTTTTTTTTAACACATGATGCATAAGCAGAGAAACAGAGCTACACTGTGTTTTAGAAACACTGAGATATCACAATTTAGCACATGAATCTCAACAATGGTGGCAATATTTCTGTTTTATTATTATTATTCTTCATGCAGCAGTGCATGCTGGGAGTTTTATATTATCCTGGAACCCAGCATGCATTGCGACATGAAACTTTTCACCATTGTTGAGATTCATGTGCTGATTGTTGATGTCTGTGTGGGTCTCAGTCAAGCAGGAGTAAAATAAAATTGAATGCACTATATGATTACAATATTCTTCAGAAGACCTGATTTCAGAAATATTGATTTCATTTTGTAGATTCACAGATATATGCTAAATATGAGATAACTATAATTTCAATGACTATATACAGGAAAAATCTGAAAATCAGGCATGTCCAGGATGATTGTGACATCATCACAAAAAAATAAAAACACCTGATCATCTTCCTCTTGACTTTTTCTTGCCATAACAAATGTGTTTTATAAACTCACTGTTACAGCAGGCAGAGAGAGATGAAAGGTAAGAAGTCCAGGGACAAGAGACCAACTAAAGCAAATACTGATCTCCATCATGGTGACAACAAATTTTATTAATAACTAAATCTCTGTTAATTCTCAACAAGAACTTTTGTACATGTATGAAAGAAGTAATCGTAAACTGGTTTGTAAACTGGTTTCACACTCAGTGTTGCTGGAAGTCAGTTGTAGTTTTTGTGTTTCTCTTTTTTCTGTTCTTGTTTCTCTGTCCTTCAGTGATTCTGCTTATCAGGTGTTCATCAGTTTCTCAATTCACTCACTTCTTTTCATTCAAGGGGACTATATTAGTGAACTAATGTAGGGAATAGTGAATGAGGGTATAGGGTGTGATTGTGAAAACAGCCTCTGAGTGTCGACTTTGAGCACTGTTAATTCACAGTATATTCCTGTAGGCTACTTTTATTTTCTACGGTATATTACTGTTTTAATGGAAAATGGTATAATATTGTCAGAATTTTACAGCAAGGGTTAACAGTGTACAGAAACAGTGAAACACTTAATATAAATCTTAGAAATAAACAATGTAAATTGGATACAACCACAAATATTTGTGGACATTTTTTGGGAGAAATAGGCCTTTTGTGTACATAGAAAAAGTCTTAGATCTTTGAGTTCAGCTCATGAAAAATGGGGGCAAAAACAACAGTGTTGCATTTATAATTTTGTTCTATCTATCTATCTATCTATAAAGCCATTTGAATCTTGAATACAATGCATTTGCATTAATTGTCCTATCAGCATGCTCCATCCCCCTTAGTTACTGTTGCTAACTCAGACAAATAAACAGAGTTGCTAACTGTCTTACAATGACAGCTGTCAGTGTGAAAACATTGTCCCAAGATGTTTTTGATAAATTTTGGACACACATGGACCACCTCTTGTCGAGGAGCATTCATGTGGGACTTAAAAATTCCATGGAGGCATATATAAAATATTTTAAAATAAATATGGTGGGTAACAAGATTAATTTGGAAGCGAGGGTTTACAGATCACAATGCAAGTGGGAGAAGCCTCACGTTACGGTTGTTACGATCGCAGATGATAACATCCAGGATCAACACTGTTCATGTACCGCATGGTAAGATTAAATTACTCTACCCCCCTGATTCCTCCCCGAACTTTTGGAACTTTTGGAACTTTCGGAAGATGTAGCAGAATCACGTGAACAATTTCAGAATATGCTTTTTTTTCATTGGTTGTTGCGTTAAATCTTACCCAGATACAATAGTGCTATTTTCTGATTGGCTATTGTGTAGCCCCTTTCTTTTTTTGATTGGCTGATAAGTGGCAGGCTCGACTAAGAACTCCAGGGGAGACGCGCTTGATTCCTGCCGGTTCCATAGTGGGAGCGGCGCGGCCAGATAATTTTTGGGCGCTGCGCATATTAAATATATGATAAATAGTTTTCCGCAAGAGAAATACAATGTGTGGCGGGAGTGAGTGACAAAAGACAGAACTGAGTGACTGTCACGCTCAATGCGTGACACTTGAGAGCCCTGAACACAATCAAAACGATGAGAGCGGATCTTCGGATCTTCCAATGTTTCTCTATGGCGCTGAAACCTAAAGATGTCCGAGTTCCGGCCCCTGTGCAACTGATAATCAACTGCCTTTTTTCTCATCTGAGTTCAAGGGGAGGGGCTTACCGATAGATCAACTGTATGTTACACAAGAGAGTTTTGGTGCTTACCTTCCATGTTTCACCTGATAAAAAAAAACAAAAAAAAACAGGGGTTATATTATTTATTTTGCATTTTTGACTATTAATAAAGTGAGAACTATTATTTCAACTATTATGAGTATATTAAGACATTAAGAAATCTAACTAAATTGAAATAACAAGCAAGCAAAACAAAACATAAAACAGAGTACATAGACTGATTTCTGAAGTAACTTCCAAAAACTGCTTTTTATCTAGTCAGCCTACAGTATTTTTCAACATTTCTTTCTGTCAGTCAAAGAGTGCTTCTCTTATTTGAATTTTACTATGATTCTACTAAACCAACGGAAAAATGTATTGCAGGCCTGATACGATTTTTTTTTTTACTGCTTTAAATGATATGTGGTAATTTAGCAAGACAAGTATGTAATCCTAAGATACACCGCAAAATCCCCAGTGTTGAATGAAAACCCCTCCGTGCACAGGTTGCATATTTTCACACCAGGGAGTGTTAAAATAACACTGAAAGTGTTGACGTTAATGTGATTATTAATTAATTGATGATCGAGCATTATTGAGGAAAACCTGCTGTTAACAAGCAGAATCACTGAAGGAAAGAGGAACACACGAACAGAAAATAGAGAAACATAACAACTCTCTTGTATAACATACAGAGAACAAAATATATTGTGCACAGAAGCTACTGTGTTTAGACACACACATCAAGATTTAGGATATGAAGCTCAAGAATGGTGACTAAGATATCTGAAAAATAAACGCACACATGAACAATTTATGAAAATATTAGGACAAAAACTAAAACAAAACCATTATGACCTGGTCAAAGTTTCTCTTGCCATAAAAAAAATGTTTTTTTTGTTTTTGTTTTTTCAAACGCAAAGTTGGAGCAGTCATAGAAAAACTAAAGCAAACACTGATCACTATAATGGTGACATCAAATGAAACATTTTAAATTAAACATCAACATCTAAACCTCTGTTAATTCTTAATAAGAACTTCTGTAGACGTCTAACAGAAATAAAGTCAGTCTGGTTAATAATAAGTGTAATAATGTTTAATGGCTGGAAGTCAGTTCTTGTGTTCCTCTTTCCTTCAGTGATTCTGCTTGTTAACAGCAGGTGTTCATCACTAATGCTCAATCATCACTCAATTAATCACTTAATTATCTAATTAACTTTAACACTGATTCAGTGTTATTTTAACATCCTGTAGTTTGACACATATGTACAATATTGTTCATTTAACACTGGGGATTGAATTTATTTTCAAATATATTATGCCCAACTGAACACTCGACTGACTACAATCATTGGAATCAGTAGAGTAAGAACTTACCAGGCTGGACTTTAGGGATGAACTTGTCCTTAAACACGTAAGAGAACGGACCATGTCCTTAAAGAAAAAAAAAAAAAAAACATAACAGTAAAATGCTTCATATTTCACCAGAGAACAATTTTATATTGTCTTCATTTGACCTTCATCACATCTTATGTAAAAAGTATGTAGAACATAGTATTTAGCATATGATGTGATTAAGTCTAACAAACCATCAACATTTCAAATGTAATGGTCTCTCAATCTCTTTAAAGCAGGGATGGGCAAACTCGGTCCTGGAGGGCCACAGACCTGCAGAGTTTAGCTCCAATTAGGGTTGGAGCAAAACCAGAGATTGTCTTATTATATGGAGATGAGAGGGTCTGTATCTCTTACCATTAGAGAAAGCGTACCATATTACTTAATACATATTTAATTCATTATTGTTTTTACCATCATTTACACAGCACTCATATATGTGACCCTAGACCACAAAACCAGTCACATGGGCCAATTTTATTTAAAATTGAGATGTATACATAATCTGAAAGCTGGGTAAATAAGATTTCCATTGATATATGGTTTGTTAGGATAGGACAATATTTGGTCGAGATACAACTATTTGTAAATCTGGAATCTGAGGGTGCAAAAACAATCGAAACATTAAGAAAATCTTCTTTAAAGTTGTCCATTTATGTTCACGATTGTGCTGCATTCACTCACAAAAATAAATGTTTTTATATATTTACGGTAGAAAATTTACTAAATATCTACATGGAATCGATCATTTTGACCCATACAATGTATTGTTGGCTATTGCCTCAAATATACTTGTGTGACATGTGACTGGTTCTGTGATCCAGGGTCATAGTGCATGATTAACCTAGCAGCAATAGAAAGAACACTTCATGTTTTATTTTATTTTGTATTAATTAAACAATATAACACTATTTATACTTAAATTATTAATTTTCTCTTTATTCATTAAAATGCTTAAAGGGGGGGGGTGAAATGCTATTTCATGCATACTGAGGTTTTTTTTACACTGTTAAAGAGTTGGATTCCCATGCTAAACATGGACAAAGTTTAAAAAAATAAGCTGTACATTTGATGGAGTGTTTCTGTGCCAAAAATACTCCTTCCGGTTTGTCACAAGTTTCGGAAAGTTTTTTTCGAGTATGGGCCTGTGTGATGTCAGATGGGGCGGAATTTCCTTATACGGATCCTAAGGGCACTTCTCCCGGAAGGGCGTGTGCGCACCCGTAGACCAGAGAGAGAGAGCGAATATGGCAAGCCCTTTTAACATTTAAAAGCTAATTTTGACTATCCGGAATTAACATTGTAGATATCAACAATGTCTTTCTGACTAGTCGTAATTACATTTTGGATAGTTGGAATTGTCATTCAAGATATCTGTAACGTAATTGTGACTAGTCGAAACGACAGATAGAGATATCTGTAATTCAGTTTTGACTAGGCAAAACTGAATTACAGATATCTGCAATGACATCATTGAAAATGACATTCAACTCGTCACATATCTTAAATGACAATTGCAGATATCTGTAATTCAGTTTTGACTAGGCAGAATGAAAGTTAAAGATATCTCAAACGTCATTATGACTAGTGCAAATTATTGTGCATGACGTTGCTCTATTTTACATATCCATTTCCCCTCCCCACCATAATCAAAGAAAACGTGGGTTAATTTCTTTATTTCTATGAATGGAAGAAGAAAGAAGCAGGCATGGCGTTGGCTGTAATCGAAAAAAAATAAAATAATATTTACAATGCTATGTTTATGTTCATGCTTAAAAGGTTGTTGTTGCCGTAAGATTTATGCGTGAAAAAGATTCACACTAATTCACTTTAATAAAGATGCTTACATGCATGCTATTCTTGAAAGTACAATAACATTAACTTCCTTAGATGAGAAACAAAGTTCTTAGTTCAGATTAGTTCTTATTTTTTATTTTATTTTTTCAGTTTGAAACAGCATGAAAAAAGACGATTAAAAACTCTGGTTGCTCCGACATGGTGCTAATCAGTGCTAATTAAAGTTAACAGTTAACAGGTGCTATGTGATTTGATGATTTGAACAACACGCTCTGTTCCCGCCTAAAGTGTGATGCATGCATACAGATATCTGCAACGTCATTTGGCCTAGTCAAAACTCTAATTCAAGATATCTGTAATTACATTTTGACTAGGCAGAATAAAAGTTACAGATATCTCAAATTTCAGATATCTCTAATCAAACTTAATTTCAAGATATCTTTAACTTGATAATAGATATCTACAATTAAATTATGACTATCCCTAACTCCAGTTTGAGATATCTACAACGCCATTTTGACTAGTCATAACTCCAGTTACAGATATCTACAACGTAATTTCGCCTAGTCAAAACTTAATTTAAGATATCTGAAAAGGAACATGTAGATATCTTGAATTGAGGTTAATTAAAGATATCTTGAACTGGAGTTATGACTAGTCAGAATCAAATTGAAGATATCTCAAACTAGAATTACAGATATCTACAATTCAATTGCAGATATCCGTAATTCACATAGTGGATATCTGCAACTGAATTGTAGATATCTGTAATGATAAACCCCATACAAATGAATGGCAAAAGTGACGTCATTTGTCCTAGGAAGAATGTCTTTGTGGATATCTGAAATGACAATTATGGATAGGAAGAATGTAGTTGCGGATATCTGAAATGTTCTTTTTGACTAGGCAAAACTGAATTACAGATATCTGCAACACATATCCAGTCTAGCTGTTAAATGTTAAAATGGCTTGCCATAGAGCGAAAGCAGTACGCCCATCAAAGCGCTGTGCTCGCTGCAGTCACAGGAATTTGTTTGTTCCCTGCATTTCGACGATCATTGTTTTATAAACAAGGCCCAGTTCGATGCCGGATTTGCAGATCATCTAATGCTTAAGGATGGAGCAGTCCCAACGATAAAGGTTCACGGTCGTGCGTTGGAACCGCAGGCGGTGAGTAAAACTGCTTCAAATGTCTGTGTGTTGTTAGCTATCGGCGCCTAAGCACAGCTTTAGCTTCGCCCACACGGCACGCCTCCAGCCGCTCGGCTTTTTCCGGAAAAGACTCTGTACAGCCTATCTTTCTTTTATAAATATAATAAAACTAAAGACCTTTGGAAGATATGAAGGATGCAATACTACTCTATAGGTACTCAAGATTAACATGAGATTGACTGAAACTGAGTGTTTCACCCCCCCCTTTAATATCAGCATCATATGCATACATGCAGTTATAATAGTGATAATAATTCAAGTCTTATCTTACTCATAACTGGTACAAGCTAAAAGCCAAATAAAGAAAACATCTGCATTTTTTACTTTCTTTAGACATATCTAATATCTCTCATTATTACATGGCTTGGTTGAATTCTAATGTAGAATGCGGTGTGTTATTTCTTGATAACAGACCGCTGTGAAGTATAACACACCGTTGCCATGAAAAACAGAGCGTTGCTATGGATGCAGGATTCTAACCGTAGAGACGGAACGGACTTTCTTTAGCGGAAGCAATATTTTAACAATATTTTGTGTCAAATGATTGATTTATTTTGGTGGGTAGCCATCTAATAAGCGGGTAATGTAGAGCGAGGCGGTTGTTATAGCGAACAGGTTGTTATACTGACAGGCTGATCGGGACCCTGACGCGAAGCCAGACAAGCAAAGAGTAAAGTTGATCAGATGTTGGTTATGTTTTGACTTTGCTACAGTGTTAATTTAACACTTTTCAGCGTTCTTATATTGTAACACTTTAGCACTCTCGAGTATGATCTCAAATTAACTCTCCTGAGAGTTTATTTGAGACCACACTCAAGAGTGTTAATTTAACACTGGAGTTTTGCTGTGTATCTTAATTGATCCTTTCAAGCTTTTTTGTTGAACATTTTCAAAAAGTATATAATTTATTAGATATAGAGAGCACTTTAGTATATATTTTCAACTAAAAGTAGATGTTTCTGGCACTCACCTAAATTATAACACAGAGCAGCAATTTGGACACACAATATGTCTTGATCCTGTATCTCCTGCTTCTCTCTTAGATCCGGTTCCTTTTCAAGATCCTTCAGTTGTTTCTCTTGCAGAACTTTGCCCAGACGTCCAGCTAAATATGCAGCACTGCACAAACAGTCAAAACACAAATTTAAACACAACACAGGATACATCCATTGATTTAGAAGAAGTTACAACAGTATAAGCAATGTTTTGTCAAGTAAAAAAAAAACTATATATAAAAAGTTAAAATGTGTTTATCATATAACACTTAAATTAAGTTTAAAAATGTATTCTAATAACAATTATATATTTATGTGGAAGGCGGGGCATGGTTTAAGAGGCTGCTGCAGAATGAGTAAGGGTGAGTTGATGGTTAAGGGACACACCTCTCGTTAATTAAATCTAACTGGTGTTTTCATCAAGAGACAGGATAAAAAGCTGGGCTTTGAGAGAGTGAAGGAGAGCTGCCTAGGAGGCATGCTGTGCTGTTTCATGCTGCACTCAGAGGAAAGAATTATTAGCTGCTCTCAGACCCTGCCTCCCTCATTTCTTACAAATACTTTGTATTAAAAATCTTTATAATAACTGGCTTTCTATTAATGCAATGCAGTGAATCACAACCATCTGAGGTCTCCTAGTGTCTTACATTGTTGGCAGTTTAGTGTTAAGTGATTAATTTACAGCAAACCAAAAGATAACATATATGCTTGCATGCCCGAAAACATTATATTTGTCTTATATTTCATAATGAACATTGTGCATGATGTGTTTAAAAAAGCATGCATAGAAAACTGATTGCTGTTGGAACTCTTGCTTGTTGTCCGCTACCATTTTGTCTATTTAAATGGAGAAAAATCGATCATAATTCCAGTAAACTATGGAGTGCCGCAGGGATCTGTGTTGGGCCCTCTGTTATTCTCAATATATATGCTGCCACTTGGAAATATTATAGGGAAACATGGAATTAGTTTCCATTGTTATGCTGATGACACTCAAATATATATTTCATCACGGCCGGATGAAAACGCTAAATTATCCAAATTGACAGAGTGTGTTAAAGATATAAAAGATTGGATGACGCGTAATTTTCTTTTATTAAATCCAGACAAGACAGAGTTAATACTTATCGGTTCAAAAAACCGCCCACAGAACCTCTCACAATACAACTTTGACATCGTAGGATGTCCTGTTACTTTATCCTCTACAGTAAAAGACCTGGGTGTTATACTCGATTGTAACCTGTCTTTTGAAAATCATATTTCGTATGTTACAAAAACAGCCTTTTTCCACCTTAGAAACATTGCTAAGCTACGTAATATGCTATCAGTTTCTGATGCAGAAAAGTTAGTTCATGCATTCATGACCTCGAGACTAGATTACTGTAATGCTTTATTAGCCGGTTGTCCTGCATCCTCAATAAACAAGCTACAGTTAGTCCAAAATGCCGCTGCTAGAGTTCTTACTAGATCAAGAAAATATGATCATATAACACCGATTTTATCATCACTACATTGGCTACCTATAAAGTTCCGTATTAATTATAAGGTATTGCTACTGACTTATAAAGCCCTAAACGGCTTAGCTCCAGTCTATTTAACGGATCTTCTATCACCCTATAATCCATCGCGCTCTTTAAGATCAATAAATTCAAGGCTTTTGGTCATACCTAGGATATCCAGATCAACCAAAGGAGGGAGAGCATTTTCACATTTGGCTCCAAAACTCTGGAATAGCCTTCCTGATACTGTTCGTTGCTCGGACTCACTCTCCCAGTTTAAAACTAGATTAAAGACGCATCTTTTCAGCCAGGCATTCATATAATATTGTTAATCTCACAGTTTCAAACTACAATCCGGCCTCTAGTTCATAAATGCCAGAGGAGAACTGGCCCCCGACTGAGCCTGGGTTCTCCCAAGGTTTTTTTTTTTTCTCCATTAGGTCACCTGATGGAGTTTTAGGACACCATTAGGCCGCTTGCTGGAGTTTTTCGGTTCCTTGCCACTGTTGCCTTTGGCTTGCTCAGTTGGGGATATTTTGGGGATATTTAATTTTATTCTATCAATCAATAAATTCCACTAGAAACAAACTTTGTTGTATTATTTTATTTTAATACTGTGAAGCTGCTTTGATACAATCTGTATTGTGAAAAGCGCTATATAAATATACTTGATTTGATTTGATTTGATTTGTTGTGACTTTCAAAAACAGTTAAAGCAATCAGAGACAAAAAATGATGTTACAAATTCATGGGTCAAAATATTTCTTAGTGGTCTCAAATGAAATAATTTCACGGTAATAATATGCTCACATTATTAGCACATTGTAAATATTAGTTAATAAATTTAAATGGCAGTTTGTCAATTTCAGGGCAGTTGGTTTCTGCAATTGAAATTAAGGCGAGTTTAAATTTATTGCAGTACAGTTTTTAAACAATCTGTAGTGTGGACACACTGAGGGATATTCATTTAACACGGGGGATTTTGTTGTGTAGTGTGGAGAATGTTTATAATGTTGTCAATGAATGGGATGCATTTTGGCTTTAATACGATTTTCACAGTTAATAGGCAAGAATAAACCTTGTGTCCTCCATGATTCCTGTTCTTTCTGACAACAAAGCGTATGAATGTGACATGCTCATAATCATGATTTCAGGGGGAGGTAGGACTTTTCCAATTGCACATGACAGCAGCATTAGTATGCCCTTTTTTGTTACCAAGGTTTGTCACCTTTCTAGTTCCAAAAATTATCCTATTTACTCCTAAGTTTCTTTAAAAATGTATTGCTTTAATTTTACATTACCCAAGTGAGTGTTCGAAGCGGGTGTGAGTGGCTCCCGGATACACCAGATATGTTCCTCCGAGTTGTTTGATGTGACGGAGTCTCTGAAACTGAGGAGTGTCGATGATCTTCACCAGCAGGGGGTGCAGCGCAATCTGACCATGAATGGGGTCGTGGAAAATCTACAGGACAGAAAAGAGTAAAAATACTATATGCTGTTCTCAGTTTAGAAATGCACCAGGAAAAGTGAGGTTTCAGACAATATCAACATTTTTTGATGACTGCATCAATAAGGACAGCAGCAACTATAAAAAACATTATATTAAATAATTAGTTCATTTAGAGCAGTGGTTCTCAACCCTGTCCTGGAGTACCCCCAACACTGCATGTTTTCTTTGTCTCCCTAATCAAACACACCTGATTCAACTCATCAGCTCATTAACCCATGTGATAATGAGCTGATGAGTTGAATCAGGTGTGTTTGATTAGGGAGACAAAGAAAACGTGCAGTGTTGGGGGTCCTTCAGGAGCAGGGTTGGGAAACACTGATTTATAATATGGACTAATAGAGCCATTTCCGAAGCATCTCTAAACTGTGTTCTCATCGATCTGTTACCTTATTTGACAGTCAATCAGTAAAACTATAGATGTATTTATGCAATATTTAAAAAAAATAATAATATTAATAATCATCACAGCTGCTAAAAAGTAATTTCTGACTCTGTACACTGCCATTATTATACATATTGTCATTATTACATCATCAAGTTGTGTAATATATATGCAGACAGACAGATTGTCACTTGCCTATAACTGCACATGTAAAAATACTGTTTGTTGAGTTTTGAAGTTTGGCTGTCTAAAGCATTAAGCATCATGGCTTATGTGTCTGTTTAGTAACATGTTACATTTTTTATTCATAGCAGTCCAACATACTAATCCTAAACAAATAAAATTAAATAAAAATAAATTTTTATAAATATTTTGGTCCATTTTTAACTTTTACCTTGTGAAAGGAAGTTTGATCTTCAGCCTCTTCAGTTGTAGGAGGAGCAGCCGCACCATGTGACGATGAACTCGTTCCCTTATCTGTAAGCAAACCGTCATCAATTTTTGTGAGTGAATGCTAATAGGTCTGTGTTGTGTTTTAAAATAATTAATTAACAAGCATAAGCACAAGAAGAGTAAAACATTTCAGAGCAAAATTAAATTCTTAAATCTAATTTACAGTATATCTTTAGGTTTACTTCCACCCAAAACCAAAAATGACAACTCAGATAGCAACATTGTGTCGGCCCAGATCCGGCCCACATCTGGCACACGCGGAAAGATGATCTGGCCCACATGCAGTGTGGAATGACGGCCATTGGGCGGACCGCTCCTGTTCGCCAGATCTGGGCCATGAGGATTAAACAACTCCACAAACAGCATTACCAGCTTCACTTATTACTAACCAGACTGACTTTATTTCTGTCAGACGTCTACAAAAGTTTTATTGAGAATTAACAGAGATAAGATGTTGATGTTTGGTTGAAAATAAAGCAAGAGAAGATGTGATCAAATGATTTTGTCTACTTGTTAATGATAACAATATAATCAGTATAGTGTTCTGATTCACTTATGTCATCCAGAATCTAATCTGTAGAGATATAATTTTGTATTAATTATAGCAAGCCTGAAATTCTAGAATATGAAATCCAGCAGTGTTTCAATTGAATCTACACACACACACACTAAACATTTCAAAACTCCCACATTTATTAGACTTTCTTCTCTAGAAGACTTTCTTCTGTCTTTCTTCTCTAGAAAAACTAATGTTTAAAAAGTCAAGGGTCACTATAACTAAATGAAATACTGATCACCATAATGGTGACTTCAAATGAAACACAGAGTTAAACCTCTGTTAATTCTCAATAAGAACTTTTGTAGACGTCTGACAGAAATAAAGTCAGTCTGGTTAGTAATAAGTGAAGCTGGTAATGCTGTTTGTGGAGTTGTTTAATCCTCCTCTGCTGAGATCTTCACAGATTTAATGTCTTCTTTTCTCTTCAGTTGATTTCATCTAAGGCTTTGGCTGAAGTCAGTTCTGTTTATCTTTCCTTCAGTGATTCTGCTTGTTCACAGCAGGTGTTCATCACTAATGCTCAATCATCACTCAATTGATCACTGAATTATCTCTTTAACTCTAACGCTGCTTCAGTGTTACTTTTAACACCCAGCTGGTGGTTCCCATAGAAACACTGAGTGGTGTTAATGTAACACCTGGGATTTACTGTGTGTATGTGCGGATGTAGATTATAGTTGATTAAATAGAATTAAATAAATAAATAAATGACATTCATTGATTTCATTTTCTATTCATTTAAATTATAATATTTTTTTATCCTCAGGTGGTGTTTTTTTTTTTTTTCTTTGGTAGTATTCATGCATGTCCAAATTTTTTGTCAGGGACAGAGGTGCACTATCCTGGAGCAACCACTAGGTTGTGGTTTGTATTGCGTGTTTATTACAAGTGTTGTGTGTTCTGACCTGTAGAGTGAGTTGAAGAAGATGCCCCCATTTGTGAGGCATGGAGGGTTAAAGGTGAACTAAGTAACTTTTTTACCTTAACAGAACAGCTTTGGAGTCATTGGAATAGTTATATGACTTTTTTCGGGTTGAATGGTGGTCGTCTCACACCCCCCAAGCGCCTGTGAGCCGAAAAACCACCCTTGCAACTTTGAGCCGCGTGATTACATCGCGTGATCTTGCGATGTAACGAATTGCTTTACGTTATTTAGTCAGACTCGAATAAATATCGTTCTTGTTGATGGACTAGTAGACATCTTCAGAGGTTATCTGTGCCTGTTCGATGTCCGACGCTTTGTAACGCGTTGTGTCAGGAGGAGAAATAGGGATAGCTCACAGATAAAGTTATTACAGAGGCCAGACAGACTCACAGAGGTGATTGGCATCTCACAACTTGCACTTTATTCCCCAGTCGAACTCGTGTAACTGTCTGTCACCCGTTCTACCATCCACATCTTTACTTTAATGAGCATCAAACTGAAATAACCCGCATACATGGGGTGTTCGAGGTGCATATACAATACAGACTGCCGACAGTTCAACAGGGCACGCGCAGCTCTTAAAGGGGCCACACCTTATTTCCACTCATTATAGCTTCCATCCTACTGAACAGGTACCGGTATAGAGGGCGGAAGGGATCAGACTGTGAGTGCAGAGACAGCTCTGCGCGAGTGGTATTTACAACAGTAATGTTAAATACAAGTACTCCACAGCGACTCTAGGGGTCGCTGTTTGACAAAAACAGAAAGCTGCATAGTGTGCCTTTCACAAGTCTGTTGCTGTAACTGCTGCAAACAGAAGTAAAGTGATAACTACAACTCAATGTATGTAGTAGTCTGATATATATTGAAGATACTACAAGAGGAAATAATGTCTCTTTACCCCCGGAGGGTTTCACAGTCAAGGCTTAAGCTAGTCCCAGACTAAAATGCATGTTTGAGCCGTTTTAACCAAAGCAACTTGCACTGGCATATTTTCAAATATGTCACTGCCATTGTTTTGTCTCAAGATGTTTTTTGTCTGAAGCATGTTTATAAAAGCTACTTAACTGAGCTAAGGCCTAATCCTGACATAATCTAAGCCGTGTCTGTGAAGCCAGGCCTATATCACATTATACCTGGTTAGGGACATTTATACTGTAACTTTGAATAAATGCATCTGCTAAAATATGTCAAAAGTAAGTTAAAAAGTATACAACTCAGATGCTACACTAATACAGATAGAAATAAATGCTTATAGAGTAGCACAATTGTGGTTACCTGAATGATCCCCAAAATCAATGAAGTTTTTATTGTCTTCGCACCACTTATGAAAGCAGCCCTCAGCTTTCTGCTGATTCTCCTGACCCTTTCGATCATAATAGACCCTTACAAGCCATTCATGAAACTTCCTTGGCTTGAGACTGGACACCTGCAGGGACACACCACAAACTACAGCAATCTGAAAATCATGAGCTTAAAGTCTGCGTGAACCGGAAGTTGCAAACAACTTTTCTCCAGTGTTGTGACGTATTTCCAAGTGAAAGGGAATATTGAACAGAGGGCAGGGTTTAACTTTAGTGCTCCGCCTCTCCATATCTCGCTCATAACAGACTAACGGTTTGAGGGGAGTGGTGAAGCGTTTTCAACCCGAGCCGTCAAACTGACATCATCAGAGAAGGTCATTCCAGACCGGAAGTAACTTTTCAGATTTTGATTAAAGATTACCACGGCAAACATTTATTTTCTGTGTATTAACTTGCATGGATTAATTGTTCACCACAAGACTAATATGCACTAACAAAGTAAATGGGGGCAATTTTGATTTCATGTCGACTTTAAATCTAGTCACTAATTCATTTATTTTAGTGGTGACTCAGTAAAACAGACAATTTGATGCTCAAGAGATTCACAATCATGAATAATAATTATTTATAATAAATATTTGAGATAAGTGAGATTTTGTACCTGGTACTTCTCCATCTTGAAGGCTTTGTTTGGCTCATTCTTGCTATAAAAATGGACATTTTCAATGGGCTCATTACCCACTTCACCAAATCCCATCTCAAGAACCTGAATAAGAATTTAGGATAGAAAGATACATGTGAAAATGAAGAGGTACAAAATAGACATTTTTTACATAATTATATTTCTCCACTTAAACATACATGAATGTCACAGTCCTTAGCCTCCGACTGTTCCTTCTTCCAGCGAGTCTCCAGAAGTTTCTGAAGTTTTTGAATTGTAAATTGGCAATTAGACACACATTACAATAAATAAAGTCAAACATGTTCAAACATTTGGGTTAAGTAAGATTGTTTTTTTTTCATTTTTTTTTTTTAAAGAAATTAGCTCAGAAAGGACACATTAAATTGATCAAAAGTGACAGCAAAGACATTTTTAACAAATTATTTATATATCAAATAAATGCTGCTCTTTTGACCTTTCTATTCATCAAATAATCCTGACAACTGTTTTCAACATTGATAATAATCATAAATATTTCTTGAGCTTCAACTCAGATTCATCAATCGAGCATTAAATCATATTATTAGAATGATTTCTGAAGGATCACATGTGACACATGTGAAGACTGGAGTAATGATGCTAAAAATTCAGCCATGTGAATATATTGAGAAATGTAATTTATTCCTGTGATCAGTGTAATAATTTTGACAATATTACAATTTTACTGGATTTCTGATTTAATACACAGCCTTGGACAAACATAACACATCTCGCTGACCCCAAACCTTTGAACAGTACTGTATATAAGGCTTTTCTGTTTTTAATAGTATGTCTAATTTCATGCTATGACTACAAACTAACAAAATTAATCTGATAGTACCGACACGTGTGAGTATCACATAAAAAGTTGCATATTAATACAAACAAAAAAATACAATTTACACCCATACACAAGTTAAATGTTGTAGAAATACAGGTATGTAGGGAGATACCAGTAATTATTTTTGTGTGTTTGTATGAGTTAATTAAACCATATTCATTATACAATAAATCTGTACAATGAATGGCTGAGCCGTATAAAACTTACCTGATAGACTTTGATCTTGAAGGCTTTAACAGGCTGGGCTTTGGGGCTGTCCTCCTGGTTTTCCTAAATGAATTTGAAAGATTAATCATATAAGAAAACACTACAATAAATGAGGTAGTAAAACAACAATAACATAATCATGCAACAATTTGATAAAACTGACACTGTCCCTCCTGTCATGGCCACGGATACTGCCCTTCTCTTCCCAGTCAACAATTTGATCTCAGTGATCTCACCATGAGCTCCCAGGATACCCGTGATGTGTTCACAATCTGCAGCATGAAGCTTTTGATCGTCACCATTGTTGAGATTCATTCTCTGATTCTTGATCTCTCTTTGTGTATAAATGACACAGTAGTTCAAATGTTTGTGTCTTATTATACATGTCAAACCCTTCATGAATGATTATGACACTCGTGTATCTCAAACTGTGTAATCACCTCACAATGACTGTATGCTGAATCCAGGTGATGAATATGTTATTATCATCAATCAATCAATCAATCAATCAATCAATCAATCAATTTATTTATAAAGCACAAATAAGCACAACTTCCGTTGATCCAAAGTGCTGTACAAAGGATAAAAAAGACATGACGCAATACACTACAAAGATAACAACAAGACAGTTGCTTCAACATTCAAATTGCATACGACAGATCAAATAGAAATGTCTTTAACCTCGCTTTAAAAATCCCCAAAGTTGGCGCAGCTCTGATTTCAGGAGGGAGGCTATTCCAGAGTCTAGGAGCGGCACTAGAAAAAGCCCTGTCTCCTCTAGTCTTAAGTTTTATTCTTGGAACCACCAGAAGGCCTAGGTTCGCAGACCTAAGAGCTCTTTATGGTTGATAAACAGTCAGTAAGTCCGTGAGGTATGATGGAGCCATCCCATGTAATGACTTAAAAGCTAATAATAAAACTTTCATTTTGACCCGGAGAAGATTTTCTTTTTCCCGAAAATACTAGTTAATGTTATCGCTTTGGACTGAAACTTAGTGACTTTTTTCACAAATGGTATAACTACTTCTGAAATGTTTTGTGACAATTTTCTTAATTTTTTAGGGGGAGTTTTGTCACCTTGTCACTCTTGTGGTGTTCCCGGTCAAAAATGACCGGACTACAAAAAATAGCTTATAAATCACTCATTATGCAATATTATCACCCAATATTGGATTCAATCTTTTTGTCAACTTGTTCTCTTTCAATTAGGACTGGTTTTATATTTCTATTTGCATCTGATTAATCGTAGGCCTCATTTATTTGAGAGTAGGCATCTAATTTTTTGAGTAAAAAAAACATTATTTTTGAATAATTTTGGAAATTTTAAATAAATTCTGAAGAAAATTGGCACTGTTGATCACACTAGTCTACTTTAATTTTTCACCAGGAATTGTGTTTTGAAAAACTTTTATTTTGTACAATATGGCACAGAGTTACACTTGTGGTGTTCCCGGTCAAAAATGACCGGACTACAATAAATAGCTTAGAAATCAATCATTATGCAATATTATCACCCAATATTGGATTCAATCTTTTTGTCCACTTGTTCTCTTTCAATTAGGACTGGTTTTATATTTCTATTTGCATCTGATCAATTGTAGGCCTCATTTATTTGAGAGAAGGCATCTAAATTTTTGAGTAAAAAAAACATTATTTTTTAATAATTTTGGAAAAATAAAATAAAATCTGAAGAAAATTGGCACTGTTGATCACACTAGTCTACTTAAACTTTTCCCCAGGAATTGTGATTTGAAAAACTTTTATTTTGTACAATATGGCACAGAGTTACACTTGTGGTGTTCCACTGGGCCATTGAGGGCCATTGTGGGCCATTGTTTCAATGGGCCATTGAAAGTGAATGGGAGAGACCAATGCAACCAATGAATGGAACAACACAAATTATGTATCATTTTAAAGCTTAGAATCTCAGCTTTTTAATGCATCTAATCACTTTGATCAACTCCTAACGACTGCTGAGTTATCACTCTAAAACTGAGTGTACCCCCCGCAGGCGCCACCTAGCTGCGAAATAAATAATCATAATATTTTTCAAAACTATTACCTTGATCAACTTAAAATAGGTGTCATTTGAAAGCTTAGAGTCTGAAATTTACAATGAATGTAGCCAATTTGATAAACTCCTAAGTAGTGCTGAGTTATTTGCTGATAAATAAAAATAAATAAAATCATAATTTATAAACTACTTTTTTGTATTACATTCAGCAATATGTCAAATACATCATACAGCTCTGATAGTCCTGTGTCATATGTCATTTGAAAGGTCTCAATGAGTAGAATACAACAAGCATAATTGTTTCAGGCTTTTTTACTAAACTTGAGCGAGGTTTTTCTAAAAGAAGCCCTTCAAGAGACCCATGTGTAAACCATGTATGGATGCTGAATTTTAGACACATTTCCGCTCGTAACTTCATGAAACATGCTCCGATTGTGGAAAATGACACATCATTATTTACAGCAGATGCTTACAATTAAAATGAGTCCAAACTCAACATGATCCATAACTCAGAACTAAAGATATTCCTCGTGGAGTTCTAACACAAAAAAAATCACAGACGCACAGACTCACGTAGCCAATCAAGGTAGCTTAGACTTGGCCTTTTTACTCGTATCTTCATGAAAATTATATCGATCATGAAAAATGGCACATCGTTATTTACAGCAGGAGTTCACGATTAAAAAGAGCCCAAACTCATTATATTCCATCAATCAGATCTAAAGATATTCCTCATGGCGTTCTAACACAGAAAATACCACAGACGCACCTAGCCAAGTATATACTCATGAAGCACTCTCGTTTGGTTTTCGCTCATAACTTCACGAAGCATGCACAGTTCGTAGAAAACTGTACATCATTATTTTCAGCAGACTATCACTATTAAAAAGAGCCCAAACTCAGCATAATCCATCACTCAGATCTAAAGATATTCCTAATTGAGTTGTAACACACAAACCCCCACATACGCTCACAGAGCCTTGAATATAGATGTAGCCTAGCATTTATGTCCCGTTTTAACTCATAACTCAATGAAGCATGCATAAATTGTGGAAAATGGCACATCATTATTTACATGAGATTGTTAAGATTAAAAAGAGCCCAAACTCACCATAATCCATCACTCAGATGTAAAGATATTCCTCATGGACTTCTAACACATGTCTCTCCCATTCACTTTCAATGGCCAATTGAAACAGTGGCCCTCAATGGCCCAGTGGAACACCACAAGTGTAACTCTGTGCCATTTTGTACAAAATAAAAGTTTTTCAAAACAAAATTCCTGGTGAAAAATTAAAGTAGACTAGTGTGATCATCAGTGCCAATTTTCTTCAGATTTTATTTTATTTTTCCAAAATTATTTAAAAATAATGTTTTTTTTATTCAAAAAATGAGATGCCTACTCTCAAATAAATTAGGCCTACAATTAATCAGATGCAAATAGAAATATAAAACCAGTCCTAACTGAAAGAGAACAAGTGGACAAAAAGATTGAATCCAATATTGGGTGATAATATTGCATAATGAGTGATTTCTAAGCTATTTTTTGTAGTCCGGTCATTTTTGACCGGGAACACCACAAGAGTGACAATGTGCCATTTTGTACAAAATAAAAGTTTTTCAAAACAAAATTCCTGGTGAAATATTAAAGTAGACTAGTGTGATCAACAGTGCCAATTTTCTTCAGATTTCATTTAATATTTCCAAAATTATTCAAAAATAATATTTTTTTTACTCAAAAAATCAGATGCCTACTATCAAATAAATGAGGCCTACAATTAATCAGATGCACATAGAAATATAAAATCAGTCCTAACTGAAAGAGAACAAGTGGACAAAAAGATTGAATCCAATATTGGGTGATAATATTGCATAATGAGTGATTTCTAAGCTATTTTTTGTAGTCCGGTCATTTTTGACCGGGAACACCACAAGTGTGACAATGTGCCATTTTGTACAAAATAAAAGTTTTTCAAAACAAAATTCTTGGTGAAATATTAAAGTAGACTAGTGTCATCAACAGTGCCAATTTTCTTTAGATTTCATTTAATATTTCCAAAATTATTCAAAAATAATGTTTTTTTTACTCAAAAAATCAGATGCCTACTATCAAATAAATGAGGCCTACAATTAATCAGATGCACATATAAATATAAAATCAGTCCTAACTGAAAGAGAACAAGTGGACAAAAAGATTGAATCCAATATTGGGTGATAATATTGCATAATGAGTGATTTCTAAGCTATTTTTTGTAGTCCGGTCATTTTTGACCGGGAACACCACAAGTGTGACAATGTGCCATTTTGTACAAAATAAAAGTTTTTCAAAACAAATTTCTTGGTGAAATATTAAAGTAGACTAGTGTCATCAACAGTGCCAATTTTCTTTAGATTTCATTTAATATTTCCAAAATTATTCAAAAATAATGTTTTTTTTACTCAAAAAATCAGATGCCTACTATCAAATAAATGAGGCCTACGAATAATCAGATGCAAATAGAAATATAAAACCAGTCCTAACTGAAAGAGAACAAGTGGACAAAAAGATTGAATCCAATATTGGGTAATAATATTGCATAACAAGTGATTTATAAGCTATTTTTTATAGTCCGGTCATTTTTGACCGGGAACACCACAGGTGGAATTGGGTTGTGAACACCACACAAGGGTTAAAAGTGATTCTATAGCGCACTGGCAGCCAATGGAGTGACTTAAGGACAGGAGTTATATGATCTCGTTTTCGAGTTCCTGTCAGAACTCTTGCAGCGGCATTCTGGACTATTTGAAGGCGGTTAATGGATGATTCACTGATCCCCACATAAAGCGAATTACAATAGTCCAGCCTTGTAGAGATAAAAGCATGTATGACTTTTTCGAAGTTAGAGAATGAGAGTATAGACTTAATTTTTACCAGAGTTCGTAACTGGTAAAAGCTTGATTTTACAACTTGATTGACCTGTCTATCAAGCTTTAGGACACTGTCTAGTACCACTCCCAAATTCTTAACATATGGCTTCACATATGGTGTCAAGGTACCAAGATTTATATTTGTTGTATCGTGTAGACTGGAAGGTGTAAACACTATAACCTCTGTCTTTTCCTCATTCAAACTTAATAAATTTTGCGACATCCATGCTTTCACATCCTCAAGGCAATCAGCCATCTCTTCTAGATTCTTTCCATGGTTAAGAGGAAAATACATTTGTGTGTCGTCTGCATAACAATGATAACTCAAGTCATATTTTCTAAAAATAGTACTCAAAGGAAGCATATATAAAGAAAACAGCATCGGAGCCAGTGTGGAGCCTTGAGGAATTCCGCATGTTAACTTTACTGATGAAGATCGGTAGTTACTAATGTTGACTGAAAAACTCCTGTTTGTAAGATACGACTGAAACCAATGTAATACTGGGCCTCTGATGCCCACTGTGTGTTCTAGCCGAGATAGCAGGACATTGTGGTCTACCGTGTCAAATGCCGCACTTAAATCCAGGAGTATCAATGCTACAGAATCTCCAGAGTCAGTGGCTAAAAAAATATCATTGAGTACTTTAACAAGTGCCGTTTCCGTAGAGTGAAATTTTTTAAAACCAGATTGAAATATATATCAATAAAAAACAAGCATCACCTGGATATGTTCTCTTTTGGCTTTTGCCATAACAAATGTGTCTTAGAAATACAGATACAGCAGCAAGAGAAAATATAATGTCTTAAAGTCAAGGGTCGAGAGCCCAGCAAGTGAGTATCACCATATGAGAATGGTGTGATGTCACTGTGATCACCACATGATCTCACGCTTTGACTGGGTTCCTTATCTCACCCTTGAAGACCATCATGGCCACTGAGAACATGTCCCTCTCTTTATTCATGAATATAGTAGTCAAAGTCCCTTCTCCAGCTCCATCTGCTCCACACTGATCCTCCACCCTGACTCCACAATGGCTCTCCACAGCTGGCTACTACACTGTGGTTGTTCCTCCACCAGCTCTGCCATGGTTGTAGACGACATTTTTCCTCCTCACGTAAATGATTAGATTTCGATGGCTTACGTTTCTTCCCTACCGCAGAAACCACCACAGGTCCATCAATGCTGTCAAATTTATATATTTTTTTGTTTGTTTGTTGATCAATAAGTACAAAGTAGATGAGAAAAACTAGGATGCCGGGTGTATTCAAAGCGCCGCCGTTACTGTTCACAATGTGTGGAATGGTGCGCTGTGATTGGTTGAGCGGATTTATCGCATTCTGCAGAGAAAGGAGACTGGCGTTTGTCACGGTTTGGAAAGAAAGGGAGAAAACATGACAGAATAACACGGCAGATATCGCATTTTACGTAAAATTAAAAATTGACTTTTCAATACCGACCCTATACAATACTGATTTTTGCGGGAACTCAATTTTTTGAAAAATGGTGTTTATCGCGTTTTGGAACCAAACTCGTCATATTCTCTTCCCTTACACTAACCTGACCCCTAAACCTACCCATCACACAAAACCTTCTGCATTTTTACATTAAAAAAAAAAACTCTCATCATTCTATAAGGGTATTGCCATCTTGGTGGGGACATTTGGTCCCCATAACATAGGGATTAAGGGACAAACGCACACGCAGCCTAGTCTTATTGTTGTATAGCTGTTATTCCCAGTGGATATGCAGTACTTGCCTGGTTGTACTCCGCGACACACTAACTGCAATTTATATAAGCATGGATGGATAATAGATAAAAGACTTTGTTTTTGTTTGTTTGTGGCTCAGACCATACTCTTGAGAAATGTATAATTGCAATATTATAATCCTGTACCACAAATGCCAAGTGAGAAATTGAATGACTACCTTAATCTTGAAGGCTTCCTTAGGCTGGTCTCCCAAACTGGCCAGCAGTATGTCCTAAAGCATTTAGAAGGGTAGATATTAGCATATACGAAATTACACAAAATAATTTAATGCTTTTATCTTAAATAATATTATGTATTGAAATATATCTTCAATAATAATAAAGTATATTTTGCAGTGTGCTCTGACTCCAAACTGATAAAATGTTATAATGTCTGATAAAGCTAACAAAATAAAAACTCTGAATACAACTATGTTGGAAAGCAGTGCTGATTGTTGGTGGCAATGCTGCACTATCTGCTCATCTCTTTAGTGAGTGCTATAGGTGCACATCAAAATCCCCCTTGTTAATGTAACATTTTGCTCTATGTCTGAAATGAGTGGATTTGCACTTAAACCCCTCCTCAGTTTGCTAGGTGGGTGGGTGCTTCAGGACACTTTTAATTGTATTAATCATGACAAAATTCATTTTTGAGGGGGAATGAGTACCTGATTCACTTTTTTCTTGAAGACGTCATCAGACTGGGCGTCACTCGACTGGGCTTTCAAGTCGTTCAGCAGATTTTTCTGACACATAAAATATTAATCTGATTATTCTAAAACTAACACTACATAATACAACTTTATAAATATGAAAACTTCTCAAATATTCTCAAACATTATTTTAATTAATTTAATTATTTAATTAATATTAACAGTTCCCAGGAGGGACTGAGATGCTGCATCAGTAGATGACACTATAGTGTAAAAATGCACATGTAAAAATGTAAAAATGCTGAAAGTTTTGTGTGATGGGTACGGCTGCACCAGAAACACCCAACCTACGTACCCATAACATAAAACTTTCAGAATTTTTACATTTTCAAAAAACATCACTTAGTATGATTTATAAGCTGTTTTCCTCATGTTGACACGTGTTAATTGATGTACCCACTGGTTACATCATTTTTACTCAACTGCTCATTCTGTTTAGAATGTTGGGTCGGATATTTGTACATTTTCAGCACAGACTTTACATTTGATTCAGATTCCATAATTGCCTATGGTGTTTGATGTGTATACTTTATTCATTATAGTATTTGTATAGTATAGTATTTGCCCAGATTTATTTGGCATTTATATTTGCTGTTGGTCAGAAGTATTCAACCCTGCTCCTGGGGACTGACTGTCCTGCAGAGCTTAGCTACAAAACAAGTCAAACACACCTGAAGCAGCTAATCAAGCTCTTCAGGATTGTTTGGAAATACACATGCAATTGTGCTGATGCTGGTTGGACATTTGGACAACTTTACAGGACAGTTGGTCCCCAGGAGCAGGGTTAAAGACCTCTCCTGTTGGTTGCAAGGCACAGTGAGCTTGGGAAAAGCACAATACAAATAAAACTTATTTAACATAGTATGCCTGAATTAAATGGACGAAGAGAGAAGGACTGCAGCGTGATAAGCTGAGTACTAAAGGGAACGGCCAAGACCTAGGGCACCAACTCTAAACTAAAGTGCCCACATAGCAACATTGTGACGGCCCAGATCCGGCCTACACTGTAAAAAAGAATACATTGATTTTATTAGTATCTAATTAATAAAAATGAGGCAACAGATTACAAGCAATATTATTAATTAAATTTAACAAATTAGAATTGAGTAATAATTAATCAAATGAATTCCTTAAAAGTTAACCATTTAAAATGAGTAAAATTTACAAAATATATTTTATTGCCAACATTGAAGACACCTGGTGTTAACAAGCAGAATCACTGAAGGAGAAAACCATAATTAAAGTCACCATTGTGGAGATCAGTGTGTGTTTTAGTTGGGCTCTTGACCTTAAATTATTAACTTTAAGTTTTGTTTGGCTGCTGTACATGGGTTATAACAGCCAGATGAACAAAGAGAAAAGGTGATCTGATGGTGTTGGTTGTGTTTTAACATAATCATTATTTCACAATCATTTGACCTGAATCACTGAACTCATAGAGTGCAATTTATGAGTTAGGTTTACTTTATTAATTATAGCAGCACTGGCCTTGTACAGCATAATATTTTTTAACTTTTACAATGTAAGGCAAATAATTTCTAAAAAGTTTCTCTTACATAAAAGGGAGACACACAGACATCAATAATCAGCCTGTGAATCTCAACAATGGTGACATATATAAAGCATGTTGCAGTGCATTCTGGGTTCCACCAATCAAAACTCATTCATGGCTCCCATCATGCATTGCTGCATGAATAAATAATGAGCTTATGTTCAGAGGTGATCTGTTTGTCACCATTGCTGAGATTCATACGCAAAATCTTGATGTGTGTTTGTGCCTAAAAAAAAATATATATATATATATATATTTATTTATTTATTTAATTTATTTTTTTTATTATTGATTTTATCATTTGGATTTCATTGAAAAGGCTAAAAATATTATACTGCTGTAATTAATAAAGTTAACTTAACTCATAAATTGGACTCTATATGAGTTCAGTGATTCAGGTCTAATGATTGTGAAATAATGATTATGTTAAAACACAACCAACACCATCAGATCACCTTTTCTATTTGTTCATCTGGCTGTTATAACTCATGTACAGCAGCCGAACAAAACTTAAAGTTAATAATTTAAGGGTCAAGCGCCCAACTAAAACACACACTTATCTCCACAATGGTGACTTTAATTATGGTTTTCTCCTTTAGTGATTCTGCTTGTTAACACCAGGTGTCTTCAATGTTGGCAATAAAAGATATTTTGTACATTTTACTTATTTTAAATGGTTAACTTTTAAGGAATTCATTTGATTAATTATTACTCAATTCTAATTTGTTAAATTTAATTAATAATATTGCTTGTAATCTGTTGCCTCATTTTTATTAATTAGATACTAATAAAATCAATGTATTCTTTTTTACAGTGTACATCTGGCACATGTGGAAAGATGATCTGGTGATTAATTTATTTTTTTGCCAGCTGTAACAGTGTGTTTGCAAACACATTTGCAGCAAGCTACAGTGAAATGAGATCAGGTGATGGTTACCTGTTCGTGGTAATTTTCATTCCGGGTTTTAAAATCTTCGACCATCTTCTCCCAGTGTTCTGTCAGCATGTTCTAAAAGTTTTTGAGAGGAAAAAGTCAGTCCTTAAAGACTACAATTTGCTTAATTGACTATGGGTGGTTGCTGCTGTGATATTTGATGTCAAAGCAAAAGTAAATATAAATGTTTTAGTACATACAAGGTTAACTTTTACACAGATTAATCATGTTAAATCTGACAGTTTAACAGCCAGTAAGGTACCTTTAACTCATCTTCCTTCAGTCGGGCCTCTCCCACAAACTTTGGCAGCCGTCTGTTAAGAACGTTTCCCAGAATGCTTTGGGCTTCAGACAGGTTGTCTGGATGGAAAGGGTCAACAGAATATTACTATATCTGTCTGAATACTTGATTCTGACTGGCTGACATGTGTGCATTAAACCCCGCTGAATCCAGTCAGTTTAATTACTGTTCTAGAGTAATGTGCTGCTGTTGGCTTTATAGTATTGTCTGTTGGTTGCCCTGCAGACTCTGTAAGAATATATTATGTTCCACTGCAGTTTGATTGACATCATACATTTAAAATGCTCTCATTTAGTAAAAAAAAAAATCAATCAAATATTGAGACATGTCTTAAATTCATGAAGAATTTAGGTTGAAATCTGCTTATTGGTTGTTATTTAAGTCAGATAAAATAATGGAGTCAGAGTTTAATTAAAATATAAATAACTCATTGAATAACCCAAGAGTTTTGCACATTAGAGCAAAATGGCAAAGAAGCAATTCAGACTGATTAGTTCAGAAAATGATTTGTTCAAAGATTCAGCCCTCGACTTCAATGACAGTGTTTTAGTGCCACAAGAATAAAGTTATAATGTTTGGCAGATAGTATGACCTTAAATTGACCTTTTACTATACGTTTTTATTGCAAAATCAAAATAAGAATTAAGCCATAGCTTTAGGAGATTAATATTATAGGGAAAGTCAAGCCAGTTGTACTAGGAAGATCATTTTCCTGGTTAGTGAATCCCACTGGGATAACACATGCACATTATATGTATATATTTATACATATCAAGTGAACTTAAGAAGAGCATGACATGTAGCTGACCATTTTGACTGGTTAGGAAAACTCAGATTAAAAGTAAAAGAAATGCTATGTCCTCATCATAAGAAATAAATTAAATTACTTGGGATAAAAATAAAATAAAAAAAAGTCCACTAAATCCATATAAAAATGGATTAAATAAAAATAAAGTTTAAAAAAGAACTACATAGACGTTAGAAACACATAAATGCAGACATACTACCCCACATAGCAACATTGTGTCGGCCCAGATCCGGCCCACATCTGGCACACATGGAAAGATGATCTGGCCCACATGCAGCGTGGAATGACGGCCCTTGGGCGGCTCACTCCTGTTTGCCAGATCTGGGCCACAAGCAGGCCATAGCAATGCCACATGTCAGCCAAGAGCAAAGAAATAAACCAGAACTGGACCTTATCTGAGCCACAAAGTCTGTGTATATTAAATATGGAGTCATCTCAGCCTTAATAAGCCTGTTAACAAGCAGAATCACTGAAGGAAAGAAGAGAACAGAAAAAGAGACGAGCAGAAACACAAGAACTGAAATCAACTGAAGAGAAAATAAGACATTAAATCTGTGAAGATCTCAGCAGAGGAGGATTAAACAACTCCACAAACAGCATTACCAGCTTCACTTATTTGGCTTGTGTTTGGCTTTTTCAAGATCTGATCAATGATGTGATCTAAAAGAGAAGTGGAAAAGAAATGGGTCAGTAGAATATTGGTATAGCAAGACCATTTACATATGCAGGTCATGCGAGTTAAGCTTACTGTAATACATAATATCAACCAATACAATTCAGACTAATATCAAAACCTCCATTCGGCTGTTTTCCTTTAGATGTAATTGACCAATCTGAGGCAGTTTTCAACCATGTTTGACATAAGTGGTTTTGGTTGAACAATGGATTTATAGTTTTTTTTCATTGTTACTTTTAGAAAATTAATATTTCTCTCAATTCCTTGCGATGCCTTATCTGACCTGTGAGTTCTGTATACTCCAGCATGTCATTTATGGCATTGGAGATCTTCAGCTGGCCATCAGCTTTTACAAATGCATCCCTGATCCTAATGTACCGAAAGAAACAAACAAACACCTGTGAACAAGTGTCAAATCTGGGGAAATATCACAATGCAAGCAGAAAAATTAAACAAATAAATATGCTTTTCTCAAACACACACACACACACACACACACACACACACACACACACACACACACACACACACACATTACTTGACATCGATGATGTAGCCGATCTTGTGTTGAAGGGCCTGACGGTGAAGAGTGTATCGTGTGTGAAACATGCCATAAATGTTCTCTGCCACCTGAGAGAGAAACAAAGATGAACAGACTAGAACACTGTATATATATATATATAGTATATATTATAACATAGTGAAAGGTATAGTCAAAATTACAACAAAACAAATTTGCATTCAAGTCAATATTTTTTATACAAGAGGCAAGGTTAATGATCATTAATTAGAATGAGTGTTTGACATACAATACTTTGTCCTCAATGTATAAATAGCCCAGTAAATTTGGTTAAAAATAATAATAATAATAATTATTATTATTATAAAAATCAGGCATTCTTTATTTGCATTGCCAGTAAATAGAATTCAGTGTATCAAATATTATACTGATCTGGATTGTCTATCTGATTGGACTGTTTGTTTGGATTTTGGACCTTTGATTAATGCTACATTTTTGTTTCTCTTTGACTTTTCTTGCTTCTCTTTAGAGGCTGGCATGTTATGTGAGCTCATTGCACATACTTTACATAAGATACAGTTTTGACAATGCAAAGTCTAGCCAAGTTTCTTAAAAGTGGCCGGTTGTACGTAAAAAGTTGTGAGTCTCTTGGTGAAGAACCAGAACACAGAAGCATACACACATAGTGATGGATGTAAATGAAAAGGTGAATTAGAAGGTACCTTGTCTCTGAAGCAGATGTGTTTCCTCCCGTTCATATCACACACTCGTGCAGATTTCAGCAGACGCTCATGGTCAAAGCCATTAGGAATGCCAAGATAATGACAGTCACTGCATATAAAATAAGAGAGGAAATAAGTACACAGCAAAATCCCAGATGAGAGTTAGAAACTAACACTGAAGCAATGTTGGAGTTAATTAAATAATTAAGTGATTAATTATGTGGTGGTTGGGTATTGGTGATGAACACCTTTTGTTAAAAAGCAGAATCATTGAAGGAAAGAGAAACACGAATGAAAACTGACTTCAGCCACAGTCTTAGGGTACGTTTACATGACAACGATGTGCTTAAAATGGAGATGTTTTTCCTTTGAGTTTTCCGTGTACAGACGACACCATTGTCAAAACAATCTCCATTTACACGGATCACGAAACCGACTAAAAACGCTGTATTCTGCTGCCAGGCAATTAGATGGCGGTGGAACACTATAGATTGAACACATAATACACATGTGCATGACGTCATCGTCTTCAGAGATTCATGTTTTTGTTGTTTACATGGAAACTTGCACTCTGAAACCCGTTTTCAAAACTTTGTGTTTTCAAGCACCCAAAAACTGTTGTTGTGTTAACGAATGGCCAAAACGAATGAAAAGTTTTTAGTTTTTAGTTAAAAATGGCGTAGTGTAAACAGCCCCTTAGATGGAATGTTATGTTTATCGTGAAGTCACCATTATGATGATCTGTGTGTTGCTGTCGTTGGGCTCATGACCACTGACCTTTTAATATAGTCTGAGGTTGGTTGATTGTGCGCTGATATGGAAGTCACAGGGTCTTATACACCTGCAAATACGAGTAAAAATCTATATTCATGAGTAAAATATTAGCTTCCATATGCCATTAGTGTTATGTACATAGCTCAAATAAGTGAACAGAGAGCGTGCTTTGCGTCTGTGTGTTTGACAGAGAGAGAGACTGTTGTTGACATCCTGAGGACAGGGTAACGTTACATTAGGCGATCAAGGCAGAGAAAATAATAATAGCAGTAAAACTGTTAATGTGGTTTGCTGGATAATTAATTTTAAGGTTTCCTTGCATTTATATGATGATCTCTGTGACATGCTTAATTCATTATCCATATCCTCCTTTACAAATATTTAAAGTACACAAAATTGTTCATTTATTACGCTAGCATATAGCTTTAACTGCTGCTCTCCTCTTTTGATTTTGCATCATGCAATAGCGGTGTTGTTGTTTTTTAAGCAAGATGCAGCTGACAGTGATTTAAGACTAAATGCAGTTAATTTATGTTTTAATTAAATCTATAATCGAAATTTTATTTTTTACATTTCTTACTTTCTTTTTCTTCCACAGAAAGATCTTTATGAAAACATTTGAAGACCATGCAAGAAGAATATTATAAGTTCAGCCAGTGCCGGCCCGAGCCTTTTGGGGTGTCAGGATACAGACCAGGAGACAGAGGTAAGTGAATCAAACACAGCTTTATTTACAGATGATCAGAGTGCGAGGTGAGTATTCACTCAATTTAAGTGCAGAAGTCGTGAAGGAAACTCGATGTGGAGTGAAAAGCAGGTAAGCACTTTCACTTTGGATAAGTTGACGTCAAGCAATCTCAGTTCAGTAATCTTTGTCTCTTCTCTTTCAGATGCAGATCGGCAATCAAACAAGCTCAGTTGAAACACTGGAAACTCAAAGGAACACAGGATCTCAGGCAGCATGGACTCAGACAGGATTTCTGAAGACAGCACAACAATGACATAAAGGTGAGTGTTTCAGGTAAGTATACATTACAGCTTGAAGTCTTGATGTATCAGAGGAAACGGAGACAACAGATTATGGTCTGTTCCTGTTGGAGGCTTGACCCAGACTGAAATCACAGAGAATGTGTTATGCGTTGACTGATGAGGTTAATGATTGGGAACAGGTGCGGGTGATTAATGATCCTGAGAGTGAGTACAGGTGTGCTAGAGGGAATCTTGGGTAATGTAGTGCAGAAACCAACGGTAACCGTGACAGTACCCCCCCCTCTCCGAAGGCGCGTCCTCGCGCCATATAACATCCAAAGGGGTGGGAGGGTGGGCATCCTAGATTCCAGGACAGTCCAGGCGGAGCTGGCTGGTCAGGGGACCAGGGCGGAACAGGCTGTGGCCTTGGCCAGGGCGGATCTGTCCGACCTCGGGCGGCCATGGTGGTGATGACCCTTCGGGTGGCCATGGTGGTGAGGACCCTTCGGGTGGCCATGGTGGTGAGGACCCTTCGGGTGGCCATGGCGGAGATGACCCTTCGGGTGGCCATGGCGGAGATGTTTTTTCTGGTGGCCATGGTGACACTGGGAACCTCGTCGGAGAGACCTCCGCGGTCCCCCTAGCAGGTATACTGCGCCCCCCCAAAATTTGAATGGGGAAATTGTCAGGTTTTGACACATGGCTGGATGAGGCAGGGGGCGAAAGCAGCTCTGGGCTGGACAGGACCAGCGACGAAGGCGGCACTGGGCTGGGCAGGACCAGCGGCGAAGAGGGCTTTAAGCTGGGCGAGACTAGCGGCGAAGGAAGCGCCTTTGGGAAGACTGGCTCTGGCTCTGGCTCTTGCTCGAAGACTGGCTCTGGCTCTGGCTCTTGCTCGAAGACTGGCTCTGGCTCTGGCTCTGGCTCTTGCTCGAAGACTAGCTCTGGCTCTGGCTCTTGCTCGAAGACTGGCTCTGGCTCTGGCTCTGGCTCTGGCTCCGGCTCTGGCTCCGGAACTGGCTCCGGAACTGGCTCCGGAACTGGACTCGGAACTGGACTCGGAACTGGACTCGGAACTGGACTCGGAACATCTGGGCCGACGACTGGCTCTGGGGGCCTGACGCTCTCAGTCTCAGGCTCGGCGGGCATGACGCTCTCAGTCGCAGGCTCGGCGGGCATGACGCTCTCAGTCGCAGGCTCGGCGGGCATGACGCTCTCAGTCGCAGGCTCGGCTGGACTGGCGTGAAGTGCAGGCTCGGCTGGACTGGCGTGAAGTGCAGGCTCGGCTGGACTGGCGTGAAGTGCAGGCTCGGCTGGACTGGCGTGAAGTGCAGGCTCGGCTGGACTGGCGTGAATTGCAGGCTTGCCTTGAGGGGTCTCAGGTTTGGTGTGGTGTGACTCGGACATGGCGTGGCACAGAGGCGGGGCTGACAGGGCGAAGTCTCCGGGTACGTCCTCCGTATTCTGGCGAGCCTGACGGGTCCTCTTCCTCTTATGACGGCGAAGTGGCGTAGTAGGAAGTGGTGGCTCGGCTGGGCAGTCGTGGCGAGCAGACTCGGCTGGGCAGACGACGTGCTCAGATTTGGCTGGGCAGATAACAGGCTCTGGCTCAGCTGGGCTGATGAGAGGAGGGAGATCAGAGAAGTCATCATCCCTGGAGATAAATTTGATTGTGCAGACGACTGGCTCAGGTTCTGGTTTTACTGTACTGATGAAATAAGGATCAGACTGGACATGAAGATCTGGTTGGACGCGGAGATGTTGGTGCTGGAGAAAGTGTCTGGCCCCATATCGTCCATATCCTCCCCTGTGACCTCCACGGATCCCCAGGAACACAGCTTGGCGGGTTCCCACAAAGGCCTGCTTATCATACTGGTTGAACATAGTGTATTCTTTGGGGTTCGCGAAAGCGCTGTCTGCGGGCTGTGTAGGATCCATAGCAGTTTAATGGTCAAGCCTTCTGTCAGGATACAGACCAGGAGACAGAGGTAAGTGAATCAAACACAGCTTTATTTACAGATGATCAGAGTGCGAGGTGAGTATTCACTCAATTTAAGTGCAGAAGTCGTGAAGGAAACTCGATGTGGAGTGAAAAGCAGGTAAGCACTTTCACTTTGGATAAGTTGACGTCAAGCAATCTCAGTTCAGTAATCTTTGTCTCTTCTCTTTCAGATGCAGATCGGCAATCAAACAAGCTCAGTTGAAACACAGGATCTCAGGCAGCATGGACTCAGACAGGATTTCTGAAGACAGCACAACAATGACATAAAGGTGAGTGTTTCAGGTAAGTATACATTACAGCTTGAAGTCTTGATGTATCAGAGGAAACGGAGACAACAGATTATGGTCTGTTCCTGTTGGAGGCTTGACCCAGACTGAAATCACAGAGAATGTTTTATGCGTTGACTGATGAGGTTAATGATTGGGAACAGGTGCGGGTGATTAATGATCCTGAGAGTGAGTGCAGGTGTGCTAGAGGGAATCTTGGGTAATGTAGTGCAGAAACCAACGGTAACCGTGACATGGGGGCCCTAAGCAGAATTTGATTTGGGGGCCCCCTCCCACCACGCAGAGTCACCTGAGCTTGACGATTATTGACACAAATGTCACGCTATAGTGTTACATTATAAATTAATACAATGAGGTTATGTATTAATACAAAATAAATACTTAATTAACCCTCTGGGGACCACAAACGCGCTCGCGCGTTTTGCTCGTTTTTTTTTTTTAGCAATGAAAATAAACACTAAATGCTCTGTTAATTTTGATCTTTCATTTTCGTGTAATACATCAATCGATCCTGTTCAGTTTCTATTTTTTTTCTGTATACTCACAATAAAAATAAAGTGTTTTGCTTTTTGACAAATAAAGAAAAATTAACATGATGCGATTTCTGCCTTCTCTCTGTCAGTAAACTCCCATTTGAAACGCGTTCGAAAATGATCTATAACTCCGCGAAAATTCAGTCAAACAGGCAAACAGACCCACGGGCATAAAGCTTGAGATCGCATCTTTTAAATGAAGTCATTTATATAAAAAACAAATATTCTCAGCTTCTGTAATCTGTATAAAAAGAGAGCGACTCCTGTCGAGCTCATTAGGAGCTCATTCACAGTAATGTGACCACTCCCCGGAGAGCGCGTGCTATTCAAACGCAAATTCTGAGAACTATTTCAGAGCTGTGAAACGCCCACATCAGCTGTAAACAAAGCGCGTCGCGACTCCTCGCGAGTGAGACATTATAGCCTACCTTATGGAGAAAATATTCCTCAGAACAGTGCTGATGAGGAGCAATATCTCCTGAAATGAGGAGCAGATTCCGCTGAGGAGTGAGGTAGGCTGTTTTCTTTTCTCACATGTGGAATAACGTTATGGAATAACGTTAGTGTAGGCCTATGTAAACCGCAAAAAGATGAATCGCATTTCTATAATATGACTCGCCTTTCTGTGAGATGAATGAAGGGGACATATTTGTAAAGACTGTTTAGCCTAAATATGAATCGCGCGTCTGTGTGTGAAATAATAAACTGCTTTGCTATAGCCTACTGAGATGAGTAAAAATCGACTGGAATATGTTGAAATAAAATGTATTTGTATAAGCAACGTATTAAACTGCAAAAAAAATACTATTTTTGTCAAAAATAAATTCATAGACTAAGATGTTAGATGTTCCAATGTTGGCTATATTCAAACTAATGAATACATATGATAAAATGTAGGCCTATAATCTTTTTTTTTTTTTTACAAATAAAGAGTACACTTGAAATATTGTTGAAATTGTAATTATTGTTGTAATTGTAACATTTTGAATAAAATAGCAAAACATATTTACAAGAGAGATGTAAGCGAAATCTTAAATGGTCAATATAAGTCTTCTTCTAAATATATCTTTTGTCCTTGCATTGTGGCTCAGTCAGTTTCACACCTGAGTGAATGGCTCATTATACAGAGTGGGTGGGACATTCATAATCTAAGGTGTAAACTACTCCTCCCCCTCGCATATTGGCTTTCCAAGCAAAACCTGTTTTACACCATTTAAATCAATGTATTTTTTTTTGTGAACGATAAAGCAAGACTATTTTTACATCATTTTGAAGCTAGAACTCAAAGGGACAACATCAATTAGTCAAAAGTCTTGTGGACACATATTTAATATGTGTTTTGTGGTCTTAATTCAGCAACTTTCATTTTAATTTTTTTCAATAACCACGCATAAACATTATTCTCTTAAAAATACAAACATCTACATACACGTTGCTCGCATATTATGGTAGCCCTGTTTGTGCTATATAGAGTGAATTTACACCTTTGCCATTAACATGTTTATAAATAACTGAAAAAAGCACAAATGTCAAGGCATGTCAGAACATCTCAAGGACCCCAAAAACAGCTTGGTCCCCAGAGGGTTAAAAATAGATACTTAAAGTTTTAACTTTTTCTTTACTCTTTTACTAACTCTTTGAAACTTCTGAAAACAAACTGTAAAACATATCACAAAACATATTAAATTATTTGCAAAATATCCAGTGTTTTGCAACACTTTGCAGTTTGAATGATGTCTTGTATGAACATGACGTAGTATGTTTTTATGTTTCCACTGTTCGATCACGCCCGTGCCTCACACACACACACACACACACACACACACACACACACACACACACACACACACACACACACACACATATTCCAGCATTGCAATCTTGACATCACAGCCTGTTCATTATAGCCGTAATAAATATATAATAATAAAATAGTCAACCTAACATATAAAAATTACACTCCTCTGTTTAAATAGTCAGTAGTACAATTTGTACCATTCACAGTAAGCAGAGCTCCACTGTGATGTTTCCAAGCACATTTTTGCGTGTGAAGAGGATGATTTTTTCCGTCAATATTGGAACGTGAGTGAAGTACAAAGCCTATAATAAAGAATTTTACGCCGTTTACTTTCACTTTCGCTTTAAATTATTTAGCTTTGGCTTGTTTATAGTTATTTTTTTATTCTTGTTCTGTTCTGAATATCATGATCATGAAATCAGAATTTACTTGTCTTGAATTATTCATTCATTCATTCATTCATTTGAATGAATTAATGTTTATACTGGCAACAGATATAAACCTGTTTTATAACTTACAGTTTATTACTGTTAAAATACATTTAGTGGGTGTGTCTTTTTATCTTACACTGTTAACCCTTTCAACCCCACAGGAAAATCCACAATACAAAGAGTAAAAAGTAACATTGACGCAGTGTTGCAGTGAGATAATTAAGGGAATATGTTGAATAATAAGTGAATAAGTGAAATAAGTGATTGTTGAGCATTAGTGATTAACACCTGCTGTTAATAAGCAAAATCACTGAAGGAAAGAGGAACACAAGAACAGAAAATAGAGAAACACAAGAACTACAACTGACTTCCAGCCATTACACATTATTACACTTATTATTTACCAGTATGACTTTATTTCTGTCATACATCTACAGAAGTTGTTATTGAGATGTTTCATTGAAAATGTTTGGTTTGAAATTACCATTATAGAGATCAGTGTTTGCTTTAGTTGGGCTCCTGACCCTTGACATTTTTAACATACATTTTTCGCTTGCATGAACTTTGTTTTTGCAAGCCACACTTGTGCACACACACACAAAAGGTTTGTGAATGCAGTTTGTTAAATTGAGTATGATGACAAAATCATCATATAGCCTGTTCATTTATTAATCTCATTCAGAGTTTAATTCTGTATCAAAACTGTTGTATTACCACTACTGTGAAAATATAGCAATGATTTACAATGACAATTTTTTTTAACACCTCATGCAAAATCAATTAAACAAAACTACACTGTATTGCAGGAGCACAGAGATATCAAAAATCAGCACGTCTGTCAATAATGGTGGCAATATATATATATATTACGTATTATATGTCACTTTTTTAAAATGATCTTGTCTGAAGTTTAAAATCATTGGTTACCCGTAAGCCAATCACATAACGTTTGGTTATGGCGTGTGTTATGCGCATGCTCAGCCGCATCTAGCTTCCACTGTAAACACATGTATGATGTGAAAACAAAACCATCGAGCGAAATACCGGAGTGATCATGGCTGTGAACGACTTTTGCAGATTATGTGAAGTAAATCTACGCATCCACGGTACAATCAGCGTCTACGGCACGGCTCTCAGCCCGCCCTCTGTTCGTTGACTGGCCGGCTGTTTTCAGGCCGGAGGAAAACGGAAAGCTATGACGCTGTCTCAGACTGAGTACAGAAGCGAACTGAAATTGAGCGGCAGTACAAAGTCTGACGTAGTCAGGCTATTTCTGAGTAACCAAGGCATGTGAATATTACAGATTACTAGATTTTTACAAATAAGTTAATGCATTAAGAAAAGTTAATTAAAAGGGGTTAGTTGGAACAACTGTTGGATTTATTTTGTTGGAGTGTACTTTGTCTCTAGCTGTTTAATAGCTGTTCAAACAATTTAAACAAAATACAGCTTACCGAGCCAGATAGTCCCATTTATCCACGTCAACGCCGTTGAGTTTATTCGCCACAATCTCATACAGGAACGACTTGTCTTCAGTCCTCCCATTCATTGGCCACTGCAAGATGGAAAATACATTGATCGACTTAAATACTGTATTCTGATTAAAACTGGCTGAAAAAGCACAATAAACACATTTTACCGGAGTTGAATTTTTGCATCCCTTAATTGATTCCTCGATAAATTTGATGTCTTTATCTAGATTTAGTCCATAGTGTTTCATCTCTTTGTCCAGTCCATTCTTCTTTCTCATGCAGTGAAACATGTCGACAGAGGCATTCTCGTGCTTTAAAAGATGAACATAAATGCACATCAAAGTACAATTAAAGTGTACATAAACTGCATAACCTTAGAAGTCTTTATTCTAATGTTATTTTTCTTACAAGAGTATCTTAATGAACCAAGCAGGGACAATAACAGCTTAATAATTATTTAAAAACAAATTTGCAAATAATATTATAATGTTGTGTATAGTCAATCATAATATAGACACAGCCAGTTTTACTCGTTAAGAGATTTATTCATGAGGGAATAATTTGATTTTACAGTAAACATGCTATGTAGCTCACAGACTGTGTATCAGCATATATTTATACTGTAGCTGTACAGGAGATTTATGATGCTTACCTCCCAAGGGGAATCTGAGAAATGAAAAGAGATTTTAGGTATTACGTAAGGTTGAATAAAGTACTTACGTACACCAACTCATTTAGTGAAGATGGTTTGACTGTCTCAGTCACACACACACACACACACACACACACACACACACACACACACACACACACACACACACACACACACACACACACACACACACACACACACAACAAACTGCTACAATGTTTAACTTATTTTTTAATTCTTGACAAAATAATTGTGATTTGTAAATAATGGATTATGTTATTATGACATAATGTGATGCGATTTTTAATTTTTAATGATGCTAATGTTTTATATGTATAATAAAAAAGTTATTTTAGCATATAGTGTCATGATTCTGTATTTGCCTTGCATGTGGTTTAGCTGTAAAGGCTTTTATTTACTGTAAACATTCATTGGCTTTAACAAGTATTATTATAATTGTAATGCAGTAAAGCAACGTCAAGGATGCAGGCTGCCGTTAAAACCCAAAGAAGAAGAAGAAGAAGAAGAAGAAGAAGAAGAAGAATTATTTATTGCTTACATACACAGCTGAAATGACTGATGTGAAAAACCTCAGATACTCACCAGGCTGGACTTCAGGAATGAACATGCCATCAAACAAATGAGAGAACGGACCATGACCTGAAACGACAAAAAGGTAATGAGTTCTAAATTACTTTTCAATTTTACCTTAATAATTTAATAATATATATTTTTTTCATATATTGACCAAGAGACTATGAGAAATTATGCTTAGTTTTAGTGTGTGTTTGCGGTGTATGAAAAACTTTAATGTTGTAAACTCTCAAACAAATAAGAGAACAAACTGAAAAGACATAATGGTATTTTTTAAACCACTTTCTAGCTATAACTCCAGGGTGTCCATAGCACTTTATGGCATGAAAACAGTTTCTCATTTAAATGTCCTAAATTTGCTTCATAATCTTCATGCATAATACATATATTTTTTTCTGTTTAAAACGACATATAAAGCAATATCAATGAAATACACACCTGTGTGTGCTTGATTTCTTCAAAGATTTTCAGAGTAAATATGCAAATGTTTGTGCGACTCACCCATGTCATGACACAGAGCCGCGATCTGAACGCACAGGAAATCTTGTTTGGTAATGTTGAGTTCAGGCTGATTCTCATCAAGACTTCTGAGAAGACGTCCTGCTAAATACGCCACACTAACACACACACACACACACACACACACACTAAAGTCACTCTCTTTCGAGGAAGAACAATGCAAAGGTTCAGACTCGAAAAAGAGTTAAACAAAACAAGATTACCCAATGGAGTGTTCGAAGCGAGTGTGAGTTGCTCCAGGGAACACCAGATATTTTGTTCCCAGTTGTTTGATGTGACGGAGTCTCTGAAACTGAGGAGTGTCGATGATCTTCACCAGCAGGGGGTGCAGCGCAATCTGACCATGAATGGGGTCATTGAAGATCTACAGGACAGGAAATATTATTATTTATTTGTTAGTTTGTTTATTTATTTATTGATTTATTTATATAAAAAAAAAAAAAACTGATCTAAAGAAAATGGTCATTGGTCATAAGAAGAGAGCAAACACATATCCTCTTGGAATAAAAATGCTAAATGTGACATTTAGCACAAATGATCATTATTTGAATTGGTCATATTATATGCTATAGTGTTAAAAAAAAATATATACTATAGGCATCAAATATGTGCATGTGTGATTGATTCAGCCCATATCAATATCACTCCAGCCAGGCAGCCCTGCAGTTAAACACCACAAATTCATATGACTAATGACATTTAGGCTAAATTTACTACAGTATATCCAGGAAACGTTCTCCTCTCCTATAGATGCATCTCTTACCTTCATGATGTCCTTTGAAAAGTCTAGGGAGTATTTCTGTGTGATGTTTTGCAAATCCTCAGCGATTTTTGTCTTTCTTTTCTCTGCGGAGAGACATTTTGTCATTTAGAAATACTTTCATAGAAATATTTAGACTTAAAAAAGCAGTAGCCTTAACAATAAGAAAATATTAGTGAGGGTTCACAAGTGATAGTTTTCAAAAATCTTACAATGGCCGAGAAAGGTTTGCATATGTTCATTTCAATAAACTGAGAAAGAATTTTATGCAAATACATTTTCTTAAGTATAGTAAATCCTGGGATAATTTATTAAAATGTATAAAATATTACTGTGACTCTTTTCCCTCCATCATAAATGAGTTTGTCTCAGAGTGCCAGACGAAACACAATAAACGCTGTCATGTTCCCTAGCGTTCGGATGCTGGTGTTTGGGAACACAATCGTGTGAGACGCTTCTGGAGGGAATTAAACTAAATCATTCTGATCACAGACTTTGACTCCAGCGTTTCAGAAACACCAAACCAACATTTGAGATGCTGTGATGCCATTGGTCTGCTGGTTACTCCAGTTATCCAATCACAGTTGAAACTGAGGCGAAGCCACATGAATTTGTCGTTGCACGTCAAGGGATTAATTCGGTAATGTTTTTCTATCGTAATTTAAGCACAATTGCGCATTAAAAAAATCTGGCTCAATTGAGTGCATACTCTTTTTATGAGCATTTTTAAAATGTATGCGCATCTTGGCCCATCCAGCGTTTTTTCTGTGATATGTGAAAATGCACATAGAAATAGGTGGATCATCCACTCTTCCATCTATTCCATCTAAACCCCATCTATTTTGATGTGCATAAGTGATACAGAATTGAAACTTTGCATAAAAAATGTATCGTGATACACTCTAAAAAGAGATGTGTTAAAAAACAACACACAAGATGTGTTGATGGCATTTTGACACATGTTGTGTATATTTTTAACACACAATGTGTGTTAAAATGTAACTCTGGATAGAATAGCACTGGGTGGAGGAGAGTTTGTTTTTATGAAAAAAAATATAGGTATATTTTATATGGTATCCCATAAAATGCTCTAAAATAAATAAAGCAATATATTCAAATAAATAAATTAAATCTTAATTCATGAAAACTTAAAGGGTGTTTTTTTTCAGCCAATCACATCATGCCTCTTTTTCAATGTCTTTTTCAAAAGCTGCTTTCACTTGTTATTAATAACCAGATTAACTTTATTTCTGTCAGACTCTACAGAAGCTCTTATTGAGAATTAACAGGTTTTGGTGTTGACGATTCATTGAATGTTTCATTTAAAGTCACCAGAATCGTGATTAGTGTCAGCTTTATTTGAGCTCTTGACCCTTGACTATTTAACATTAGTTTTCTCTGATTGCTATAAATGTGTATTTAATCTGTGCATTTGAAACAGCAGAAAAAAATCATGAGAAAAACATGCTCAGATGATAATATTAGCATCATGAACATGTAAGATTGTTCAGCAGAAGCTCAGGAAAAGTTTAATATTTGAAAGATGAGTGTAATACATAAAATATTAGCATAATGCAATTAGCTTAAAATTAATTTTTAAAATAACAGTTCGCACAGAATCTTACAGTCTAATGTATCAAACAGATATCAAGAATCAGCGTATGAATCTCAACAATGGTGACAAACGAAATGCTTCATGCCGCAATGCATGCTGGGTGCCACCATAGTGCAAATCTCATCCATGACTCCCAGCATGCATTGCGGCATGAAGCTTTTCGTTTGTCACCATTGTTGAGATTCATGTGCTGATTCTTGATATCTGTGTTTGACTAGTTTCTGCTGCAGATTAAAATTTTCATAAAACATTTATTTTATTACTCTGCTCTGCTGGGATAGCATTAGTCTGACTACACTGTTAACCCTTGCTGTAAAATTCTGACAATATTATACCATTTTCCATTAAAACAGTAATATACCGTAGAAAATAAAACTAGCCTACAGGAATATACTGTGAATTAACAGTGCTCAAAATCGACACTCAGAGGCTGTTTTCCCAATCACACCCTATACCCTCATTCACTATTCCCTACATTAGTTCACTAATATAGTCCACTTGAATGAAAAGAAGTGAGTGATTTGAGACACTGATGAACACCTGATAAGCAGAATCACTGAAGGACAGAGAATCAAGAACAGAAAAAAGAGAAACACAAAAACTATAACTGACTTCCAGCAACACTGAGTGTGAAACCAGTTTACAAACCAGTTTACGATTATTTCTTTCATACATGTACAAAAGTTCTTGTTGAGAATTAACAGAGATTTAGTTATTAATAAAATTTGTTGTCACCATGATGGAGATCAGTATTTGCTTTAGTTGGTCTCTTGTCCCTGGACTTCTTACCATTCATCTCTCTCTGGCTGCTGTAACAGTGAGTTTATAAAACACATTTGTTATGGCAAGAAAGAGTCAAGAGGAAGATGATCAGGTGTTTTTATCTTTTTGTGATGATGTCACAATCATCCTGGACATGCCTGATTTTCAGATTTTTCCTGTATATAGTAATTGAAATTGTAGTTATCTCATGTTTAGCATATATCTGTGAATCTACAAAATGAAATCAATATTTCTGTAATCAGGTCTTCTGAAGAATATTGTAATCATATAGTGCATTCAATTTTATTTTACTCCTGCTTGACTCAGACCCACACAGACATCAACAATCAGCATATGAATCTCAACAATGGTGAAAAGTTTCATGTCGCAATGCATGCTGGGTTCCAGGATAATATAAAACTCCCAGCATGCACTGCTGCATGAATAATAATAATAATAAAAAAGAAATATTGCCACCATTGTTGAGATTCAGTCATTCATAAACTGTGTATGCGCAAGTGTGACTTGCAACAACACAGCTCAAGCAGCAAAAGAAAAACTAATGTTTTAGCATCAGCATCCCAACTAAAGCAAGCACTGATCTCTATAACGGTAACTTCAAACCAAACATTTTCAATTAAACATCTCAATAACAACTTCTGTAGATGTATGACAGAAATAAAGTCATACTGGTTAATAATAAGTGTAATAATGTGTAATGGCTGGAAGTCAGTCGTAGTTATTGTGTTTCTCTATTTTCTGTTCTTGTGTTTCTCTTTTCTTCAGTGATTCTGCTTACAATCACTTACATATTCCCTTAATTATCTCACTGCATCGTTACTTTTTACTCGTAGTGTGGATTTCCCTGAGGGGTTGAAAGGGTTAACTGTGTAAGATAAAAAAGACACACCCACAAAATGTTTTTTAACAGTAATAAACTGTAAGTTATAAAACAGGTTTATACTGGCAACACTGTTGCCAGTAGTTTACTGTAAAATTTATGTTTTGGGTCACCATTGTGCAGAAGAGTAGAGCCTGTGCTTCAGTCCAGGAGAAGATCTACAAACATTGATGATTTGCTGCATGTTGCTTTATTTAACAGGCGGTGACTGTGTAGTTGCTGAGCCAGTGGAAATCTTTTTATGTACAATAGTTTTTTAGTGGTCTCAAATAAAAGAAGTTCACAGTAATACTTTACTCACATTATTAATGCATTATACATTTTAGTTAATACATTTAAATGACAGTTGGTCAATTTAAGGCAGTCGGTTTCTGCAAGTGTAATTAGTTAACTATAATTTAGTGCATTTTTACAGAAACAAACTAGATTACAGTAAAGAACTGTACAATTAACAGTATTTTACTGGCAACAGTGTTGCCAGTAATTTACTGTAAAAAACCCCGGTAAGGTCTAACAGTGTACGTCAGACTTCCTACTTCCGCTCAATTTCATTTCGCTTCTGTAGTCAGTCTGAGATAGCAGCTTATCTTTCAGTTTTCCATCGGCCTTCTGACGGCCGGGCCAATCAACGAACAGAGGGCGGGCTGAGAGCTGTGACGTAGACGCTGATTGTACCGTGGATGCGTAGATTTACTTCACATAATCTGCAAAAGTCGTTCACAGCCATGTTTACTCTGGCATTTCGCTCGATGGTTTTGTTTTCGCATCATACATGTGTTTACAGTGGAAGTTAGATGCGGTTGAGCATGCGCATAACACACGCCATAACCAAACGTCATGTGATTGGCTTACGGGTAACCAATGATTTTAAACTTCAGACAAGCGCCCCCTAGCAAGAGAGAAAACACTTCTCTATTATGCCATTCCAGACTCTGTCTACGAAGCAAAGTGAAGTAGCAGAGTCTGGTATTACCAGGCTAGGATAGCATGATGTTGTGTCACAAGATCATTATAACTAACAGCACATAAATAAAATAAATGTGCACCATCCATTTACTCATAAACTTGATCAGATCAGCACTTGCTGATTATGACATCATCAAGAAATATCTGATCACCTTTTCACTCGCCATAACAAATGTATTTTATTAAAATACAGTTACAGCAGCCAGAGAAAAACTGAAAGAAGAGTAAAGGGTCAAGAGCTCAAATAAAGGAGCCATTAATCACGATTCTGGTGACTTCAGATAAAACATTCAGTGAAACATCAACATCTCAACCTCAGTTAATTCTCAATAAGAGCTTGTCTATGTAGATTGTAGTCTAAAACATCCAAATGTTCAAACAAACTATTTATTAAACGTCACTGGACTACATAAACACAAGTTAACAATACGTTTCAGTGTTTCAGTTGTGTAACTATACCACATTATTGTGTAAAAGGTTTCAACACACTTCTGTGTAAGAGGAATAACACATTAGTTGTGTTAAAGGTAACACAAAATGTGTAGTCCTTATAAACACAGAGATGTGTTAAGAATCGACACAGGTTGTGTGTTAAATTTGACACAACATGTGTTGTCCCTGAGCACACACACTACATGTGTTAAAATCTACACAACATGTGTTAAAATCTACACAACATGTGTTGTCCCTGAGCACACACACTACATGTGTTAAAATCTACACAACATGTGTTAAAATCTACACAACATGTGTTGTCCCTGAGCACACACACCACATGTGTTAAAATCTACACAACATGTGTTGTCCCTGAGCACACACACTACATGTGTTAAAATCTAAAATGTTTCATTTTTAACATCTCTTTTTACAGGTTGTTTTGTTTTCAACACATCATTTTATAAGAGCGTGCCGACACTCACCATCACTGTGAATGGTATGCAGTGTTTGCTGTGTTCTCAGACAATCAGGCCAGTGTAAATACAAGTTATTTATATGCAATATTTTGTCAGTTGCTTCATTTTAATTAAATTCAAAGTGCAAACTCTGTTAACTGTTATCTCTTCATGAACTTTTGTCAAAAGCAGCATTATCAGTTAGGGGTTGAAGCGTGAATAACTGAATAATGTCCAGTACAGTGAGTCTGTCCAGTCATTGAGCTTGAAACATTGTGTTGTACTTTGTGTGCACATGCATTCTGTACTCGACTATTGATTAAACGGTTAATATTTTTGCATCTGGCCCTTTCGCTTTATTTTTTAAAATTACACAATTTGTGTGTTAAAATGACTTACACATTTATTGTGTTAAATTTGACACAACATGTGTTGTCCCTGAGCACACTCACTACATGTGTTAAAACTGACACAACATGTGTCATTTTTAACACATCTCTTTTTAGAGTGTACACAGAGGAGGACTATTCACCTTCTGATTTGTTATTTAGAAGTTATTTAGTGGGGATATTAAATATTTTGAAGAATGTGCACATGTTTGGGGAACCACTGACCTCCATAGTAGGAGAAAAAAGACTATGGAAGTCAATGGTGCTTACTTTCAAAACTATTTGGTTACAAACATTCTTTAAAATATCTTTCTTTGTGTTGAGCAGAACAAAGACATTTATAGAGGTTTGGAACAACTTGAGGGTGAATAATTGATGACAGAGTTTTCATTATTGGGTGAAATATCACTTTAACCAGAGGATAATGGGGCAAAAAAGGTTACTAGCCCCGGTCTTCAAATTGGGTTCAAATTGAATTGAAAACTTACAATACATATTTATAATTTAATAGGTAATTTTTTACCTAAAAATTCTTATGGTTTGCTAAAATGTAATTTGCAAATAAATAAAAAAAAGTGTAAATTTCATTGGGTAAAAACATTACCTTCATGTTTCTTGTAAATCCTTTTTATGTCACAAAGAATGTCCTCAACATCTGTTGTATTTTCAGACATTTTGACGTTCTCTCAATGATCTGTTGATTTCTTTGTCGAAGAAAAAGAGGATGATGATAATGAGCATCTGTAGAACTGCATAGAGATTTTATAGATTCACAGACTCAACCCACTACATTACAGCGTGCTATCAGGAAGCTTCTTGTCAGTGAAATTTGAGGGTGTGTCATAAAGATTTGATCATGTGCTTTAGATACTTGAGTAAAGGTGAAGAACCCGTCTTTGACACACTGGGCAATGTAATTAAGCATGGGGCTCACCTTTGTTTTCAATGAAAAAAAGACTTGCTGGTTGGAAACTCCCTTGTTCAGTATTCAGGGCATTGATGAGGAAATCATTTTCAGAGCTAAATCTCAAATGCTCAATCCCTAATAAAAATCCCACAATGTACAGCAAAAAAACATCAGCGTATAACACTGCAGAGAACTGCGACCTGATTAGTGCTATGAAAAATATAAAGGGCAAGAAAGAAACATTAACAAGCTTGGGGTTTTAACATGCAAAAAGTGGATTTTTTAATAGGATCAACCACAGTTATCTTATTTGCTGCTGTAGATTTCCTAGCGCTGCAAGGGTCTGGTATTTGCACAAAATTATTGTAAATACTTTTACTTTCAGTAAATATGACAAACATTCACAAACAATATTCACATTACTGTTTAGACGTTTATTTTCTACAAGAAGAATAGGTACAGGTTTAGATATGTTCACGTTCACACCTCTTTCAGAGTTATGTTATGTTTTGTCTGAATTATTGTTCAATTGCTGGTTTTCCTTTGACTCGCATTTTCCCATGTGTTTGATTCTTTAACCCCGTTTCACCTCTGTCTAGTTAATTAGTCATTATATTCATTATATTAGTCTCCTCGTTAATCAACTCATCAGTTCCTTTGTTTGCCCCATGTATTTAAGACTCCAGTTTCAGTCAGTTCATTGTTGGTTATATCTCCTAGTTATTCTCCAGGGAACGCATTACAGAAAGATCCTAACTTTAGATTCCTATTTTATCTGTTTTCGTAACCATAACAATTTCAGTAAGGACCTAGGATTTCTTAAGTGCATAATCATATCTTAACTAAGGATAGGAAATGGGTATTAAAGAAATATCCTAACCCCCCCCCCCCCATATTATAATTCACATTATAATATCCCTGTCTGAGACTGACATCACATTTATTAATGATAATTAATAATAGCCCAATCCTCATGCTGATTCTGCCTGCAGTCATAGTTACAGATACAACACTAGACTAGGTTATAGTTACAGATATAACAGGGACACACATCTGTAACGAATGGACTTAATCCAAAATGCTCTAGGCCTCATAAAACCTTCCCCCTCTCCCCTGTTGTCATCGGCCCTCAAACCAGTTCTCTTCAAAGGCCGTTATCACCTCTGCTCTCCTGAACGATCTGAGCAAGAGACTGTGTCTGCCACCCTCAAAGACAGCACAAGAGTCCAGGCGGCACTAGCCATTTGGTTAAAGACTATAGAGATAAACTCCAATACACAAAGGACATTTACTCCATTATTACCACAAACTTTCCCAAATGTTTATAGTATTTCTCCTGTGTTTTATGCATGTTTCTATGTTTTATTAGCCTAGTTATGATTCTTTAGTTATGTTAGAGTAACTTCAAATGTTGATATCCAAAGATGATGCATCACTGCTTTAATGTCTTTAAATCCCCTTTCTTGGTATCAAAAGAATCCTCTTTTGATTTCATAATCAATGGTTTACAATATGTTAGGATAAAGTGCATCATGATATTTGTACCATACTTTTGTGTAAAGACTGCACAAATTGAACATGCAAATCGAGCTTAGATGGAACAAAGACTTTCTCCCGGTCATCTTAGATTGGTCACCTCAACAAATGGGTGTGAACTGACAGGACCTTTAAGAGTGTCTGATTAGTTCAGATCTGAGCTCAATCTCTTTGAGACAACATCCTCCTGTCTTCTTCCGGCAACTTCATCTTCAAGTTAACTTCTTTGGATTCAAAGTCGACCACCCCAAGAACCCAAACGAATGCTTCAGTGCACTCCTGGCAAAATCATCAAGAATCTCAAGAATCTCCTGCATTTGGATTTTTCAGCAGCCAAAGTCAATGCAAGTACCCGTTTGCAGCCTTTAGATCCGTTCCTAAGTTATTGTGCCCCTTTAAGGTGACCCTGATTCTCTGATGTTTCTCGTAGGTTGTGGTTAACTGATTGTAATCTTGCCATTCTCCTTTCTTCTCTCTCTCTCTTTCTTCACTTTCTGTATTCTGTATACAATCTTTGCTTAGTTTAGTTGTGTGTGTAGCCTACCATAGTTTCGTTTATTAAACCAGTAAATCCATGCTTTATTGTCTCTGTGTTTGCCACATATCGAAGTCACTTAAACATCTAGCGATACCTATGCTATTACCCTGCTAGTACTTTATTTACTTTAGTTGGAAAAGGTTATTCTTTTTTGGCCAGGAAGATAATATATTTCCTAGAATTAATAATTGATTATGCTTTCTGTTCATTGGATGAACTGATTAAATAATTGTACTATTAATTCTGTTATATATATATATATATATATATATATATATATATATATATATATATATATATATATATATATATATATATATATGAGCTAATTTGCTTAAATTAGTACGTTTTGTCCACAGAGGTCTAAAACATAATTATGTGTTGTCTCTTGCCATATGTAAAATGTGTTTGTATTTTTAGATCAGAGACTTTGGACTTACAAAAGTACCAGGCCAATCATATAAGTTTTTTTATGAGTTAACTGGGCAACAAGTTGATCATAGGTTATGCGAAATGATCATTTAATCTCTTCCTCCTCGATTAGTTTGTCATTATCAACTCATTTTCTGATACTTAGAGGTGTATAGTCCAGGGGTCAGAAAGTAAAAGTCCTGCCATATGTTTATTCCATCCATGAACTCAGTCAGCTGATTTCACTAATTAGTTCTCTCTCCTGCTGAATTAGCAAATCCAGGACTGCGTTCAGCCCCGACAAAACGTTGCACAACGTTTTTTAAACAGAAACAGTAATGCGTTGAACACACTGTTCTGATGACGAAAGAGTTGCAACTATGGCAGCTGAGAAGGCCATTCTTTGTGTTCTTTGTGAAGAATTTTCGGAGCCTGATGAAGTCGGTATAAATATGTGTTTAATACTACAAAATATGCCCGATGTTACAGTTACTGCACTTGCCTCCCAGAACAAAAGAGAACATCCCAATCGAGTGAAGGGATTGCTGAAACTGAAATGGAAGCACACATCTTACCTAATTCAGACTAAAACACATCCATTTAGCCTCACATACTGACTTTATTTGTAGTTCATACTGTTTTAATACCCTGTATTTTCTTTCTCATTTTTAGGAAAAGCACTTAATTACCATTGTTTATTTCTATACCAAATGTCATACACTTGCAATGAAGCTAAAAATATAAACAACTACATCATTATGTTGATATCCTATATTTTTACAATAAAACTTACGACAAACATGTCTTCTAATATCCTCAGTTGTTGCATATACCGAGCTGCATCAAACACATTTGTAAATTACTTTCCTTGAACCCACTGTGCGAGTTCACTTTAATACCGCGTGCTTTATATACATGTTGCTGCTGATTGGACTGCAGTTCTGACACACCCACCAAACAAGAGAAAACATATCTCAAACCCTGTTGCACATGAAGGAAACATGACGTTCAACCCGGAAACCGTAGCAAAACGTTGCGCACCGTTTTGAACTTGAACGTGCCCCTGGTGATTGGAACAAAATACTGAGGAGGACTTTTACTTTCTGAACCTGGACTTTACACTTCTGCTCTGAATTATTTATTTTGTCCACATTCCACCAAATCTGGGCTGTTGATATTATAAGATCCCTAGAGAACTCACTTTTTCATCTATTTTTAATCTAAGCAAATATGTCAACCATTAGATGAGAAATATTCTAAAGAAAAGATGTTCATGCAGTTTTAAGGGGTACATATGTTAAAAAAACAACAATCTTTGCAAATTACATCTTCATTCCCGTTTTAAAGGCAAAGGCTACATTCACAAACATTTTGGCTTTAAAAAAAACACATACGTTCAAGTTTGTTATTGGGCTTATGAAAACGGCATAAAAAAATAAAACAAATATATATATATATATATATATATATATATATATATATATATGAAGAGTTCAGATGCAAAAGCCTCTAAGTGCCATCTGAAATTTTCTTCTAGAATGATCATTTTTATCAAGCTTGTATATATAAGTTCAGTAATTTCACTTAAATGACAATTAATAGGTAATTTGCTTTGCCATTTAAGTGAAATTATTGAACCTAAATATACGAGCTTGATAAAAATGATCATTCTAGAAGAAAATTTCAGATGGCACTTAGAGGCTTTTGCATCTGAACTCTTCATATATATATATATATATATATATATATATATATATAGTTAATTAGTAAATATGATTATGATGAACTTTAATTAGTGCCTAAATATAATAGTATATAATCAATAGTGACCAAAACAATGTCTTATGGATATTTAAATAATAAATATCCTAATTCAGTTCCATAATTGGGTCACTGTAAAAAATGTTTGTAATTTTACCGGTAAAAAACTGTAAAAAAAGCAACGGAAAAGACATGTTAATTGCTTAACAGTATGTACCCTTACTATATACAATGAAAAACTGTAATAGCTCTCATGGGACATTTAAAGTAATTTTACAGTAAAATACTGTTAAATGTAAGGATTTTGGAAGTACACTGTAAAAAAAAAAACATACCTTTGCATCTTCCATACCTTACCGTAAAAAAACACAGTAGCATTTTTTATGTTTTACGGCATTGAATTTAAATTTACAGTAAAAAAAACCTGGTAACTGTGGTTGCCAGTACTTTACTGTAAAAAATACGGTAGAAATATTTATGTTTTATGGCATTGAACTAAAGTTTACGTTAAAAAACTGGCAGCTGGTTTCAAGTGCTTTACCGTAAAAAAATCCAGTAGAAATATTTGAGGTTTTCAATATTTGGTTGGGCTCTTGACCCTTGACTTTCAAACTTTAGATTTTCTCTGACTGCTTCAACTGTGTGTTATAATTCACATTCGTTATGGCACGAAAGTCAGAGAGAATATGTAGTCAAGTGATGTTTTCAATTTATTGATGTTGACATAATCATCATGAAGTGACCTGAATCACTGATCTCATAAAGAGTCTTATCTTTCATTGTCTGAGGAATGTCACATATCATGTTTATGAGTATAATAGCTCTGCGATCCAGTATGCAAGCCAGCAGTAACAAACAGAAAATATGAAGAACCTGAAAAACACATAGTGTACAAAAATAATTTTGAACTTTTGTATGATTTAGACCAACACAGACATCAAGAATCAGTGTATGAATCTCAACAGCGGTGACAATCAACAAAATAATCAGATAAAACTCTGAACATCACAAAACAAGCTACTAAAAAATCACAACAAAAACAACAGCAAAAAATAAAAGCAGATAGTAATAATAAAAGAAAATATTACGGCAATTCAGCATAATTTATTCCTGGTGCAATGATATTGATAAGTTTTGATTGATGGCTCCCATCATACAATATACTGTTATCATCACTGTTGTTGAGATTCATACGCTGATTCTTGATGTCTGTGTGTGTCTGAAAGATAAAGTAGTTCAAACCTTTATTGTGCACAATGTTTTCGAAATTCTTCCGATTATCACAACACTGATGGATCACATTCTGTAAATTAATATAAAATTAATGAACCATGTATTCATAAATAAGACTCTAAATGGGATCAGTGAATCTGGCCACTAGATGATCATCACCAATACATAACCAATATCACCAGACTTGTTTTCTCTCTGTTTCTTTCTGTCTATAATCAATATGTCTTATAAACACAGATTTACAACAGTCAGAGATAACAAATAATGTTAGAGAGTCAAGAGTCAAGAGCCCAACTAAAGCAGTCACTGATCTCCATCATGGTAACTTCAAATGAAACAATAAATCATCAACATCTAAACCTCTGTTAATTCTCAATAAGAACTTTTGTAGACGTCTGCCAGAAATAAAGTCAGTCTGGTTAGTAATAAGTGAAGCTGGTAATGCTGTTTGTGGAGTTGTTTAATCCTCCTCTGCTGAGATCTTCACAGATGTTTAGATTAATGTCTTCTTTTCTCTTCAGTTGATTTCATCTAAGGCTGTGTCTGAAGTCAGTTGTAGTTTTTGTGTTTCTGCTCGTCTCTTCTCTTTTTTTTTCTGTTCTTGTTGTTTCTCAATTGACATTGCCAGAACTCCCTGCGTTATTTGTTATGTTATTTCATTTAAATAATGTTTCTTGTTCTTATGGCATTAGTTTGGAGTCATGTGTGTGTCACCATGATGGTGTTTTGTATGTGTGTGTATGACACTGTGCACCTTCATTATATTGTTATATCAGCATGTGGAAAAACTAATGCTGGTGAACTTTGAATCATCATGTGGTTTACTGTTTATACCTCTTGTTTTATTATGACGGTTATCAGTATATTGCAATGGTATAAAGCAGATTTTAATACCTTAGTGAAATGAAAAGATAACATTTATCAGTTAATGAAATATAATGGTTGTCTCTTAAAAACTAAAATGTTACTACTATATATATATATATATTTGCCGTTAATGTAAGTCCCAAGCAAGTTTGCAACTGTATATTTTTACAGTAAAATACTGGAAACCAAGGAAAATCAATATCAATTTATGAAGTCAGCTTGGTTCTCTCAAATTTTTCAGTTGTATTGACAATTTCACATTCAAGATTACTTTGGGAAATGAGTGAATGCAAACAGAGAAAGATAACTGCAGAAGTGGAGGAAATGAGTGAAAAGACTATTAAGAATTGCCTTGCATCAAAAACTTTTTTTATTTATTTCATAGTACATATTATTAGATTTTTACAATTAAGTTTAAGTTAAGCAGAGTTGTATAGTCCAGGGGTCAGAAAGTAAAAGTCCTGCCATATGTTTATTCCGCCCATGAACTCAGTCAGCTGATTTCACTAATTAGTTCTCTCTCCTGCTGAATTAGCAAATCCAGGTGATTGGAACAAAATACTGAGGAGGACTTTTACTTTCTGAACCTGGACTACAACTGACTTCAGCCACAGCCTAAGATGAAATCAACTGAAGAGAAAAGAAGACATTAAATCTGTGAAGATCTCAGCAGAGGAGGATTAAACAACTCCACAAACAGCATTACCAGCATTACCGTGTGTCTGTGTCTGTCTGTCTTTCTGTGTCTGTCTGTCTGTGTGTGTCTGTCTGTCCGTCTGTCTGTGTGTGTCTGTCTGTCTGTGTCTGTCTGTCTGTCTGTGTGTGTCTGTCTGTCTGTGTTTGTCTGTCTGTCTGTCTGTGTCTGTCTGTCTGTCTGTGTGTGTGTGTGTCTGTCTGTCTGTGTCTGTCTGTCTGTCTGTCTGTCTGTCTGTGTGTGTGTCTGTGTGTCTGTGTCTGTCTGTCTGTCTGTGTCTGTCTGTCTGTCTGTCTGTCTGTCTGTATGTGTCTGTCTGTCTGTGTCTGTCTGTCTGTCTGTGTGTGTGTGTGTGTGTGTGTGTGTGTCTGTCTGTCTGTCTGTCTGTCTGTCTGTGTGTGTGTCTGTCTGTGTCTGTGTGTCTGTCTGTCTGTGTGTGTGTGTGTGTGTGTGTGTCTGTCTGTCTGTCTGTCTGTCTGTCTGTGTGTGTGTCTGTCTGTGTCTGTGTGTCTGTCTGTCTGTGTGTGTGTCTGTCTGTCTGTCTGTCTGTGTCTGTGTCTGTGTCTGTGTCTGTGTGTCTGTCTGTCTGTCTGTGTGTGTGTGTGTGTGTGTGTGACCGTAGATTAATTTTTCATGCTCATGTTTGTTCAAATCTTCTGATTGTTATAATATTGCTGGATCTCACGCTGCAGTAACACAGGGTTTGTGATGTGAATATATTAGTGGCAAAACATAATTGTTAGATTATTAAAAACCTCAGTGCATCAGTCTATTTCATGATGATTATAAAGCCATCAACAGGTAACCATCATCACCTGATCTCATTTCACTTTAGCTTTCTTTGCTGCTGCAAATGTGTTTGACAAACACTCTATCACAGCGGCCAAAAAAGACAATAGATATAATAAGAGTTAAGAGCCCAACTAATGGAAACACTAATCACTCTTATGGTGACTTCAAATGAAACACATTAGAGTTAAACCTCTGGTAATTCTCAATAAAACTTCTGTAGACGTCTGACAGAAATAAAGTCAGTCTGGTTAGTAATAAGTGAAGCTGGTAATGCTGTTTGTGGAGTTGTTTAATCCTCCTCTGCTGAGATCTTCACAGATTTAATGTCTTCTTTTCTCTTCAGTTGATGTCATCTGAGGCTGTGGCTGAAATTACTCCATATTTAATATACACAGATTTTGTGGCTACGATAATGTCCAGTTCTGGTTTATTTCTTTGCTCTTGGCTGACATGTGGCATTGCTATGCAGAGGTGTAAAGTCCAGGTTCAGAAAGTAAAAGTCCTCCTCAGTATTTTGTTCCAATCACCTGGATTTGCTAATTCAGCAGGAGAGAGAACTAATTAGTGAAATCAGCTGTGTGAGTTCATGGGCGGAATAAACATATGGCAGGACTTTTACTCTTTGGCTCCTGAATTACCCACCTCTGATAATATGTACTTTTGAGGGACTAATATGTACTCTTTAGGTACAAAAGTGTACATTTTGAAAAGGTACCGCCACAGGGTCCGTGTACGTTTTGATAGTTTGTTTTCCAATTTGAAATGAAATAAGCAGAAACGAGAAAACGGCCCCTTAATTAGATTTTTCGTTTTTTAAAAAAAAAAATGAAAAAACGAGATTTCGGCTTGATTTTTCGTTTTTTCGTTTCCAGGCAAAAAACTAGTAAATGACTTCAAAATTAGTTTTCCACAGGTGGGCGGCCTGACACGCCCCCTTCCGCCGATTGGTCAAGCAAATCTGAGCATGTGACGTCATCAGTTGTCGCTCAGGGGTGCGTTTCCCGAAAGCATCGTTGGCCAACTATGGTCGCAAGTTCCCTCGTTACCAATAGAGTTCAATGGACATTGCGATGAACTTGCGACCATAGTTGGCCAACGATGCTTTCGGGAAACGCACCCCAGGTCAGGTCTGTTCAACAAAATAATAGTCCTCTACTATGGCTACAGATTCTTAAACTGTACAGATTCTTAAACTGTACAGGACTCTACAGGTTTCTTCTGTGCAACATTACACGTTTCACAGAAATCTTTACATCAGAAATATTAATTATTAGTCTGCCACCAGCCTGTTTTATTTAGCTGTGTGTGGTGAAGCTGCGCTTGACAGCGCTGAGCGGGAGAGGCTCACTGACCAGTCAGAACTTTTCTTTTAGACGCTCCGTTTTGCCACGGGATGGTGAATGCAAATACTGTAATGTCAATCGGCTGAGGGTGGGTACCGATGATGGTGAAATACATTTTACTGAAACTGTAATCATATCCGCGACCCGCGAGAATGAGACAGATGATCGACAGGACGATAGCGGAGGCAATTAAAGGCGCAAGATAACTTCTGTTAACAAACACATAAATAAAAAAGTGTTTAATATAAGTGACTTTGTCTTTGTTTTATTGTTTTTGTTGTTTTTAATCAAATAATTGTGAACCACAAACTGAGCCTTCGTTTTAAAGGGCAATTTCCAAATATATTTTATTTATTTGTTATAATATGGGTATTTTATAATACAGCATAAATAAAAACAAACACACGTAATATGTATGCCTATAGGCTAAACACCACAGTTTTTTGATAACAATGTGCCTTTTTCTGTCAGTTGTGTTTTCCTAACAAATGAGAGTAGGCTAACTGTACATTACAATTTACATTGATATTTTACAAACCCGATATCTAGAAAAGCTGGGATATTTCACTGAGCAACTTGTTTGTGTTTTGTAAATTAACAAAAAAAAACTACCATTATGGTCACAAAAAGGTTAAAGAAAAAAGGTTATTTTTTCTGTCACATAATGATGACACACCACATAGAGCAAGTCCATATTTTTGCTGATATTTCTCCTGCAGCACCACCTTTTTTTTTAAACACGGTAAGCAGCTTTGGGGTGTAGAGGTCTAGATTCTCCATGAATGTTGCTTGCAGCCGGATTGTAGTAATCCTTTGGAATTCTTCTTCAATCTGAAAAGAGAAACAGACAGAATTGTTTATGTGTGGCACATCTTCATGATATATCACATCACATTTTAAAACCAAGTAAACATATTGTACCAGTGAGGGCTGAAACAAAGCTGGCTATCTAGATTAAAGATCGATTACAGGACTGTTTTGCAGAACAATCTGTTTCCTGCGGTAAGGGAAGGTCTTCTGCATTTCCTGAGAGATTGTTTGGGGTTGTTGCCCCTCCTCTTAACCTTATGCATCCAGTAGATGGAGGCTGTACAGCGACACAAATTGAGGTAGCCTATATTAAAGGGCACCTATTATGCAAAATTCACTTTTACATGGTGTTTGAACATAAATGTGTGTTGGCAGTGTGTGAGCAAAACCGCCCTAGAATGATAAAAATCCACCCAGTAGTTTTTTTACTATCTCAATAAATCATAAGCACTGTCTCAGAACGAGCTGTTCTAGATTTCCCTCACTGTGACGTAGAAATGAGCTAAGCCCCACCGACGTGATTTGATTGACATCTGGTTTTGGCATAGACCCCGCCCTCAGTGATCTGCATCCTCCATTGTTTCAACGACAGCCGGTAATGTCTCCTAAGAAGTGTAGGTGTTCTGTTGTGGGATGTAAGAATGGACATACTAGTCTTCACTGACATCAGAGCCACCGAAAACGCAGCGGATGGATTTTATTTATGAAGAAAAGGCACCACTTAAACTTCCTAAATACGAGATTCATTTTTTGACTGACTGTTTAGTGAACGAGGGTCAAAGTTAATCCTCAAGTGTGGATCGTTGCCTACAGTTCGCGATGCAACGTCACCTCCAGAAGTAGTAAGTGTATTTTATGATTTTTGAGCAAATAGTAATTTCAATCGATGTCAGCCAGTTCAACAACAAATGCGTCTAAAGCTATTTATTGTCGTCGTCATAGGATGTCTCAACAAACAACGTCAGACAGTTTTATGTCACGTAGGCATTTTTTTTGCAGCATTTACAAATGTAAATAAATTAAGGTCTGCTCTATCTCCATAGACAGTAGCCTATATAAACGTCTATCTCCCTCCCCTTAAGAAAAAAATAAATAAATCGTTTGTACTTAGCAAACGTTATCACAGTAGTGTGTGTGTGTGTAGTTTCAAAAAATTGCGCGAACGTTATCACAGTTCGTGTGTGTGTGTGTGTGTGTTGCACATTCATAATTGCAAAGGGGACGCGATTAAAACTTTGTAAATACATAAATGTATCAAATAACCATTCCGAGACGTTTAGTCCATTCTCATTCGTGTTTATTCTGTGCCAGACTCTCTTCATTATCTAGGTCCAGCAGGGCGGGGATTATGCAGCTCATTTACATTTAAAGTGGTACACACAAAACAGCTCTTTTTAAAACAGGCCCCAAAAATGACATTTTCAAATGGTTATAATAAATTATCTGTGGGGTATTTTGTGCTGAAACTTCACAAATGCATTCTGGGGACACCCAAGACCAATATTACATCTTCTAAAAAGGGGCATAATAGGTGCCCTTTAAGGTATATTAATATACCTCAATGTATATTAATATATTGAGGTATATTGTTGTATAGCAATGATGCAACATGTATTATTTATAAACGATTTGCTAGATAAAGCTAGGGTAGGTAGATATCAATTAATTAATGGGTCTATAATTTATTTCGAGATACAATTTTTTTTTGACGGTCAGGTTGATGTTCTGTCTGGCTCAAACTTAGCTAACCACATGTAGGTTTAGCTGTCCCTAGTCTTCTCTACTCACTTTCACAATTCATTTTCTTTTATTGCCTCTCTTTAGCTTGCGTGATATGGCCTCTTCTGGTAAGACTCTGTTTACTTCTTGCATTAAAACACTCCACATGTTTTCTGGGACAACATTACAATAGATACTGGAAATATGTGAACTTGTTTTTTTTTTTTGTACAGTCTATGGTGTGAACACACAAAAGACACATTTATAATAGGCATATATATATGTAAATCTCTCTCTCTAAGTAAAGAGTTGAACTGCACACTCACTCAAATATTTTGATTATTTCCGACGTCATACATGATAAAACACGCATTAAAAACGTTTCCAATATGGTTTGAATGTAGATTCTAGTTTGTGTTGTTTATTATAAATGAGATGATCTAATTATCTAATTTATATCTTAATATACATTTTTAAAATAGCTTACTGATCTGGACTAAATGTATGTGCACTTAATGTGGGTTTTATCATACTCTGTCTTTACCAAGTTCTCTTTAACCCCCAGAAGTCGGCGGTATCGCCGGCGATACCAGCTCGCTTTTTTTTTAGCAGTGTAAAAGAAACTCAAAAATACTCGGTTGACTTTGATTTTCCATTGGAGTTTCATACATCAATCGATTCTGTTAAATGTGTATTATTTTTGTGTATACTCACAATAAAAACAAAGTGTTGTGCTTTTTGCCAAATAAAGAAAAATAAACACGAAGCGAGTTCTGCCTCCTCTCTGTCAGTGTAGTCCATTCTGAAACGCGTCCGAAAATGAACCATAACTCAGTGAATACTCAGTCAAACAGGCATTCAGACATACAGGCATGAAGCTTGAATTCTCATCTTTTAAACGAAGTAATTTTTATAAAAAACAAATATTCACAGTTTATGTAATATGTATGCAAAGAGAGAGATGTCAGTCGTTCTCATCTCAGCTAATTAAGTTTTAATGTGCTCCGCCCACGGAGAGCACGCGCTATTCAAACGCAAATGTGAGCCGATCCAAACAAACCTGTAAAACGCCCATCAGCTGGATAACACACACCGCGAGTTCACTTTCAGACTTATGTACTTTACGATGCTGTGAGGAATAATACTGTCTTGATAATAATCCTGCAAAAATTTACCTCAGAAGTTCTGGAAGTATCATTTCGAGGAGCAAACGGATCCCGCTGAGGAATTAGGTCAGTTCTGTTTGCTTTGTTCTAATCGGAATGAATGAACGCAAAGATGCGTGCTGTTGTGGAGCTACTACAGCTGGCAAAAATACTGTTTAAATATGAATCGCGTTACTATGAATGAATGAACGCAAAGATGCGTGCTGTTGTGGAGCTACTACAGCTGGCAAAAATACTGTTTTAATATGAATCGCGTTACTATGAATGAATGAACGCAAAGATGCGTGCTGTTGTGGAGCTACTACAGCTGGCAAAAATACTGTTTTAATATGAATCGCGAATACAAAGAAAGATTACACTGGAAATATTGTTACAATTATAAATGTTGTTGTAATTGTATAACCTTAAAAAAAAAAAATTATATATATATATATAAGGATAGATGTAAACAAAATCTTAAAAGGTCATTATAAGCCTTATCTTTAAATAATTTTATTATGCTTTATTAGTGACACATTTGGGAAGAGAATATATTCCAAATCTGAAAATACAGTATGAGAACAATTAACTGCACAATTACTAGAAATGTTTACCTTGGATATTGTACAATTTGCAAGCAAAATTTGTGGAAAAAACAACAAACCAGTTATATATTGTCCTTGCATTCTTGTGGCTCATTCACACACCTGAATGAAAGGCTCATTACCTATGCAGCCTCATTATGCGGCCCCATTGACTCCATAGGTGTGAATCACGCCCACCCGCATATGGCCTTTCCAAACAAAAAGTGTTTTACAAGATTTAAATCAATGTATTGTGTTATGGGAATGATTAGGCAGGACGATTTTCACATAATTTTGAAGAAAAAATACTAGGCAACGACATCCATTAGTCAAAAGTCTTATTTACATATATTTAGAATGTGGTTTATGGCCTTATTTCAGAAACTTTAGTTTTTTGTTTTTTAAAAAACCATGCATAAACATTATTCTATCAAAAATACAAACATGTACATGCAAGTTGTTCACATATTATGGTAGCCCTGTTTGTGCTAAATAGAGTGAATTTACACCTTTGCCATTAATATGTTTATAAGCAACTGAAAAAAGCACAAATGTCAGGGCATGTCAGAACATCTCAAGGACCCCAAAAACCCCTCAGACTCCAGAGGGTTAACTTGCATCTCATAAAGTTGTGTGTTTGCTTTAGCTACTTAAGGAAATGAAAATCTCTCTCTCTACACTTGTAATCACCCATCCCTTTTTTTAACTGCATTCCAAACCAATAGCTTAAATAAACAAATTACAGAGACATACATGGACACGGTTTTAATGTCATTTTCAATTTTCTCTGCACAGTCCATCATCAGTGGCCAAAAGAAATCAAAGTGGCTTGACACTGTTTCCAAAATTGTTCCATAACAAGTGCCTGTGCCGTTGTACTTTGAAGATCAGGAGCAAATTGATGCAATCCACACTCACCTGACATCAATTCTGGGCAACACACACACACACACTGACAAGATTAAATTCTAGGACAGCAGATATTTCATAGAGGATCCATATGATCACACGGTACTGTTAATCGTCACAAGACAGAACAGAAGAACATCACACTTCTCTTGAAAACATAAACCTCAATAAACCGCAAACACAGTAAGCATCCTAGCAGACATTAAACTCAATTAAACTCCTACACACAAACTACACACATTAAACTCCTAGCAGACACATCAAAATAATATAGCGAGAACCAAAATGTGCTGAATATATTGTATTGTTGTTAATGCACCCAGCTGTCATCATTTTACAGTATAGCAGCATTTTTATAATATATGATAATATGACAATTGCTTAAGTTAATTTAACTGCAGTTTTACAACAAAATAGTTTCAGTTGTTAGTGAATTGGATGTGCTATTTTGTACATGCTCTTGATTTTTAAACTGCTGTAGGCACACAGTTTGCAGATTGTTCAAACCTCATAATTATAATTCACCGTAACATTTCAGTTAGAACAAACAAACATACAAAAACGGATGCAATATTTGTGAAGGATGCCAAGCACCACACTTTATCCCACTATTAACCAGTAGCGGCTCCTGGCCTTAAATGTAGACATCACCTAACACATCAGACACACTTTTGGCAGAGGTCTAATGTCCTTGCGTTATTCGGCCTGAGGGTGGCGCTCTAATGATGATTGACATACTTTAGTACAACAAACACATATAATGTAATCTTAGAATCGCCTTAAATGTAGTATTTATTGCATCTGAAGGTTGTTTAGAATATTACAAGTTAGGAATTCCAGCGAGGAAAAAACATCCATGTCTCAGAACAAACAGTATATATTATATAAAAGCTATTCACATGAGCACGTTTATACTTTCATAAATTTGATACGCTACTCCACATAGGAAGAACAGACATGGCAACTAGTAACTGACCTGATGCAGACACATATCTGGTCTGATAGTGACTTGGTCCAAAGCAAGGTTTAGCCTACGTGAGGTAACGTCACATGAACATAAGCAGGGCAGCCAGAAATCTGCCCCAATGGCTCTCTATGAGAGCGATGCAGTTCCATTCTTCACCACAGATTTACTTTGGAAATGTGTGGGGCGCTGTAGAGCTAGGGAGGGCTCTGCCCCAGAAAAATATGGCCTATAGCCTACAGTTTTATTTTCAGTTTTGTGAAATGCTCTTTTTTAAATATTTTTAAACATTATTTTCAGTGTTATTTACTTTCTGTAAGCAACTTAGATCTGGCTACAGCAACTTTAGTTCAGTTTCATTAAAAAACAAATAATATAAAAAAATATTATTTTAAATAAGTATTTTGGAACACTTAGTTAATTACTCAAGACTCATGAAATCATATCTAACTTGTGTCTGCATCCTTGTTCATTAAACTGATTAATTAGTAGATTAATTAGTGAATCATTAATCACAAGACACATCTATGAAGAAGAGAAACTAATACACAAAATAAAGGAAGGACCATCACATTTATTAGATAATAGATAATAAATCATTGCTTCACCATTGCTGTTACTGCAGTACAGTTTATTTGTCAGTGTCCGACAACAAGATTAAACATACACAATACATTGTATGTGATTTTTGTGTGACGTGTGTGTGTGTGTGTGTGTGTGTGTGTGTATCTATATAATTATTATTTTGTCTGTTGATCAAAAATCTATCTAAAATAATAATAATAATAATAATAATTAAATGTTACAGATTAGTCCATTATTAAATGCCTATAAATATAAAAATATGAGTCTATTAAATAATATTGATTAATTAAAAAAAAAAAATTATATATATATATATATATATATATATAATGTTAATTAATGAAGACTTTTGTCCAGAGGTTTTGAACGAATCTCATTGAAAACATTTTAACAGTCACTACTGGAATATCAAATCAAATCAAATCAAATCAAGTATATTTGTATAGCACTTTTTACAATACAGATTGTATCAAAGCAGCTTCACAGTATTAAAATAAAATAATACAACAAAGTTTGTTTCTAGTGGAATTTATTGATTGATAGAATAAAATTAAATATCCCCAAAATATCCCCAACTGAGCAAGCCAAAGGCAACAGTGGCAAGGAACCGAAAAAACTCCATCAAGTGACCTAATGGTGTCCTAAAACTCCATCAGGTGACCTAATGGAGAAAAAAAAAAACCTTGGGAGAACCCAGGCTCAGTCGGGGGCCAGTTCTCCTCTGGCATTTATGAACTAGAGGCCGGATTGTAGTTTGAAACTGTGAGATTAACAATATTATATGAATGCCTGGCTGAAAAGATGCGTCTTTAATCTAGTTTTAAACTGGGAGAGCGAGTCCGAGCAACGAACAGTATCAGGAAGGCTATTCCAGAGTTTTGGAGCCAAATGTGAAAATGCTCTCCCTCCTTTGGTTGATCTGGATATCCTAGGTATGACCAAAAGCCTTGAATTTATTAATCTTAAAGAGCGCGATGGATTATAGGGTGATAGAAGATCCGTTAAATAGACTGGAGCTAAGCCGTTTAGGGCTTTATAAGTCAGTAGCAATACCTTATAATTAATACGGAACTTTATAGGTAGCCAATGTAGTGATGTTAAAATCGGTGTTATATGATCATATTTTCTTGATCTAGTAAGAACTCTAGCAGCTGCATTTTGGACTAACTGTAGCTTGTTTATTGAGGATGCAGGACAACCGGCTAATAAAGCATTACAGTAATCTAGTCTCGAGGTCATGAATGCATGAACTAACTTTTCTGCATCAGAAACTGATAGCATATTACGTAGCTTAGCAATGTTTCTAAGGTGGAAAAAGGCTGTTTTTGTAACATACGAAATATGATTTTCAAAAGACAGGTTACAATCGAGTATAACACCCAGGTCTTTTACTGTAGAGGATAAAGTAACAGGACATCCTACGATGTCAAAGTTGTATTGTGAGAGGTTCTGTGGGCGGTTTTTTGAACCGATAAGTATTACCTCTGTCTTGTCTGGATTTAATAAAAGAAAATTACGCGTCATCCAATCTTTTATATCTTTAACACACTCTGTCAATTTGGATAATTTAGCGTTTTCATCCGGCCGTGATGAAATATATATTTGAGTGTCATCAGCATAACAATGGAAACTAATTCCATGTTTCCTTATAATATTTCCAAGTGGCATCATATATATTGAGAATAACAGAGGGCCCAACACAGATCCCTGCGGCACTCCATAGTTTACTGGAGTTATGATCGATTTTTCTCCATTTAAATAGACAAAATGGTAGCGGTCAGATAAGTATGATCTAAACCAGCTTAATGCTTGTCCTTGAACACCAGTATAATTTTGTAGTCGATCTAAGAGTATTGTGTGATCTATAGTATCGAACGCAGCACTTAGATCAAGTAAAACTAGTATTGAGATGCAGCCTTGGTCAGAAGCTAAGAGCAAATCATTTGTGATTTTAACGAGCACAGTTTCAGTGCTATGATGCGGCCTGAATCCTGACTGAAACTTTTCATAGATATAATTTTCTTGCAAGAAAGAGCCCAGTTGAGTGGACACAACTTTTTCTAGTATTTTAGACATAAAAGGTAGATTTGAAATGGGTCTATAATTTGCTAGATTATTATGATCTAATTGTGGTTTCTTAATGAGAGGTTTTATAACTGCCAGTTTAAATGTTCTTGGAACATGACCTAAAGATAAAGATGAGTTAATAATATTGAGGAGAGGCTCTTCCACTACAGGTAACACTTCTTTCAGTAGTTTAGTGGGTATAGGATCTAATAAACATGTTGTTGTTTTAGATGAAGTGATAAGTTTATTTAACTCTTTTTGTTCTATAGTTGTAAAGCACTGTAATTGTTCTTGCGGGGGGATAATTGAGGCTGAATTATAAGGTGCGATTGAGGATTGAACGTTTACAATTGTGGTTCTGATGTTTTCTATTTTCTCAGTGAAGAAGTTCATGAAATCATTACTACTAAACTGTAACGGGATATTTTGTTCGGGTGACGTCTGTTTATTTGTTAGTCTAGCCACGGTGTTAAATAAAAACCTAGGATTGTTTTGGTTGTTTTCTATTAGTTTGCGGAGGTGCTCAGCCCTGGCCGCTTTTAGGGCCTTTTTATAACGTGACATACTGTCTTTCCACGCGATTCTAAAGACCTCTAAATTAGTTTGTTTCCATTTACGCTCTAAATTACGGGTTTCTCTCTTTAGAACATGCGTAGTATTATTGTACCATGGTGCTTTAATTTTCTCTCTGACCTTTTTTAATGTAATGGGTGCAACAACATCCAATGTTCTAGAGAGAATGGTGCTCATAGTGCTAGTTAGTTCTTCTAGTTCATCTGTTTGTTTGGGTTCAGGCAGCAGCTGAGACAGATTAGATAAGCAATTTGAGAAATTATCTATGGTGGATGGAAGGATTGTTCTGCCTGGTCGAAAACGCGGCACAGCATGACATATTACAGCAGTATGTAATATGCAAGTTACCAAGTAATGGTCAGTGACATCATCACTTTGTGGAATGATATCTATATCGGTTAGATCGGTTCCATATGATATAATTAAATCGAGTGTGTGATTAAGACGATGAGTTGGTCCGGTGACGTTTTGCTTGACCCCAAAGGAATTTAATAAATCTATAAACGCAGCCCCTAACGCATCATTTGAATTATCTACGTGTATGTTAAAATCTCCAACAATTAATGCTTTATCTACATTGACCAATAGATCTGAGAGAAAATCTGCAAACTCTTTTAGGAAATCAGCGTAAGGCCCAGGCGGTCTATATACGGTAGCCAAGGCTAGAGATAATATGGATTTTTTTCTAACATCTAAGAGCGTAACATTTAGTACAAGTATTTCAAACGAAATAAACTTATAACCCGTTTTCTGAGTAACATTGAGAATATCTCTATAGACCGCTGCAACACCGCCGCCACGACCAATCAGACGGGGTTCGTGCTTATAGGAGTATCCAGATGGAGTAGACTCATTTAGACCGAAATAATCATTAGGTTTAAGCCAAGTTTCAGTAAGGCAAAGTACATCGAAGCTATTATCTGTGACTATTTCATTTACAATAACTGCCTTAGGTGTGAGTGATCTAATGTTTAGAAGACCTAGCTTTAGAAATTGTTTTTGATTACTAATAGCAACATTTTCTGGTTTAATAACAATTAGATTTTTTCAAGATCCTGCAGTAGATTTATTATTTGATCTCACTAAACGAGGAATAGACACAGTTTCTATGCAATGTTCTACACTATTTATATCAGTTAATTTGGTGCAGCAGAGACTATGATTTGGACTTTTGGTTACTAGTCAAAAGGTATTTAACATTTTGGAGATGTTATCTGACAGAAGATCCGATCCGAATCTGCTTGGGTGTAAGCCATCAGCACGGTAAAGCCTAGGACGCTCCCAAAACAGATTCCAATTATTTACAAAGAGCAGTTTCTGCTCATTGCACCATGATATTAACCATTCATTTAGCGCGAATAATCTACTAAACTTTTCATGACCTAGTCGGTACGTGGGAAGCGGTCCTGACACAATGATCGTTATATCAGGCGATGTGCTGCGTACCGTATCGATCAGATTCCTGAAGTCTTTCTTCAGAACCTCTGTCTGGCGCAGCCTGATGTCGGCCCCTCCCGCGTGCAAGACCACAGTTCCGACGCGCTCGTTCAGAATCTCGGGAACGTGAGCAGCGATTTCAGAAACACGAGCACCAGGAAAGCAGTGACTATGCACCTTACTTTTATTTAACGTAGCGTGTACGTGTCGAACGATGGAATCACCGATGATCACAGCATCGCGTTCTGTTTCGCGAAGAGGGGAGAAGCGGTTTTGTGTGGATATCTCGAAAACTGGGAGGGTCGGAGAGAGTTTTCTTGGTCTAGACCTGACTCGCGTCTTCCGCTGCGGAAATATCCAGGCTTCGTGGTGGCATGTTGGAGCCGGCATAAACGAGACCATAGCTGATCGCGGCCTCGACGCTCGTGACCGATGCTGAGTAACGCACGGAGTAGACGAGGTCTGAGTCAGCGGGTTAGTAACGTTAATCACTGATTTGTGTGCATCGGCGCGTGATGTTTCAAGAGCCAAACGCCGGTCTATCAGCTCGGCTTTTCTCACTAAAAGGTCGTGGATCTGTTTCTCAACAGCTTCCAGCTCAGACTGTACCGCGTGTAGCTCAAATGTGTCCTCACCTGCACCAAAAGGTAGACTACTTACATCTGATATATTCGCCATTTTAACAGATGGACAGTAAGTTAAGTTAGCAACGACGCTACCAGTGATGCTATCAATATTAATACTAATTTATGGCTTAAGTCTTGGATAAAATCCGTCTTTTTAGTGGTACGGGTGTGGAGTAGACGCACGATAGGCGAAAAAAAATGTTTGTTTATAAATGAGTGCGGAGAAGACGCGTTCAGCCGTGATCCACGGACGTAACCTATAAGAGTATCCAGCGTTGGATCACAAGGCTTGAGACGCGTCTGCTCAACAGTCCGCGTTATAACTATGAGGTGAGGAAAAATAGAAAATGTTCGTTGTAAGTGAGTTTAAAGAGAAATCAAGAATTATAAATCAATCGATGGAGCTCCAAAGACAACAACGCGTTCAGACGCGACGCATGCGCATTCGAAACAGGAAGTTCACTGAATAGCCTAACAGTGTAATAGATCTACAATCTTTATTTGAAGCTTAACTTTTGTCTAAAGGGCATTTAGCCTACTTATTTTGATAATAATTTCGAAGGTTTAATAGACAGTCGTCGTTGTCATTTAGGAATAATATTGTGCTTGAATCAAGATCGCCATTTTTTTAATGATAAATCGTGCACTCATATGGAGCTGTAGCCAATGTGTTTTCGAATTTAATATTTGTACGTTAACGTTACCAAAAGTAACCCGCGCCCAAGGCCTGGCCTCCCCCATTTCCCACGATAAAGAATATGGGAATATGTAAATATGCAAAGAACAACTTATATGCATATATAATAAATGACAACTACATTTACTTAAAAAAAATACTCAAGTATAAGCTACGTGACAACTCGTTAATGTAAAGTACAAATTTCTCCGTGCGGGAGAGCGAGCCTCCCAATAGCGCCGTCTGAATTGTCCTCTTAATGCAAACGTGCCAATGCGATGCATGGTCATATCCCACGAAATAAACAATAAATACTCTGACTACTATAAACACTTAACCTTACATTCGATGGAAGCCCACTCGCTTAATAATTCAAATAAAATATAGCCTATACAGTATATGTTTTTGAATACTCGAGCACAGTCACTCATTAGTCTACAAACGTTTTCATACGTATTCGTAAGTAACACTTTCTAATTGTTGAAAATTCATAGCAATTCTGAAATTCAGTTTAAAAGTAAATTTCTTGACCAAAAATGCAATAAACGAGTGTACATTAAGTTAAAAAAGTTAAGCTTACCTCTTTTCAGTGTCTTCATCACGTTGCGTTTCAGAAAATCTTCACCCACTAACACAATAAACAAGTGTTTATTAATGTTAAAACATCAAAATCTAATATTTTACTAAGTTTATAGAAAGTTAAGCTTACCTTTTCACCATCTTCACATGTGCTTCCCAAAATGGCTCCAATTTTTGTCTGGAAAGGTGTCACGGGGTGACTAGAGGCAAGCGGAACCTTTGTTTTGGAGGATGTTTCCCTGCCGGAGCAGTACCGGTGCGACACCTGGCCGGTTCCGGTTGTCCCATGAGCTGTGAGCAAACGGGGGATTAGACGAGGAAATGAGTGTCAGGTGCGCAATGAGAGGGTGGCGATCGGCGATTGGGACATGTATCTGAGATGCGGATTATAAAAAGACACTTTGGGGTGAAGGAAGTGTCGAGGTACACAGCATACCTGTCAAGTTTTGGATTTGAAAATAAGGGAAATTTCCCGGCGCCCACCGCGAGCAGTCCCACCACCCCAACCAAGCTCCAGTATCCCTTACATTTTAAGACAGGTGTACAAGAAAGCTAAAATCACCACTTGTCAACCACTTATAAACTACAATTGGCTTTATGCACAGCTGCACTACTTCCTGAACTTCAGCCAGCTCCTTTGTTTCCTGTCTACCATTGGACAAACTGATTAATCCAGGTGTGTCTGATTATTGTTGTTGTGACTATTGAGGTCAGGCACACCTGGATTAATCAGTTTGTCCAATGGCAGACAGGAAACAAAGGAGCTGGCTGAAGTTCAGGAAGTAGTGCAGCTGTGCATAAAGCCAATGACAGACCTACCTTTGTTGACATTGACACGCTGTGAACATTCATTATAGCCTAAATGAAAAAACAAAAGGGTATATATGAAGAGCATTTATTTAAAGGTTTATTTGCATATTTTCTGTTCATTTAACATTGCTTGTCTTTACATTTACATTTTATTTTCATTCCACACATTCTTTTCATTTCATATTGCTTTTCTTTTACAGTTTTTCTTTTCATTTCACGTAACTTTTCTTTACTCTTTTAGTGAGTTATTGTACAAATTTGTTGCAGACTTTGCAAAGTCTGAGGGTTTTGTTTTTTTGGCAGGAGTGCCTTCCGTCTCTGTCGTGGCGTCAATCATCCGTCTCTGTTTTTTTTGTTTGTTTTTTTTCGCGTTGTCACTCATCATCTGACCTCACACACTAACCTTGCGACAACTGCCACCTACAGTACCTGTAGTAGGCTACTGCAGGTGGCAGTTATTGCGAGGCTAGTGACAGCTCAGATTGGGAATGTGTTTTTTTTTTTTTTACTCCGTCCGGGCCCGGGGTATTATTATTTTTTAATAACGCAGGTTAAAATACGGGATATTTACGGGAAAATACTCTTACGGGAGGACGGCGGGAAAGAAGGGTAAAATACGGGACTTTCTCTGCCAAAACGGGATACTTGACAGGTATGGTACACAGAGGGAGAAATCAGTGTGTGTGTGTGTGTGTGTGTGTGTGTGTGTGTGTGTGCGCGTGCGCGCGTACTCTATGTCCGACTGCATTCTCCTGTCTTTCCTGTTTTTCTTCTACACTCCATGGTACAGCTTTAAGCACTCAGTGTGCAGTGGTACTTTGCATTTCTCACATGCATAGGTAGTGCGCTTCTCACAATGGCGACATCTCTGGAACCGGTGCATCGTGTTAATTGACCAGTGGGAAGCTTTGTCGTATCTTGCCTGATCTTCAACGGTATCACTCAGTAGAGATCTCCTTCCATGGCTCAGTGGTTTCGTTCCAAACCTTTGCAGAGACTATCCGTGAGAAGGTGAGCAGGTCGATGGTCCCTCCAATAACATCTCTGTAAAAGAGATGGCCATTTACAAGAGCACTGTTGATAGACCATGCAAAGATGGGCCACCACCACTTCTTTGACCTGATTGAGATTGTGAGGTCGTGAAGGTCTACACCACCCATGTGCTCATTGTATCGGCTGATGCATTTTGGTTGTAGGACGTTGTCAAAGCCACATCGATGCCTGTTCCATCTCTTGACAGAGGTCTCAGTGTATTTTTCATCCATGTTTTTTTGCCACTGTGACAATGTTATTGTCTTTCCAACGGACCAGCAGCTTCTCTCCTTTGCACAGAACCTCAGAGGTTCCCCTGGGTAACTTCATGAAGGCATTCAGTGGTGTGAATGGGACATCAAACAGGCGGTTCTGCCTCATGGTTCCAGAGCTCCCATATCCTCTTTTTTGTCATCTCATCCATGAGTGAAAGAGTGGTAAAGAGGTTGTCATGGAAGAACTTACAACCTTGAGGCACCTGAGCTTGCTCTGCCAAACCTATGATAACGCTGGGTCCCTGACCCAACCCTGCTCTGGGAGGAGAGTGTGCGATCCACTATATGGCTCCATGTGGTACATGTATCCACTGGATGAGGCGAGGCTCCATACCTTGTAACCAAAGCAAATTGGTTTGCCTTTGATGAATTGTTTACATCCATGTCGGCCGTAGTATGGGATCATGCTCTCATCCACTGACAGCCATTCCTGAAATGGCATGATTTTGTATGAGTGATTGAGCTCAGAGAAGATGGGTCTAACCTTAAAAAATGGGTCATCAGTGATCTTGGTGTTGTCAACCACATGAACTGAGGCCATAATGTCATCAAAGCGGTTTCTCCGCATTGCACCTGAAATGCTCTCATTGTGCACATCATTGTCAACTGACTAGTACATGTGTCTTCTTGGGACAGAGCTGTATCCACTTGCAATTAGGATCCCATAGAAGGTGAGGAGCTCATCCATACTTAGATTCAGTTGATTTCCCTTGGTCTGGGTGGAGTAGAGGTTGGACATTTCAACTGTGATCTCTCTCAGGGTGGGTGGATACATCAGTAAGAAAACAGCCACTGGGTTGGGGCAGCTTTGTTTTACACATTCTGCAGCATTTGGTCTGTATACTGTATATTCTGGAATAACAGCAGTAGAAGGCCTCTTGGATTGCTTAAATACTCTATCTTTATTTTTGACCACTTGCAGTTTTGCCCTTGGTTCTTCTGGCTGACTTGGCTGAACCCTTTGGCGCTTAGAGGCCCTTGCGTCTTCTGGCTGGCCCCTCTGGCGCTTAGAGGTCCTTGGGAGGAGCTGGAACAGGGGAAGGGGGAAGGGGGAAGGAGGTTGGGGAGGGAAAGGGGGTGTGGTGAAGGGGAGGCCATCATTCCAATCATGCTCTGTTTGCATAACTTCTGCATATGCATTCAACAGCCTTGCTGGCAAATGGCCTGTTTCCCCCTCATAGTCCATGTCAGACGCATCACTGTCACAATCACTGAGTACAGCATCTTTTTCATTTTGAGGGATGATTGCAATGCTGCATGCCTTGTCTGGGAACTCATCTTGATCCAACAAATCAAGAACTTGACTCAAAGTAAGTCTAAAAGAAAACACAACAGAAAGTTTGGTAGTTAGCTAGCTAGTCTTCCTGGGGTCCGTGTTTGTGTGTGGTGTGCGTGCCTACCTGTAATTGCGTGTGTGTGTATGCGTGCGTGTGTGGAAAGTTAGGTAGAATTAGTTAGCTAGCTACTCTTTGTGTTGTGTGTGTGTGTGTGTGTGTGTGTGTGTGTGTGTGGAAAGTTGCAGTAGGTAGGAAGTTAGTTAGCAGCAGAATTAGCTAGCAGAATTAGCTAGCTAGCTAGTCTTCCTTGGGTCCGTGTGTGTGTGTGTGTGTGTGTGTGTGCGTGCGTGCGTGCGTGTGTGCAGGGCTGCCAACTCTCACGCATTGAGCGTGAGACTCACGCAATTGACACTTTTCACACGCTCTCACGCCACACATCCATTTTCTCACGCACAGAAAAATTACGGAGCAAAGAGGTACTTTTAATATTAAACTAATTCTCAGCTCTTTGATTCCGTCAATTTTATTACGAAATTCAGACAAAAAATACGTTTGGCGCTTGTAAATGTGACGTGACAGATCGCTGAGTGCCTCAGTTCGAGTGCACGTGAACCGATCACCTGTTACTTTTTTATTTAAAGATGCAGTACAACTTACCGAAAGTATACATAATATCGACCAATTAGTGTTTTTCAACCACGGAAAGAGCTCAATATAACAGCAGGAGAACAATTATGTCACATAACGTTACATTTACCTCAGGAAAGCCATTTAATGACCATGTTAATTGAATAGAAAAAATAGCAAGAGAGGAGATTTTGCTGAGCACTATATTACATATTTATTATATTTTTACTTATGTCATTAAATAATTGTTATTATAACAAAAACTGCATTATATTTAATTTAATTTGTTATTTTTAACCTTTAATAATACCAGCAGATTGGGCCCTCTATGTTTACAGCATTAGGTGAGATTATTTTTTAAAATAAAATTTAAAATAATCATGGATCCAAATTAGTCAATATTGAATCAAAATCGGAATCAAATCACAAGAATGGAATTGAAATCTTGAAATTTTTGTCAAGCAATAATAAAACCTGTATCCTACCAGTCATTGTACAATGTAAACATTGTAACATGTTGTCACTAAACTTCATAAAATTCTATTTAGTTACCAAATGTTTTGACAATCACAATTACACTTATTGTGATGCAATATTTGTTTTTACATAACCCCGAAAAAAAAAAAAAAAAATCTCACTCCAAGCTAAACTCAAAAGTTGGCAGCCCTGGTGTGTGTGTGTGTGTGTGTGTTTCTGTGTGTGTCTGTGTGTAAAATTAGGTAGAAAGTTAGGTAGCAGCAGAAAGTAAGGTAGAACAGTTAGCCTATGTGTATTAGCATGTAGATACAATGGGTTATCCCACCGGTCACTATTGTTGCCGGTGACATGTTTGTGAGTTCTATGACCACATTAAACAAAGTTGAGTAATTGCAAATGCATATATCAATACTAGACACCTTAAACATGATGTGTACCAAAAATCTCTGTCCTATCTTTATGTTAACATACTTTACTAACCTTTTCTTTGGGAGCTTTCTTTCTGCCATCCTCTTCTCTTGGCGCAAACAGGAAGTAAACAGCTCTGGTCATGTGACAATTTACAGTAAACATGCGACACTGCACATATTTCATTGAGACCCATTTCATTAATTTCGGTCGATACGATATAATTCTGATATCGATATGAACAATATAAAAGCCTCAGGAAAAACTGCGAAGAACGCCCACAATGAATGTCCTGTACCTACAAACTGTATTTGCCAAGTCTCTGAAACCTCCTCCTATAAAACTATATAATATTTTAGAAATAAAAATGGTACAAATATATTGTTAATATTTTATTTGTATTTAGCCTTCATACAAACAAGAAATGTGAAATCACACCAAATAATACGACAACTTATTAATATTAATATCTTTAACTTTAAACTATAGGCTAACATAGGTTGATTATATTATTCTTATAGATTGAAAAAAATGCTTCAGCTAGGGCTGCACGATACTGGGAAAATATGTGATATGCGATGTTGTTGAGTATTGCGATATCGATATTTCTTGCGATATAACATTTCCCTAGAGAAATGCTATTTTTATTAAGTTTTTTTTATTTTATTTTTATCATTTATATATGTAATGATCATACTAAAATAAACAGGTAGGCTAGTAGATATTCATGCAACACTTTGATTAATGGTTGTCTGTGAGACTCTGTTATTGTTACTTGGCATTTCATTAGCAGTTTTGGTAGATTTGGGCTTACACTTTTTGAAGTCTTCATATAGCTCCCTGAGGTTGCGTTCCAGAAGACTGTGGAGATTAGTTTCCTCTCGACGTGGCCCAAATTTTTCGGCACAACTTAGTGACACCGTCACTTATGTTCACATATCGCGTTTTTTGCGCGTGCAAATTCTTTATTTCAAATGCAGGCGTGCGGCAAGCGCGCTCAAAATGGAAGCACATTTTTCCAGGCCCGCCTATGCCACGACGAGATGAGAACATCTCAACTTTTCAGAATTCCACAAGGTCACGCAGGTCATGGTTGCATAGCAACAACAGACGCAAGCGCTTGTGGAAAGGAGATAGCGGCGCGGCCGCGCTTTCCATGCGTTTTTAGACGATATATTTGAACGGCCCCTTACACAGTACCTGCATTTATGACACGTCTTCTCTATTGAAGCCAAAATATTGCCATATTTCAGACGTACAGTTCTTTTTAGGCACAGGTTCTTTGCTGTTGTCATTTTCCTTGCTTGTCTCTACTCCCGCCATTAGTTTTTATTTTCCACTCTCTGCTCTTACTTATTCAGTCGAGGCTCTTTCTGTTTATTTGGTAGTTACAGGACATATTTAGGCTACATCACATTTAGAAAGAATGATAATTGCTACAAATATGCCACCACAAATATGACCTGATGAGCTTTAGCACTCTCTCGACTCCCAGTAGGCTACAGATATATTCAGTCAGAGAAACAGAGGAAGCTCTCAAAAAAGTTGCTTTATTTTATGATAGTCCGGTATAAAGAGACGAGACGTATGCTACGGACAAATACAATAAAAACATGCTTGTGATAGCCTATATGATTTGTCTGATTTCTTCAAGCGTTCATATTTACCATGTTTACTATGGTAATGGTTAGCATGCTTAGTCTTTTGCATCGGGGATATAAATATTTCTACCTTATACGGTGATCAGAATCCACATCAGATCACAAACAGAAGTTATTCAAACATGAAAGTGAGTTTTGAGGTAAATTATTTGAAGTCTTCAATGCTGACGTTAGCTGACAGAATCATCCGGCGCTGCCGTCTCCCGGCTCAGGTAAACTCCGCCTCTGTTCGTAACCACTCCTCTAGCCCGAGCTGGCCCGCTTTGGACCAAGGTATTCAACGGGCCAGAAAATCCTGGCCGTTGTGTGCCGTGCTGCTTATATTTATCACGCAGTAAAAATGACGTGAACGTCATCCATAACGTAAACGTAAACGTAGCCCATCCCTGTAATGTATATTGAAATATCGGAAATGTTTTTAAAAATCATATCACTGTTATTGAAAAAAATTATATTGCGATATATATTGATATTGAATTATTGTCCAGGCCTATTATATTTGTTATTTAACAGTAGATATGGTTATTTAATGCTGATCTAACCAGCAGAAAACACTTGTCGGGTTTAATCCCAGTTGCGCTGGAGGGGAAGATTGTAACACTGCGTTACAATGAGCCCCAATTAGAAAAATGCTATTCTATTCCATTCTATTCTATACTTTTATGAATTCTATTGAGAAACCATGAGAAAAAGGTGAATAAAGACTGAGTCAATGTTCAGAAATTATTCATTATTAATTTGTTTTGAACTATGCTGTATAGCTGTGTTTTGCGGTGTGTTTGTTGTCACAAAAATAATTTATTTTAAATTATTTAAAAAATGCCATTATATGAAAAAGTTAATTGTATTTTATTGACAAAATATTTGATTTTGTCTTGGATATTATTATTTTTATTAGATCAGATAACATTACAATGTTACAATGTGCCCCCTCACATGTTAGGTGGGGCATGTTGTCACATTTCACTTCCATTCTTTCGGGGTATATCAAGAAAAAAAAGTATACACTGTATTAATGAAACAAAACCACATAATTGCAATAGACTTGTGAAATCAATGCAGGGAAAAATAAATACTCTGAACCCTAAGCAGGTTTACACAAACTGAGAAAGTCAAAAAGCGTTAGGTTGTGGCCCGCTCTCTCCTATATGTGAATCTGGCATGGATTATTACTCGTTGTGCAGAAATGCTGGCCTACCGATCTAGTTTCTCACTTCTGCTGCTATCAGAGCTTTTCTAGAAACTACTGCTTTCCAGCAGTTAATATTTCCCTGTGCTCGATGTTGTAACCTTTCTAGTTATTTCGGATCGAACCACACAGACACCAGATTTAACTTATATCCTTTATCTCCGCTTTGTGCGTAATGACGTTGATGACGACACATCAATACACAACATCTACTTGAATATGAACTTACCCCAACTAAACAAGTTCTCATTCACATTTTCTTACAACTTAAGACAGTTCAGAACATTTAAAGTACATGTAACACTGTACATCTTAATAGAACATCAGCAATGCTGATGTTCTACATCAGCAATGCTTTCTGAACAGGTGCATCACACCACAACATAACTCTTAATCTGATTTTTACTTGGTTTCCTTCTTACATAACCTAGCCTTTATCAGTCACTCAACAACATAGTCTCTAAACCTTTCAGGCAATCTGATTAGTCACTGTGGTCTGCAAGGTTTAGGAATCTGTTCCTCTCTCTGAAATGTTTCACAGTTCTCTTTGCATTCCTCTGAACTTTCCTTTTGCTCTTTATCATAACTCGGCTCTTGAGCACATATCATTTCACCATCCAATGTTGGTGTTTCCACAGACAGAAACTTCTTGACAAATGTCGTATTCCGTGCATACTTTGCTCCAGTGGGTGACTGAACAACAACACTGTTACCTTCTCTGCTTACAACCTTGTGAGGAGTGCTGTGAAATGTTGTTGTGAATTTGTCTGTTTTATCCTGTTTCACAAGCACTTGATCTCCAACCTCTATGTCTGATGTCTTAGCGCCTCGTCTGTGGTCTGTGTATATCTTGGCTTTTCCTTTCTGCTCTGCGTCTTTGTCTCGAGCTTCAAGGTCACTGTGTGGAGTTGTGATGTCTGGTAACTTTCCTCTGATCTTCCTCTGAAAGAGAAGTTCTGCTGGGCTTTTGCCTGTTGTGGCATGTTGTATGGACCTGTAGACAGTCACATATTTGCGTAGCTCTTTTTTCCAATCCTGGCCCTCAGCGTGGGCAATCCGTACTTGTTTCATCAGTGATGCATTTTGTCTTTCCACTTCTCCATTTGCTTGTGCCCACTTTGGAGTTGTTTTGATATGGTGTATTCCGTTCTCCTGACAAAAAGCCTGAAACAGACTGGACTTGAATTGTGGGCCACAATCTGACCTGATTGTTAACCCTCTGAGGTCGGCTGTCGCGCCGGCGCTATAGGCTCGTTTTTTTCCTTATCAGTGCAACAGAGACGAAAAATACTCTGTTGATTTTGATCTTACATACTTGTGTTTTACATCACTCGATCCTGTTAAGTGTGTATTATTTTTGTGTATACTCACAATAAAAACAAAGTGTTGTGCTTTTTGCCAAATAAAGAAAAATAAACATGATGCGAGTTCTGCTTTCTCTCTGTCAGTGTAGTCCATTCTGAAACGCGTCCGAAAATGAACTGTAACTCAGCGAATTCTCAGTCAAACAGGCATACAGACACACAGGCATGAAGCTTGAATTCTCTTCTTTTAAATGAAGTAATTTTTATATAAAAAATATATTCTCAGTTTATGTAATGTGTATGAAAAGAGAGAGATGTCAGTTGTTCTCATGTCAGCTCATTAAGTTTTAATGTGACTCCGCCCACAAAGTCACGAACTTTAGTTTTTACAAAGAAAGATTACACTGGAAATATTGTTACAATTTTAATTGTTGTTGTAATTGTATAACCTTTTTAATAAAATAGCAACAAAAAAAAAAAAAAAAATATATATATATATACAAGGATAGATGTAAACAAAATCTTAAAAGGTCAATATAAGCCTTCTCTTTAAATAATTTTATTATGCTTTATTAGTGACACATTTGGGTAGAGAATATATTCCAAATCTGAAAATACAGTATGAGAACAATTAACTGCACAATTACTAGAAATGTTTACCTTGGATATTATACAATTTGCAAGCACAATTTGTGGAAAAAACAACAACAACTGTGAACCAATTATATTTATATATTGTCCTTGCATTCTTTCTTGTGGCTCAGTCACACACCTGAATGAAAGGCTCATTACGTATGCAGCCTCATTATGCGGGGGCCCATTGTCTCCTCAGGTGTGAATCACACCCACCAGCATATTGCCTTTCCAAACAAAAAGTGTCTTACAAAATTTAAATCAATGTATTGTTTTATGTGAATGATTAGGAAGGATGATTTTCACATCATTTTGAAGAAAAAACTCTAGGCAACAAAATGCATTATTCAGAAGTCTTATTGACACATATTTAGTATGTGTTTTGTGGCCTTATTTCAGACATTTTCATTTTTTTGTTTTTTCAATAACCATGCATAAACATTATTTTCTCAAACATACAAACATGTACATACTGTACATGTTGCTCATATATTATGGTAGCCCTGTTGCCCCTGTGCTAAATAGAGTGTAATTACACCTTTGCCATTAATATGTTTATAAGCAACTGAAAAAAGCACAAATGTAAGAGCATGACAGCTTTTTTCAGTAATTTATAAACATGATAATGGCAAAGGTGTAAATTCACTCTATATAGCACAAACAGGGCTACCATAATATGTAAGCAACATGAATGTAGATGTTTGTATTTTTAAGAGAATAATGTTTATGCATGGTTATTGGAAAAAATAAAAATGAAAGTTGCTGTAATAAGACCACAAAACTCATACTAAATATGTGTCCACAAGACTTTTGACTAATGGATGTTGTCGCTTCGAGTTCTGGCTTCAAAATTATGTGAAAATAGTCTTGCTTTATCGTTCACATAAAACAATACATTGATTTAAATTGTGTAAAACAGGTTTTGCTTGGAAAGCCAATATGCGAGGGGGGCGTGAACGAGGAGTGGTTTACACCTGCGAATACAATGTCCCACCCACTCTGCATAATGAGCCATTCATTCAGGTGTGACACTGACTGAGCCACAATGCAAGGACAAAAGATATATTTAGAAGAAGACTTATATTGACCATTTAAGATTTTGCTTACATCTATCTTGTAAATATGTTTTGCTATTTTATTAAAAAGGTTACAATTACAACAATAATTACAATTTCAACAATATTTCAAGTGTACTCTTTCTTTGTAAAAAAAATGATTATAGGCCTACATTTTATCATATGTATTCATTAGTTTGAATATAGCCAACATTGGAACAGCTAACATCTTAGTTGATGACTTTATTTTTGACAAAAATAGTATTTTATATATATATAACATATGAGCAGAAATTGCTAAACAAAAGCTTATTTGATGTGGCAGTATATTCTACAGTAAAAACTGTACCCAAATCTAGTCAAGAAAATGTTGTCTTTCATATTTCGCCTGACTGTAACGTTGTTTTTATGAAATATTAGGGCATATAAATGTTAATTTGCAGTTTAATACGTTGCTTATACAAATAGCCTACATTTTATTTCAACATATTTCAGTCGATTTTTACTCATCTCAGTATAGCAATACAGTTTGCTAAAACATCATCATTCATTCACACACACACAGAAACGCGATTTAAATTTAAACTGTCTTTATGCGAGCTGTGGTAAACAGCGCGCATCTCTGCCGTTCATTCATTCACAAACAGAAACGTGATTCACTTGAGAAGAAAAAAAACGTACTACAGTATTCCTCAGCTCAGTCGGATCCTTGCTCCTCGAAATACCCGCACTTCTGAGGTACATTTTCCATTATTATTATTCCTCACAGCGCTGCGAGACGGTGTAAACAAGTAATGATCTGAATAAACTTGTGTTTTCTCAAGCTGATATGGGGGCGTTCACAGGTTTGCGTGGATTACCTCAGTCATTTGCGTTTGAATAGCGCACGCTCTCCGTGGGCGGGGTCACATTAAAAATAATTAGATGAGATGAGAACGACTGACATCTCGCTCTTTTCTTACAGATTACATGAACTGAGAATATTTGTTTTTTATATAAATTACTTCATTTAAAAGAAGAGAATTCAAGATTCATGCCTGTGTGTCTGTATGTCTGTTTGACTGAGTATTCGCTGCGTTATTGTTCATTTTCGGACGCGTTTCAGAATGGACTTCACTGACAGAGAGAAGGCAGAACTCGCTTCGTGTTTATTTTTCTTTATTTGGCAAAAAGCACAACACTTTGTTTTTATTGTGAGTATACACAAAAATAATACACATTTAACAGAATCGATTGATGTATGAAACTTGTTTGTAATATCAAAGTCAACAGAGCAAAATGAATCTCTTTTGAACTGATAAAAAAAAAAGCGAGCTGGTATCGCCGGCGATACCGCCGACCCCAGGGGGTTAAAGGAAGTTCGTGCCGACTGAAAATGTCTTCCAAACGGTCGATCACTTTTTCCGCCGTTGTTGACTTGAGGATTGCATATTCATAGTACCTGCTGTAATAGTCGACAACGACCAGAATCAAATGTCCATCCAGTAAAGGACCAAGTAAATCTGTGGCTAAGTTTTGCCATGGCCCTTCAGGCATCACTGTGGGTGACAGTGGTTCAGCAACATCTGGTTTCGCTACCAACTGACAACCGTGACATGTCCTCACAAGTCTTTCTGCAGCCCTGTCCATTCCGGGCCACCAAACCTTTGTTCTCAGGTGTTGTTTTGTTCCTACCACACCAAGATGACCCTCATGTGCCAACTGTAATGCTCTTCCTCGCAGCGACTGTGGCAAAACAATTCTTGTTCCCCTGAGTATTATTTGGCCAATGACACATAGCTCACCTGCCATATGTCTGTATGCAGGACAGTCATCAAAAGACCCTGTTTGAATAGCAGTTCTCAGTCTCTGTAATTCCACATCCTTTGCTGAGATCTGCTCGACTTCCTTGGTGGTGAGGGCGCTGGGTGTCGCACAAACTGCTATAAACCGCACATATTCCTCTGCTTTATGTGTGTGCATCTCACCTTTGGCTGATGGGCCCAGCAGACATGACAGAGGATCTGCAATGTTGTGTGTTCCAGGTATATGAATCACCCGGAAGTCATAAGGCTGTAATCTCAAGACCCACCTTTCGATTCGTGCGCATGGTTTTGAGCGAGGGCTATAAATTGCTTCCAATGCTTTGTGGTCTGTGACGAGATCAAACTTCCGACCATAAATATAAGGGTGTAATCGTTCACATGCCCACACCAGAGCAAGTGCTTCGCGCTCAGTTTGTGAATACCTTTGTTCGCACTCTGTCAAGCTCCTGCTCAAATAGCAGACAGGAACCATTCCTTCACGTTGTTCCTGAACTAGTACTGCTCCAACGCCTTTTGGTCCAGCATCAGTAATGACTTTTGTTGGTGCGTCCTTGTTGAAGTAAGCCAGTATTGTTGCCTCGGCCAACTTATCTTTGAGAGTTTTGAAAGCTTTCTTCTGATCAGTTCCGAAATGAAATTTGGTGTCTGTCTTTGTCAGTCTGCGCAGAGGTTCTGAGATGCTTGCAAACTGAGGTATGAAACGGCTACTATAGCCAGCTAAACCGAGGAAACTTCTCACCTCTGAAACGTTTTCAGGCTCTCTTGCCTCCACAACTGCTCTCACCCTCTCTGCCGTCGGGCCTATGCCTTTCACTGACAGCAGCATGCCCATAAACACCAATTTGTCCATGTTAAACTGGCACTTCTCTACATTCAGAGTCAAGCCGCAGCTTTCCAGTCTCTTTAGTACTGCATGCATTCTTTTCTCATGAGACTCTTTATCAGGTGCATGGATGATGATGTCATCTGATATGTTCTCTACTCCTTCGATGCCAGCCAGAACAGTGGCTATTTCATGCTGGTACTGCTCACTTGCTGACAACACTCCAAACACCAGTCTTTTGAACCTGTATATACCATTATGAACGGCAAACGTGGTGATGTCTCTTGATTTTAGGGTCAATTCCAGCTGATGGTACCCCCATTTCAGGTCTAGTTTGCTGAAAACGACTGACCCATTCATTCCTTGCAACAGTTCATCCACTGTGGGGATCGGGAACCGCCCACGAATGATTGCAGTGTTTGCTTGTCTCATGTCCAAACACATCCTTATTTCCCCATTCGCTTTGGGTACAATGACAACTGGGTTTACCCACGGGGTTGCTCCATTGACTTTCATTATAATGTCCATGTGGAGCAGCTCATTTATCTTTTCCTCAACAGCCTCTCTGAGGTGGAACGGAACGCGCCTAAGGGGCTGTGCAACTGCCGTCACTGTGCTGTCTATGTGTAGGCTAATTTGTTTTGTATTTAGTTTGCCTACTCCACAGAACAATTTGGGGTACTTCTGTCGTATCATGGACTTCACATTGTTCACCACTGCAACATTAGCTCCGATCCTCAGCACTCCTAATTTAACTGCTGTGTCTTTTCCGAGCAATGGCTCCCCTCTCCTGCAAATAACTGTGAATTCAGCTGTTGTGCTGCGTTTTCCTGTTTTCTGCTTTAGCTGATAAAACGTCTGTCTTGCAAACGCTGTGTTTACCTGAGGCACAAAGTATGCGTTCAGTGCTGTTACTGCCTGCGCGTAGTCTGTTGGCCCTCCTGTGTCAGCGAGTGTGGAGAAAATATCCTGCATATCTGTCCCAGCGTGATGTAAGAGCAAGGCTCTCCGTCTTTGCTTTGTAGCGTCGGGTGCATCGTCAGTCAGGATCAAACCCTTTCCATCGGCAAAAAGTTCAAATGCATTTAATCATCTTGTCCACCGCGGACCCAACGTGGCTGGATCGCTGTAGCAGTCGAACTTGGGAACAGTACCGTCCATCTTTAACGCGCACCGCCTATCTCCACTAAACTTTTCAGTTAACCGAGATAAAACAGTCGGCGTGACGCACGTCTAACTCACTTTCAGATTTAACTAACGAGTGAGTCCTTGTTGCATCATCCTCGTCGCCAATGCTGTAACCTTTCTAGTTATTTCGGATCGAACCACACAGACACCAGATTTAACTTCTATCCTTTATCTCCGCTTTGTGCGTAATGACGTTGATGACGACACATCAATACACAACACTCGATGATACTTCTCAATAGTGCAGTGCTGTTACAGGGCTAGAGAGTTCACAGTTGTTGAATTGTTGAATCGTCTACAGTTGGTTTCAGTCATTAAAGGCAGCAGATTTGAAAACTGGTAATCAGCAAACCAAGACAGAGAATGAACCTTTAAATGAACCTTTAAACCTCACGCCAATGAACCTTTAAATCTGGATACCAGAGTGATCGATGAAAACGGCGGCGGGATTGCATAAATATACATTTATTCAGCAGAGACTTTTATTGAAAATGATGAGAATAATACAAACATATTGCTAAATCAAAGCAGAACACAAGCACAGTCATTAATACAAGTTACTAACAGTATTTTAATTTGTTCTTTTGAAGATTGAACTGTATTCTGCTGCTTAGTATTGGCAAGTTGCAATGTAATTAGTTACTTTTTTTTTTGTTAAAAAGTAATGTAATTACATTTTTTAAATATCTATTACTGCCTTTCAGGCACTTCACTTGTGTTTCACATTTCTAAAATACATTTAAATCTTAGTGGAGAAGGCTTGTAAATGAGGCTTATTTTCCTCTGCATGATAGACATCCCATTAAAACACTGACATAACGATTATAAATGTACTTGATGTCATAAATTTATGACATCAAGTACATTTATAATCGTTATGAATATTGTCTTGCTCTTCATCCGAGCTGATGCGCTCATCATAGATTGGCTTATTGCTCACAACATAATGCGTCACTTTTGGTAAACTGATGCTTACAAAGATTAAAGATGATTTTTAAAAATAAGTTCTGTCATCAGTTTAACATTTCAAGAGAAGTCAATGTTTCCTTGTGTAACCGGATGAATGAGGTGATGGACATTAGTGAGCACCTATCAGCAGGTAATCCACCCTATTTAAGAGCTGGTTGGCTGTAGCCCGGGATGCGTCACGTTCGACTCCGCCTCCTTCCATTGTTTACAGTGGCTGTAGGTATGTGTGTTAGCATATAGCAACTTCTGTTTTTAGTTTGTTTGTATGTAGGGGACTAATTATTAGTGTTGTGTTTAGCTTGTCTGTCTTCTCCGGTTTTCCTTCGGTTTGTCGCAGTGGTTGCATTTGCTGGCTGCTCGCCTTTCAGGTATGTGTGAACTGTTGATGGAAAGCGTATTGTTTGTCTTTATTTGGGGGTTTAGGATCGGCTGATTGTGTTGAGTTATGTGCAGTGTCCCTGTAGTCTATCTGAACAGCGGATTGCATGATTTGAGTACCCGTGCCTGTGAAAGGACAAGCACATTGTGCGAATGCATCGTCTACTTCCGGTAAGTGTTATTGCGCATGTAGTTACGAGCTGAAAGTTTAGCCATTGAGGCATAAATCTTAGTGTTTCTTTGTATTTGGCTTAGGATTTTCCCTCTCGTCCGGCGATCTTGTTCTTCCTGCTGGTGCTATAAAAAGCTATTACAGCCCCGTCGATTCCTTACTGCCAGATTAAGAGCGCATCGTATTTTCCTGCTCCACTGTCGCTATCGTGTGCAATACAAACTTTTTGCCATCTGTGAGAAGATCGTCACCCCACTGATGAGGGGGACCGTTGCTGTCTGGTTTTATTTATTATTTGTTGATTTAATGTTTCTTTTATTGAACTTTTGAGGTTAACACTTGGTGTCAAAAATGGAACACCAAACTATCTGCTTGTGAGCTCATTGCGTGAATTGAGTTATTTATTTATTTATGGTCTGTGTTTACACCTTTGTATGTTATTCGTGATTGTCTATTAATGGTGATATTATCTGCTCATGACCGTACCCTAAACATCATCCAACTGGGCTTTAGTGCAGTGGGTATGTTGAAGTTTGGTTATTAATTATTTTTTTGTGATTTTCGTTTCAGGTGCTGAGGTTCCACGGGTGGAGGATCTCTTGTGGTGGTGGTGCTTTCTTCGAATGTTTGCCGTGACACTTTTGAAGTCTTTGCTGTGTGTGTGAGTGTGCTTTTGGCAAATTAAGTTTAGTGATCCCTCCTCCCGTGGTTTGCCTCAGCCCTGTGTCTTTTTCTATGGTGTCTGTGTAACCAGTGTATGGAAAGAGTGTGTGTTTATTCAAATGTGTTTTTGTTTACTTGAATGTGTTTGTAACTCAAAACCTTGTCAGTATAGCTCCAGGTTGCCTTTTTAACGTGACTACCCTGCTGCTTTAAATTAAACTTTGTATAAATAAAATTTTTGTATATTTTCATATCCACGTCTCTGCCTACCTTTATTAGAGAATCGAACCTGAGTGACCTAGTAATAGTAACTTGAGTGTTGTCCATATTTCCCGGGGCGAAATTCCCCGGGTGGCGTAGTCGAAATTCTTTCTACCTGTAATACCGCTCTTGTGCCACACTTGTGTCTCTGAGAGAAACATTTCAGCTTCTTTCCCAACAGTGACCTGTAAGTGTCACAACTGATCCATAACCTGTTCTAATAACTGATCCATGTTAACAGGTTAGAGCTTTCACACTGCACGCGGATGCGGTCCGGCGATCCGTTCCAGTTGTGGTGCGTATACAGCCGTGCAGCGATCGTTTCTGAGTCTATTTCTGCTGTGCTGCAGACGCTGAATTAAAGTGACAGCGCATGGTTCGTGGTCAAAATGAACACAGATTGACATGAAAATATAATAATCTCACCATAAATGCGTTTAATTAAATAAAATGTAGTAATCTCACCATAAATGTATTTAATTAAATACTACTTTTTTTCACAGTCATCTTTTTACTTTAAAACCGGGGTAAAGCAAGGAAAACTACAATTTACCTCAACAAGGCGACATAATGAACAACACTCGTCTCAATCGTGGAGGTGGAAAAACAAGTTCTTTGTGACATGCAAGATTTATTGTATTAAAATTTAAATGCAAAAGAAAACCCTTGTGAAAAAAAAAAAAGCACTTTAGTGTACTTTTATAAAGTGTACTTATTATACAAATAATATACTTTAAATGTATACACTTAAGTGTAACTCAAATGGAATGTTTTCACCGGTCTGAATGCACATTAAGTATAATTGATTTGAAATATATCACATATTAAGTTGAAATAAAATGCAATAAGTTGTCATTAAGAGTGATTTTTTGGTACAACTTAAAGGTATTGTAGGTAGGATTTTTATAAAAAACTTCTTTTCCAAATTTGTTTAAACTTTATTTATATATCAAAACATAATTAAAATGTAAGTACTCTGAAAAAGAAAGTATAAAAATCGAGTGTCTGTAGACCTCTCACGACTGTTTTAAAGACAGCTCATTATTTCCATTCACTCCACCCCCTCCCTTCTGGGCTCCTTCCAAAGCCACGCCCCCAAAACACATGAACGCGCGACGCCGACCGCTGAACTGAAGACGCATTATTTACCTGAGACGAGCGGAGAGGAAGGAGCGCAGTGCATGTAGTGACATCATGTCAGAATCACATGTAATAAAAAAAATCTAACTTTATCATTATGAAGATAAACAAATAAGATGTATTTTAGTACTCACTATCAAGCTAGCATATTGATATTGGTAAAGTTTAAAATATATATTTTTTGATTCGCTAACGAGCTAGTTATCTATAAGGCAAAGCTAAAAACAGGTTGCATGATACACGTTTTTCCATTACCATCATTTACACTGTGATGAAGATGAATTTCGTGTAAGATTCATAACATATATGGTGTTCTGCATGTAAGAGTTTACATGATGAAAGCATTGTTGACTCTGATGAGGACTACACTCCAGAGACAAGTACCGCATCGTCAGCTCGAGGACAGGTCCGGGGTCGAGGGCGAAGCAGAGGAGGTCGTGCAAGAGGCCGTGCAACTAGGGTCCGAGGATATTGACACGCGTTTTATTCAAAGACTTTTTGTTCGTTACCTTTTCTAGTACTGCCTTCCTTTTTTGTTTGCCTTCGCTAACTGCATATGCCGGTAATGTGAATTTTTGATTGCTCTTTCTCTGCCATTGTTTTGCTATTCCTAGGTTCCGTGCCTCTTGAATTCCTCAAATCAAACGGGTGCGCGCGCATATGGGCAGATCCTGTGTGGCAAAAGGGTGGTTGCCATGGTTGCGAGAGAGTGACAGTCGCCTAAGCCAATCCTTTGTTTCGTCCCGAATGGAAATAATGAGCTGTGTTTAATACAGATTAAACGGTCTAGTCACTCGATTTTTATACTCTTTTTATCAGAGTACTTACATTTTAATTATGCATTGATATATATAAAAAGTTTAAACAAATTTGGAAAAAAGTTTTTTATAACAATCCTACCTACACTACCTTTAAGTGGGACTTTAATACAACTTTATATTTACTTTCATAATTGCTTCTAGTGTCTTTAAAATTGATTTAAAGTGCACTTCTCAATGCACTGACAAGCAATTCATGTGAACTAAAATATACTTTAATGTCAGTTAACAATACACTTAAATGTGAATTAAGTGTAATGTTTTCGACAAACGTATTGCATGTAATTGATTTCAAATGTATCACAGATTAAGCTCAAATTAAATGCAATTAGTTGAAATTAAGAGTGCTTTTTTGGAACAACTTAAGTGGGACTTTAATACATTTTTATTTGAACTTTGAAATGTGATAAAAGTGTACTTCCAAATATACTGACAAGCAATTAATGTGGACTAAAATATACTTTAATGTAATATACATGTACAGTATTATATAAATACATTTGTAATTTAAAAAATAAAGTTGCAATTTATTTCAAATTTGAATAAAAAAAAATCTTGACCTAGTTACAAACACAAATTCAATTTAAAACCCTCTACGTACATTTACTGACAAAATCTCTAAAATAAATACATAACCTTTCTGTTGATGCACAAAAAAACCCCAAAGAAACACTATGCATAAACAGTTACAACACCTTAAAGGGATAGTTCACTTCAAAATGAAAATCTCGTCATACTCGCCCTCAAGTTGTTTCAAACCTGTATGAATTTATTTCTTCTGCTGAACACAAAAGATGATATTTCGAAGAATGTCAGTAACCAACCATTTAACTGGTCCCATTAACTTCCATAATAGGGAAAAAAAAAAATATGGAAGTCAATGGGACCAGTTAACTGTTTGGTTACAGACATTTTTTTAAATATCTTCCTTGGTGTTCAGCAGAAGAAATAAATTCATACAGGTTTGAAACAACTTTTGAAGGCGAGTATGATGACAGAATTTTTATTTTAAAGTGAACTATCCCTTTAACTCATTTATAAAGAGTCTGGAGGACAATGATGCTTATTATGCACAATCATTTTCTCCCTCATACAAAGGTACCTAAACCTATCCATCACAGAAAACATTTAGCATTTTTACATTTTCAGAAAACATCATTCTGTATGGATTTATAAGATTGTTTGCATGTAATTTACTGGTATTGCTATACTTTTGAGGTAATTTGGTCCCCATAACCTAGGGATTACCAGTACAAGCATCATTTTAGAAGCAAACACACAGTACCTCAAACACACAACCCATGAATTAATACAAACAAAATGTGAAGAAAAGTATCATTCCATGTACAACACTAAGATTCAAACAGGTAATGCTTTACAAAAAGGTATTATTAGTTAACTACTTCAGTTAACATGAACTAAGAATGAATAATACTTTAAGCATTTATTAGTCTTAGTTAATGTTAATTTCAACATTTAATAATGCATTATTATATTCAAAAGTTGTGTATTAAAATTAGTTAATGCACTGTGAACTCACATGAACAATGACTATAAATTGTATTAACTAACTTTAAACTATATTTTAATTAACTAATATTAACAAAGATTAATAAATACTGTAAAAAAAATTGTCAGATCATGTTGGCTAATACATAAACTAATATTAACATAGCACACTTTACATAGCACCAACATTAAACAGGACAAAATGCTTACTCCAGCATTACAGTGAATATAAGTGTCTAAAAACAAAACAAAAAAATGAAGAAAACCAAAGGCACAAAAACAAGAAAACCAAAATCATGTCATCAATTTTTTTGAAGTTGTTGGAAAGTGCTGTTTATGTCAATGTCCCAGAAGCTCTCCAGAGTAAATGTGAATGGAAATGTTCCAAAGAGGCAGAAAAAATACCTTGAAAAACAAACAAACAAAAAAACAGAAGGAAAACATTTGTTTATAAAACAGATCCAGTCCATTATTATATTTAGCTCAGATGAATGAAATTGATAGATATACAGTTGTGCTTTAAAGTTTATATACACCTTGCAGTATCTGCAAAATGTTAATTTTAGCAATAAGAGAGATCACAAAAATGTGTTCTCTTTTTATTTAGTACTACCCTGATGAAGTAGTTTATTCTGTAAAGCGTACATAAACTTTTGACTGCTAACTGTTGATGAACGTGTGATGAATCAGTCATCAGGGTCACATCGTAGTGCTGGGCAAGGCTCCTATTTCCCACAAACACCAGGATTCCACTGACCACGCCATCTTCACTGACACTGGGCTTAAAGTGATTAAAAGTAGAGAACATTTGTATTGCTACTTTACAGGGAATTAAACATAACTTATCAATTACACAAATATAGATAAATGACCCATGCAAACCCAAGACCCATGCAAATTGAGAAAGGTAATCTTGAATTTTAAGCTTGCCGCACATAGCTAGTTATCTTCATGAAGGATGTTCCTGTAGGCTATTTACCACAGCAATGCTGCAGCCTTCTTCATTTTTACCTGTAAAATACATGGTTATAGGGGCATATGTAAATGCACAGGTGGAAAAGATTCAAAGCATCAAAGCTATAAGGATAGTTAGTGACTTGATAGTAGTGTTTTAGCTTGATCAAGGTGTGATGTCTTGGCAATACATTTTGTACAGACTCTTGTACATCTAACTTACTCAAATGAGTCAAAGGAATATTTTATGCATTTAACAATTATGTTGACTTAACATGTTATGCTGCATAAGATCCTTATAAACATATGTAAACCATACATATTTAACATTCATTTTTCTTTCTGCAGCGGCAGGAAATAACACAGTAACGTTATTACATCAGCTGAATGTATGTCTGAAACATTTGCCTGAGAAAGTGCATCCAATCTTTATATGTATACTACATAACTTAATAAACCATACACAATTTTAAAGTAAATTCATAATGAACACTATAACCTTGTAAATGGAGTCAAGTTGAATCGAATTAAACGCATTTCACAATCACCTCGTGTTACAGCGTTCACAAAATGGCGGACAGTCTGCATATCAACATATTCACAACCCCGAACGTCATTAATCGAAATATCTGCGGCATATACATTTGCATTACAGATCTCGTGTGCATATGTAACAATAATACCTGCAAAATAACAGGAAAAATTGATGAGACAGGAGCCACTGTGTCACGTCGCACCAAATCCTTAGCAGAGAGCAGATGTAAGGGCGCAGGCGCACACAGCTCCTAACAGCGCATTTTTCAAACTCTAGTGAAGTAGTGCGTCATCATGACGTAGTATTTCCGGCGCATGCGCATTAAACAACATGTTCGTATATTTCCGTCTATGTATATTTCATGCATGGTTAAATGTTATTTCCATAGACAGTATATAAAGGGTTATTTATTTCAGCTTTTCTGTTTAAGTTGAAGTTGTTCTAACTCAATTGTGTTGTTAGACTCTAGCCTAAATTGACAAAACTTGACTCTTTCACCTAACTAAAAATCAATATTTTTGTTCAGTGTAGTGTAGTCTGATTACAATTAAATGTGTGTTTAATTGACTAAGAACAACATAATGATATTGAAAGTATTCTGTTCACAGTTGTAAAGTACAACACATTACTATTATGCTAAGACTCCTCTCATAAATTACATTTTATTGTCAAATATTATGTATAAAACAGACAAAAATGTCAACAATATGATTTGTACAAGCAAATGTAATGGAAAAATACATTTCAAGTGCATTAATGCACAAGTATATATTATAGACTAAACATATTTAAAATACATTTACAAATTATTTTTGGACAACACACCTGAGATGTAATTAAAATAAATTATTTTCCATGGTTTCCATTAAAGTTCTTATTTTATTTAGTATATTAGTCAATACATCAAAATAAATTTCCTTTAATAACTTAGAACTTTAACTTTAATAACTTTAAAACACTATAAAATCATAATTATTTAAAATGTTTGTTTAAGTAAAACTTAAGTAGACATTATTAAAAAGTGCATTTTTTAAAACATGCACTTAAGTGTGTTTAGAAATATTATCATGAAAGTGTACTTTCTTTAAATAAAATTAATTAGACATTATTACAATGTGCATTTTTAAAAAGTACACTTAAGTGTGTTTAGAAATATTGTGATGAAAGTGTACTTTCCTTAAAGGCACAATATGTAACTTTTTTGCTTTAAAAATAGCAAAAATCACTATATCTATGTTATATATTTTTTTTAGTTGTTTACTTACATTATCCCGACTGTTTCCAACAACTTTCAAGCCAGGAGAAATTTGTAATTTAATTCGAGAAACGTCCCGTTTCTTTATTTCCGTTTTGTCGCAGTCAATGGCGTCATATCCGCGTTGTCCCTGGTTTCCGCTTGTACTGCCATGGTAACCAGAGCTATGAACTAGAGTAGAGCCCTCTGATAGTAACCAAGACGACAGACGTGGACCACTGTAGTTCGCAATGTCTATCTGCATGCTGTTGTTGTTTCGTTCAAACATTATGGACCATGGCAAGCAGACTTTGGATAAAAAAGGAGAACTAAAACGAAAATCAATATCAGCGCGGTGTTTTCGAGATGCCGAGAGCTCCCATATATAAACGAGAGCTCCACGTCCGAGACTTCGACCGCTCCTACATGTACTTTATTAAACAGGTGAGCACATTTACATAAAACTAATCAATGTTATATAGTTCAACAATGATAAAATGTCAGAATATGATCTGTATGTTATTCTCATGTTGATCTAGCTTACTGCTAGTCTCATACAGACAAACTAACACATACATTTCAACACATTCAAATGCAGTTTAGTGTGATAGTGTAATGTTAGACCAAGTGAAACAGCACTGCGTTACCTCACAAGTTTAATTTGTCTAATAAACTGACCTGTGAGTAGTAATTCTGCGTGTAGTTCGGTAGAATGAAATGTCCATATTCCTTTTATATCCGCGGGACTCGCGTTGCTTGTGGAGCTGATAGCTGTCTCTTAGCAATCCCGAACTGCTTCATATCACAGTCATGATAAAAACATTGATGTATTCAGTCATCCATAAACATTATTAGATCGGTCGGCTTGACGTTGACGACAAGATCCATAATTCTTAGCAAATGTTGAGTCATCAAACTACGCCTTTGTTATTGTAAATAGGTTAGCGACCCCTAGTGGAGAAAAAATTCCATACTGTACGTTTAAGTAAAACTTAATTAGATATTATTAACCCCGTCTGATTGGTCGTGGCGGTGGTGTTGCAGCGGTCTATAGAGATATTCTCAATGTTACTCAGAAAACGGGTTATAAGTTTATTTCGTTTGAAATACTTGTACTAAATGTTACGCTCTTAGATGTTAGAAAAAAATCCATATTATCTCTAGCCTTGGCTACCATATATAGACCGCCTGGGCCTTACGCTGATTTCCTAAAAGAGTTTGCAGATTTTCTCTCAGATCTATTGGTCAATGTAGATAAAGCATTAATTGTTGGAGATTTTAACATACACGTAGATAATTCAAATGATGCGTTAGGGGCTGCGTTTATAGATTTATTAAATTCCTTTGGGGTCAAGCAAAACGTCACCGGACCAACTCATCGTCTTAATCACACACTCGATTTAATTATATCATATGGAACCGATCCAACCGATATAGATATCATTCCACAAAGTGATGATGTCACTGACCATTACTTGGTAACTTGCATATTACGTACTGCTGTAATATGTCATGCTGTGCCGCGTTTTCGACCAGGCAGAACAATCCTTCCATCCACCATAGATAATTTCTCAAATTGCTTATCTAATCTGTCTCAGCTGCTGCCTGAACCCAAACAAACAGATGAACTAGAAGAACTAACTAGCACTATGAGCACCATTCTCTCTAGAACATTGGATGTTGTTGCACCCATTAGATTAAAAAAGGTCAGAGAGAAAATTAAAGCACCATGGTACAATAATACTATGCATGTTCTAAAGAGAGAAACCCGTAATTTAGAGCGTAAATGGAAACAAACTAATTTAGAGGTCTTTAGAATCGCGTGGAAAGACAGTATGTCACGTTATAAAAAGGCCCTAAAAGCGGCCAGGGCTGAGCACCTCCGCAAACTAATAGAAAACAACCAAAACAATCCTAGGTTTTTATTTAACACCGTGGCTAGACTAACAAATAAACAGACGTCACCCGAACAAAATATCCCGTTACAGTTTAGTATTAATGCTTTCATGAACTTCTTCACTGAGAAAATAGAAAACATCAGAACCACAATTGTAAACGTTCAATCCTCAATCGCACCTTATAATTCAGCCTCAATTATCCCCCCGCAAGAACAATTACAGTGCTTTACAACTATAGAACAAAAAGAGTTAAATAAACTTATCACTTCATCTAAAACAACAACATGTTTATTAGATCCTATACCAACTAAACTACTGAAGGAAGTGTTACCTGTAGTGGAAGAGCCTCTCCTCAATATTATTAACTCATCTTTATCTTTAGGTCATGTTCCAAGAACATTTAAACTGGCAGTTATAAAACCTCTCATTAAGAAACCACAATTAGACCCGCATAATCTAGCAAATTATAGACCCATTTCAAATCTTCCTTTTATGTCTAAAATACTAGAAAAAGTTGTGTCCACTCAACTGGGCTCTTTCTTGCAAGAAAATTATATCTATGAAAAGTTTCAGTCAGGATTCAGGCCGCATCATAGCACTGAATCTGTGCTTGTTAAAATCACAAATGATTTACTCTTAGCTTCTGACCAAGGCTGTATCTCAATACTAGTTTTACTTGATCTAAGTGCTGCGTTCGATACTATAGATCACACAATACTCTTAGATCGACTACAAAATTATACTGGTGTTCAAGGACAAGCATTAAGCTGGTTTAGATCATACTTATCTGACCGCTACCATTTTGTCTATTTAAATGGAGAAAAATCGATCATAACTCCAGTAAACTATGGAGTGCCACAGGGATCTGTGTTAGGCCCTCTATTATTCTCAATATATATGATACCACTTGGAAATATTATAAGGAAACATGGAATTAGTTTCCATTGTTATGCTGATGACACTCAAATATATATTTCATCACGGCCGGATGAAAACGCTAAATTATCCAAATTGACAGAGTGTGTTAAAGATATAAAAGATTGGATGACGCGTAATTTTCTTTTATTAAATCCAGACAAGACAGAGGTAATACTTATCGGTTCAAAAAACCGCCCACAGAACCTCTCACAATACAACTTTGACATCGTAGGATGTCCTGTTACTTTATCCTCTACAGTAAAAGACCTGGGTGTTATACTCGATTGTAACCTGTCTTTTGAAAATCATATTTCGTATGTTACAAAAACAGCCTTTTTCCACCTTAGAAACATTGCTAAGCTACGTAATATGCTATCAGTTTCTGATGCAGAAAAGTTAGTTCATGCATTCATGACCTCGAGACTAGATTACTGTAATGCTTTATTAGCCGGTTGTCCTGCATCCTCAATAAACAAGCTACAGTTAGTCCAAAATGCAGCTGCTAGAGTTCTTACTAGATCAAGAAAATATGATCATATAACACCGATTTTATCATCACTACATTGGCTACCTATAAAGTTCCGTATTAATTATAAGGTATTGCTACTGACTTATAAAGCCCTAAACGGCTTAGCTCCGGTCTATTTAACGGATCTTCTATCACCCTATAATCCATCGCGCTCTTTAAGATCAATAAATTCAAGGCTTTTGGTCATACCTAGGATATCCAGATCAACCAAAGGAGGGAGAGCATTTTCACATTTGGCTCCAAAACTCTGGACTAGCCTTCCTGATACTGTTCGTTGCTCGGACTCACTCTCCCAGTTTAAAACTAGATTAAAGACGCATCTTTTCAGCCAGGCATTCATATAATATTGTTAATCTCACAGTTTCAAACTACAATCCGGCCTCTAGTTCATAAATGCCAGAGGAGAACTGGCCCCCGACTGAGCCTGGGTTCTCCCAAGGTTTTTTTTTTTCTCCATTAGGTCACCTGATGGAGTTTTAGGACACCATTAGGTCACTTGATGGAGTTTTTTCGGTTCCTTGCCACTGTTGCCTTTGGCTTGCTCAGTTGGGGATATTTTGGGGATATTTAATTTTATTCTATCAATCAATAAATTCCACTAGAAACAAACTTTGTTGTATTATTTTATTTTAATACTGTGAAGCTGCTTTGATACAATCTGTATTGTGAAAAGCGCTATACAAATATACTTGATTTGATTTGATTTGATATTATTACAAAGTGCATTTTTAAAAAGTACACTTAAGTGTGTTTAGAAATATTGTGAGGAAAGTGTACTTTCTTCAAGTAAAACTTAATTAGACATTATTACAAAGTGCATTTTTAAAAAGTACACTTGTGTGTTTAGAAATATTGTGAAGAAAGTGTACTTTCTTCAAGTAAAACTTAATTAGACATTATTACAAAGTGCATTTTTAAAAAGTACACTTAAGTGTATTTATAAATATTGTCATGAAAGTGTACTTACTTTAAGTTAAGCTTAATTAGATATTATTACAAAGTGCATTTGTAAAAAGTGCACTTAAGTGTGTTAAGAAGTATTGTCATTAAAGTGTATTCCATTTAAGTACACTTAAGTGGTCTTTAATTTTAATTATATTATATTATCTGCAAGTGCACTTTTTAAAAAGTATACTTTTATTATTTTAAGCACACAAAAAGTACGCTTTCAATACAATTAAGTACACTTCTTTTTCACAAGGGAAGGCATGAGAGTCGGCTGTTTTTGTCAATTTTAAGTTTTAATTTAAAATGTTTGCGATTTTAATATAAGTACATGGTTAAATATTTGACCACTTGCTTGAGCAACTTAATATAAGTAGAAGTAATGCATGGAATAATAGCCCTACGTTGTTTAAATTGTGTTTAAACGTGCATACGTCCATTAAAGAGTATATATGTGTACAAAGAGAATCGCAATGCTGCCAAAACTTTTTTTTTAAATAAAAGTTGCTGCATAACTTCTGGATTTGAAATAAAAATAGTAAGTATGTGTTTGTGGTACAGCCACGGATCAGTTATTCACTGCAAAAGCAGCAAAGCACTATAGCTCGTGCTGCTCCTGTGCTGCATACGCACCGCAACACGCACCGCATACACACTGCAAACGGAATATGTGTGAAACTGGCGTCAGAGTGAATCTCTTTACTGAAGGAGACAGTAGCATCACTGAGATACAGCAGAATACAGGGGCTCATCAGAGGGGACTGTGGGTAATTGGACTGTTGAGTAAAGTGGATTCTGTGAATCAGAGGGGATTGTGGGTAACTGGACTGACGAGTAAAGTGGATTCTGTGAATCAGAGGGGATTGTGGGTAACTGGACTGTCGAATAGAGGAGTTGATGTAGAATCTGAGTTTTGAACCTGTAAGAGAAGCAAAATCCCCCAAACATGAAGTCTCAGTTTAAAGGTACAGCAAACATGCTTATCTGACATCATGAAGTAGATCAGTTCTGAAACTCACCATTTCATGATCTCCGGTCTCTCTTCTGTCTGATGATGAAATGATGCCTGTGTGAACAAGAGCCACATCTCAGACTGAGAAAATGAGAGATAATTTAACTGTGTGTGTATTTCAGAACAGCAGAGGGCGACACACTCAGATTTACTAAATGTGCAGTGTTGTGTGTGTGTGTGTGTGTGTCTCACCATGTTTACAGCTGTATTTTATTTTGAGCAACATGAGCACTAAACACACAGCCAGCAGGATCAAACCCACAGAAACCACAACTATCACAGAGGAAACTGAAATCACACAAAGGGATTTTCACAGATAAACAAGGTGAGAATGTTACGTTCAACTACATTCTTACACATGCTGTACTTTAAATGCTTGTTTATATCATGAGATAACTTTGAACTCAAAATGCGAAACGGATATACCAGAATTATCCTGGGATGTTTCTCTTTCAGGGTCATGTGACGTTGTTTCTAAAAATACACAACCATCTTTATCTTTATATCATATGATCACTTTCAACTCAAACTGAGCAACGGATCTGCTGGATCTTACCAGACTTTCCTTCATCCTGGGATGTCGTTGTTTCTGAAAATACACAACCATAGAGTGTTTTGGTTAAACCAAATAGAGGAACAGGATCTGTCAAAAAAAATCACACAAAGGGATTTTCACGGAGAAACAAGGTGAGACTTAGGGCTGTGACGGTGGCAGTTTTTTACCAACGCGGTGGTAATGAACCAACTACCGGCGGTGTTGCGGTGGTTGGGGGGTTGTTTTGAAATAAATAAAAAAAAACAAAGAAACAACACACTAAAGCCTGTAAAGCATTGAAATAAATATCCGTAAATACTGGTAACTTACATATAATAAAGTTGAATCTATTTAAAAAAAAAAAAAAACTTTCGTTTAATATTTCCACACAAAGACGCGTGATATAGCCTACCGCTCTGCACTTTGAGAGGGATGTGGGACACGAGCAGGAAAGAGACCATCGATCTCTTTTCTGATATCTTCATGTTTTTTACTTGTAAAAGGTATGAAGAATTTTATCTTCCACAAGGGCAATGCATTTAGGCTATGTTTGCGCGCTGCCAGAGAAACTAAAATCACCCGTGCGTGTGAAACGCGCTTTACAAATGAACTTGACGCACCTTACCAATTACCATATGTCTAATAACAAGCACAAACTGTGTTAAAAAGAATTTGACGTACAAGTAAAAATGTAGGCTATCTATCCTACAGCGTTTTTCTACTTTACCACAGTAAAGAATACGAAAATAATAGACCTAATTAAAAGCGAACAAAGGAAGAAACGTTTATAATCTCCTTTGGAAATGGGTGAGACGCGAGTGAAGATATGGGAAAAGAAACAAGAGATTCCGTGGAGGGATGAGTCACGATTTTTGAATAGTCGATTAGTTGATTTAATTATAGAATATCTAATATGTTGTGCGATTATTCTCTAAAATAAAATCTCCATGTTCTGGTGCTGATGCAGTGGTGACGCGTTCATGTAACCAGAGGGTGACGCTGCCAATAATGCACATAAGTAACAGCTGTCACAAAGAACGGGCAAAAGTAATGATTAGGAATGTGTCAAATATAGCAAGGAGACATTTGAATTGTTTATTAATAAAGTGTTTTTTTTATGTGTCAGTGTCGGGCTGCAAAGATGAAGTTGACGATGCTGACTCGTCATCTTCACAGTGAACGCGCCTATAGAGAGAAATGCACAGTTCATACGGAATACATAAGCATATGCTAGTCGGTTTATTTTCGTTTTGAATTGTTTTTTTTAAAAAGTAGACAGTTCAAGCTTTCTATATGGAATAACTGATGGAATATTTTTAAATTCGCTGATAATCAGGTGATCATATTGCAAACCAGAATTCAAAGCCGACAAAGTTTAAATTTATGGGGGGGGGGCGAACCACCGCCAGTACTACTCAGCCACCACGGTGGCGCGGTTGTCAAGTTTACCGGCACAGCCCTAGTGAGACTATGACATCATGTATGAGTATTCTTACACATGCTGTACATCCATCACTCATCTTTATATCATAAGATCACTTTCAACTCAAACTGAGCAATAGATCTGCTGGATCTTACCAGACTTTCCTTCATCCTGGGATGTCGTTGTTTCTGAAAATACACAACCAGTGTTTTGGTTAAACCAAATAGAGAAACAGGATCTGTCAAAAAAAATCTCACAAAGGGATTTTCACAGAGAGACAAGGTGAGACTATAACATCATGTATGAGTATTCTTACACATGCTGTACATCCATCACTCATCTTTATATCATATGATCACTTTCAACTCAAACTGAGCAACGGATCTGTTGGATCTTACCAGACTTTTCTTTATCCAGGGATGTTTCACTTTCAGGGTCAGATGACGTTGTTTCTGTAAATACACAACCATCTTTATCTTTATATCATATGATCACTTTCAACTCAAACTGAGCAATGGATCTGCTGGATCTTACCAGACTTTCCTTCATCCTGGGATGTCGTTGTTTCTGAAAATACACAACCATAGAGTGTTTTGGTTAAACCAAATAGAGAAACGCCTCGGTTACGACTGTAACCTCGGTTCCCTGAAGAGGGAACGAGCGTTGCGTCGAGAATGACGCTATGGGGAACGCTTTGCGTGATGACGTCTTGAAGCACATGTAAAATCAGTCCAATGGTGTGGCGGAACGTCAGAGGCGGGTGACGTCACGTACCAGGAAGCTATAAAAGCCGGCCTGAAACAGAAAACGAAAGCTTCGTATAGTCTGAAGTCGGGCTGACAGGCATGAAGGAGATATGGCAGGGCGACGCAACGCTCGTTCCCTCTTCAGGGAACCGAGGTTACAGTCGTAACCGAGGCGTTCCCTTTCAAGGGAACTCGCGTTGCGTCGAGAATGACGCTATGGGGAACGTCTATACCAACGCCTCCATAGCTACAAGTGTCTGTCCCGTGTGAAATCTGGTGAGCAGCACTAGGAAGACAAAACATGAGACCCTGGAGCAGAGTCTAGATCCAGAGAGTAGAACCTGACGAAAGTGTGCGGTGAGGACCAGCCTGCCGCATCACAGACGTCCTGTAACGGGCCTTAGAGGCCGCCATACTCCTTGTAGAATGGGACCGGACAGCCATAGGAGAAGGCTGCCCAGCCGCCTCATAAGCAAGTGAGATAGCCTCGACCACCCACTTGCTCATCCTCTGCTTAGACACTGGACCTCCCTTGTTAGGAGACCCAAAGCACACAAATAATTGATCACTTTTACGCCACAGGGCAGCTCTGTGGACATAAGCGTCTAACGCCCGAACTGGGCAAAGCAAATTATTAGCCTCCTGGTCCGCATTCTGAAAAGGAGGAGGACAAAAGGCCTGCAGAACAATAGGTCTGACCACATTAGTGGGGACCTTGGGGATATAACCCGGTCTCGGATGTAGAAAAGCTTTCACCATACCCGGAGCAAACTCTAAGCATGACGGAGCAACCGACAATGCTTGCAGATCCCCTATTCTCTTGAGAGAATAAATAGCAAGAAGGAAAAGAGCTTTCAGAGTTAGAAACTTCTCAGGAACCTCCTCAATGGGCTCAAAGGGGGCCAGGGACAAGCCTTGTAATGCAATGGACAAGTCCCATGGTGGCACCCTAGAGCGAACTGCAGGCCTCAGCCTCCAAGTGCCACGAAGGAAACGAGATACCAAAGGGTCTTTCCCCACAGACATTCCACCCAAAGGAATGTGGTAAGCAACTATGGCCGCCACATAAACCTTTAAGGTGGACGGGGTCAGACCTGCAGTGAACCGGTCCTGCAGGAACTCCAGAACTGTACCAATTGGGCAGTTGACTGGATCCAACCGACGGTCACTACACCAAGAAGTGAAGACTCTCCACTTCAGGGCATAAAGTTTCCTCGTGGAGGGAGCTCTGGACTGTAGAATGGTCTCCACAACCTCAGTTGAGAGACCTGACTCTATGAGCTGGGCCCCCTCAGAGGCCAAGCCCACAGGTTCCACAGTTCTGGGCGGGGGTGAAATATCGAGCCCTCCGCCTGGGACAGAAGGTCCCTCCTGACGGGTAGCTCCAGAGGAGGCCCGTCGAGGAGCGACACAAGATCGGGAAACCATACTCTGCCCGGCCAGCGCGGGGCTATAAGAAGCAGGCAAACCCGGTCCCAGCGAACTCTCTCCAGAACTCCCGGGAGCAGAGCAACTGGGGGAAAAGCGTACAGACGTAGCCTCGGCCACGTCTGCACCATAGCATCCAGTCCCAGAGGAGCTGGATGCGTGAGGGAGAACCAAAGTGGACAGTGAGACGTCTCTCGAGACGCAAACAGATCCACTTGAGCTTGGCCAAACTCCCTCCATATCAGCTCCACCACCTCGGGGTGGAGCCTCCATTCCCCGGGCCTCGGCCCCTGTCTCGACAGAGTGTCTGCTCCTATATTCTGGACCCCGGGGATGTAAGCTGCCCTGAGTGACAGTAACTTCCCCTGGGACCACAAGAGGATATGGCGTGCCAAGTTGGATAACGGGCGCGAGCGCAAACCCCCTTGGTGGTTGATATAGGCGACTACCGACGTGTTGTCCGTGTGTACTAACACATGGTGTCCCCTGAGATCTGTGATAAAGCTCCTCAGAGCCCGGAAGACAGCTAACATCTCTAGGCGATTGATATGCCAGGAACGATGATGGTCTTCCCACAGACCTTGAGATGAGCGACCCTCCAGGATCGCTCCCCAACCCGTGAGGGAAGCATCCGTCGTTAGCAGTTTGCGACGACAAGGAGCTCCCAACACTGGGCCCTGGGACAGGAACCAAGGTTTCTTCCACATAACCAGGGCACGTAAGCATCGCCGCGTGACCTTGATTGTGCGAAATGGGTTGCCCCTCGGGGAAAACCCCCTGGTCCTGAGCCACCACTGCAGGGGCCTCATGTGCAGCAGTCCAAAAGGTATCACGTTGGAAGCTGCTGCCATGAGACCCAACAGTCTCTGGAACTGTTTGACAGTGAGTAGCTGGCCTAGCTTTACACTTTTCACAGCTGCAAGGATGGACTCTATACGTGGCGGTGACAGGCGCGCCTGCATCGACACTGAGTCCCAAACCACGCCTAAAAAAGTGGTCCTCTGGAGTGGAGAAAGCACACTCTTCTTGGCGTTCAGCCGTAACCCCAGCTCTTTCATGTGGGCGAGAACAACATCTCGATGTTGAACCGCCAACTGATGCGACTGAGCTAAAATCAACCAATCGTCGATGTAGTTCATGATGCGAATACCCTGGAGGCGCAGCGGCGCCAGAGCTGCATCCATGCATTTGGTGAAAGTGCGGGGTGATAAAGCTAGGCCGAATGGAAGAACACGATATTGGTATGCTTTGCCCCCGAAAGCAAACCTCAGGAACTTCCAATGACACGGACGGATGGAAATATGGAAATATGCGTCCTTGAGATCTATCGTGACAAACCAGTCCTCGGACCTGATCTGTGGCACGATCTGTCTCAATGTTAACATTTTGAACTTGAGCTGCATGACTGAATCGTTCAGAACTCGAAGATCTAAAATGGGACGCAATCCCCCGTCCTTTTTCGGAACAATGAAGTACCGGCTGTAAAACCCGGTTTCCCTGTCGGAGGGAGGTACATATTCTATGGCCCCTTTCTCTAACAGAGTGTTCACTTCCTGTTCCATGACCAGAACCTGCTCGGGGCCCACCACTGTGGGCAGGACCCCCATAAACCGAGGTGGGCGTTTTTTGAATTGTATCTGATACCCTTTTTCCACGGTCTGCAGGACCCAACGAGAAACATTTGACAGTAGCTTCCACGCTGTCAAAGATTCTACTAGAGGTACCAGCCTCTCGAGACTGGTTTCTGGATTTTGTTGTTGTTGAGCAGTCAATTCGTCGCCCTGTAACGGCGCACCGGCACTACCCTCATTAGTCCTGAGCCCTCGGACGTCAGGATTTCTTCCCAGCAGCCTTCTTGGCGGTAATAACGGTCCGCAGATCCACTTTACCCCTCGAGGACTGCTGGGTTTGAGCGCGCCCTCCGTGTCCCCGAGATTTTTGTGGGGGAGCACGGGAGGACACGCTCTGTTTCTGAGTGGCACGGTGCTCAGCGCTCTTTCTAGAGGAGTGAGGCTGCTCCCGCTCAGCAGCCTCATAGAAAGAACGGCGGGGGAGAAGTTTCTGGAGAGCAGCAGCTTGCTTAGCGGCTTCTTGTGATTTTGCTACCGCAACACTAACTGCATCACCAAACAGACCAACAGTGGAGACCGGAGCATCTAAGAGAACATGCTTTTCTTTATCCTTGATATCACTTAGATTGAGCCACAGATGCCTCTCAGTGGCCACCAGGGCTGCCATAGACCGCCCGATAGATTTAGCGGTCTCCTTGGTGGCCCTGAGAGACAAATCTGTGGCTCTGCGAAGTTCGGCCACAGTGTCAGGTCCAATTCCCCCGCCCTCCTCCAAATCCCCCAATAATTCAGCCTGATAGGCTTGTAAAATGGACATCGTATGCAGACACGCTGCAGCTTGACCAGCGGCTGCATACGACTTATGAACCAGGGAAGATGTTACTTTAACTGGCTTAGAGGGAAGTGTAGGAGCTTTCAGAGAAGATGCCGTTGCTGGAGAGAGATAGCCCGCAAGCGTCTCTTCCACCTTCGGCATCTCCCCATAACCATACTCTTTATATTTAGATATTGAGGAGTAGTGAGATGTTTGTGGTGTATAAACTCTGTGAGACACTGGTTTCGCCCACGATCTCGACACCTCGGTGTGGAGATCGGGGAAAAACGGCAGGCTCCTGCGCTGGGGCTGCGCACGAGATGGCAGGAAGCGTTCGTCGAGCTTACTTTTCGAACGAACGTCCTGCCTATCTTCTGGCCACTCAATAGACAGTCTGTCAACAGCTCTAGTAATGACATCGAGCAGTTCCTCAAACGCATGAGACTGAGGTGGCGAATCCTCAGACTCAGCTTCAATACTCACAACATCCAACTCCTCAGAGCTGGATAGTTGCAGTACTGGTACCTCTATCGGGGGGGAAGAAACCGCAGCGCGTGCTTCCACACCCTGATGAGAGGCACTGGATCTGTCAGAAGGAGGCTGAGATAAGGCAGAGCCCGTCTCAACATCCACTGACAGATCCATTTGCGAACCCCAGGTCTGAGATCGCCGCCGAGCCTCAGCCGCGGCGGGACCCGAGCCCTGGGGAACGTGGTCGGGATTGAACCGAGCCAAGCGGGATCGGAGCGTACGCAATGGAAGCGCACAGCAATGCACACAGTCACCACCCTCGAGTGCTGACTGGGCATGCTCCTCTCCCAAACAAACAACACAAAGAGTGTGAGTATCACCTCCCGTAATATAACGCGGGCAAGGATGAACACACACTCTAAACTGCTGCTTGCTCGCCATACTGAATATATATATATATAGACAGACAACACCAAATAACAAGGACAGATTTCAACACAGAGCGCGACTGAAGACTCAGAAAGCTTTCGTTTTCTGTTTCAGGCCGGCTTTTATAGCTTCCTGGTACGTGACGTCACCCGCCTCTGACGTTCCGCCACACCATTGGACTGATTTTACATGTGCTTCAAGACGTCATCACGCAAAGCGTTCCCCATATCGTCATTCTCGACGCAACGCGAGTTCCCTTGAAAGGGAACAGGATTTGTCAAAAAAAATCTCACAAAGGGATTTTCACAGAGAGACAAGGTGAGACTATAACATCATGTATGAGTATTCTTACACATGCTGTACATCCATCACTCATCTTTATATCATATGATCACTTTCAACTCAAACTGAGCAACGGATCTGTTGGATCTTACCAGACTTTTCTTTATCCAGGGATGTTTCTCTTTCAGGGTCAGGTGACGTTGTTTCTGTAAATACACAACCATCTTTATCTTTATATCATATGATCACTTTCAACTCAAACTGAGCAATGGATCTGCTGGATCTTACCAGACTTTCCTTCATCCTGGGATGTCGTTGTTTCTGAAAATACACAACCATAGAGTGTTTTGGTTAAGCCAAATAGAGAAACAGGATTTGTCAAAAAAAATCTCACAAAGGGATTTTCACAGAGAGACAAGGTGAGACTATAACATCATGTATGAGTATTCTTACACATGCTGTACATCCATCACTCATCTTTATATCATATGATCACTTTCAACTCAAACTGAGCAACAGATCTGTTGGATCTTACCAGACTTTTCTTTATCCAGGGATGTTTCTCTTTCAGGGTCAGGTGACGTTGTTTCTGTAAATACACAACCATCTTTATCTTTATATCATATGATCACTTTCAACTCAAACTGAGCAATGGATCTGCTGGATCTTACCAGACTTTCCTTCATCCTGGGATGTCGTTGTTTCTGAAAATACACAATCATAGAGCGCTAATGGTCAAATTTATTAGAGGAACAAATTCAGTCATCATTTACTCAGATCATCTGTGGAACACAAATCTGATTGTTTGAAGAATATTTTCTGTACATTGAAAGCAGACAGGAACTAGTCAAGCTCCCAAAAGGACAAAAAAAGCCATAAAAGTGCCCACATGACGTGTCAAGTCACATTTATTTATATAGGCTAGTGCTTTATACAATCTCGACTGTTTTTTAAATTAGCTTCACACTTATAAACAGGAAAATAACAGTGTTAATGTTGCAAAGTTCTTCAGTTATAAAAACAAAAACAATTTCAGTATTCCAGTATCCCAAATATACTGTGTGAAGATATAAAGATATAAATATACTGCCGAGTGTGAAGCGGCTGGGATGAGAATCAGCGCCTCCAAATCTGAGGCCATGGTTCTCAGTCGGAAAAGGGTGGCTTGCCCACTTAAGGTTGGTGGAGAGTTCCTGCCTCAAGTGGAGGAGTTCAAGTATCTTGGGGTCTTGTTCACGAGTGAGGGAAGGATGGAATGGGAGATTGACAGACGGATCAGTGCTGCTTCTGCATGTAATGCAGTAATGCAGTCGATGTACCGGTCTGTCGTGGTGAAGAAAGAGCTGAGCCGCAAGGCGAAGCTCTCGATTTACCGGTCAATCTACGTTCCTACTCTCACCTATGGTCATGAGCTGTGGGTCATGACCGAAAAGACAAGATCCCGGACACAGGCGGCCGGAATGAGCTTTCTCCGCAGGGTGGCTGGGCGATCCCTTAGAGATAGGGTGAGAAGCTCGGTCACTCGGGAAGAGCTCAGAGTAGAGCCGCTGCTCCTCCACATCGAGAGGGGCCAGCTGAGGTGGCTCGGGCATCTTTTCCGGATGTCTCCTGGTCGCCTTCCCGGGAAGGTGTTCCGGGTATGTCCCACCAGGAAGGTGTTCCGGGTATGTCCCACCGGGAGGAGGCCCCGGGGAAGACCTAGGACGCGCTGGAGAGACTTAGTCTCCTGGCTGGCCTGGGAACGCCTCGGTGTCCCCCCGGAAGAGCTGGAGGAAGTGTCTAGGGAGAGGGAGGTCTGGGCATCCCTGCTTAGACTGCTGCCCCCGTGACCCGGCCCCGGATAAGCGGAAGAAGATGGATGGATGGATGGACAGTATCCCAAATATTGGTTTTACGCCAGTTATTTCTATTTTTTCTATTTCTGTTAAGTAGAAAATATCAGTTTACATTTCTAAACATAAATTTTGCCATTAATTGTAATAATCCAGTGAGATTTTTGTGTACAGGAGGAGTCTGACAACAGCCGGTCTGATCCACACAGAGATCTGATCTCACCATCATCCAGTCCACCTGGGATTACATGAAGAAACAGAAAAGCTCACACGTTTCCCTTTCAGTCGGGTAACGTTCGACTTAGTCGATCGTACCGACTGATAGGGATCACGCCAGGGAGCCAGATGTCTTCGATATAGTATACAAATCAAGCCAAATGAGCTTTGGCACCTGTGTCCGGCGGCAGCTACATCCGACTCTGGAGAACCGTGTTTCCCCTCACAGGCTCTGGAGTCGTTGTCTGCTTTGTCAGACGCGGCTTATGGAACCTGTGGGCAAGCTGCCGCCTCTATGCATGCCTTGGCCTTGTTACAGCTTTTTCAGGCTAAAACACTCCAGGACGTGCAAAAGGGTAGGCCAGACTGTCAGCTCATGGGTGAGCTCTGTAAGGCAACCGACTTGGCTCTTCGGAGCACAAGTGTGGCAACCTGCGCGATTGGTCTGGCAATGTCCACTCTGGTGGTTCAGCAGCCACCAGAGTGGACGGTGGGTGGAGTGGACTACACGCATTCATTGGCTCGGTCTGATTGATATGGAGGATGCGGACAAGGTTCGGATCCTGGACTCCCCAATTTCCCAGACGGGGTTGTTCGGCGACGCTACAGTGGGTGGTGCCCAACAGCCTTCTGTAGCTCAGTCGCAGGTGGAGGAAGCCCGACACACCCTGCTGTGACGGCCTCCTGAGCCTCTAACCCCGTCTCCGCTAGCAGTCACTCCACCAGCACGTCGCCGAGGGCGCCCCCCTAAGGCAGCTCAGCCTGTTAGGCCCCCGCCACAGCTCGGGCCTCAGCATAGAGCTAGCCGTAGGCAGGCTGCCCAGCCTGTGTCAGATCTTGCCAGTCCAGGAGGCAAGAGTAAACATCCCTGATACAGGCCACCCAGGGTTGGGGACGAAAGTTTCTCTGGTGATTGTTGTTCCACCATTGTCTCTCCGGAGTACAGTGGTTTCCGAATCGCCAAAGGGACAGAAATTCTCAACCCTGGGTTTCAAGAGGTTCAGATTATCAGGCACCCCAGATCAGTCTGGCCTGCCTCAATCCCCTCTTGTGTCGCCAGTTGGCAGACGAGTTTGGTTCAAGGACCCAAGTTTGCCTCCTCCCGTACTCGATGCAACCAAGTGGAGGCAGGTTCGTGTTATACGTACACAGACCCCCCTCCGGACTGCCTTAGGGCCCTCCGGGTTGGGTCCCTGCCCTCCACTTCGCTGCCCTCCTCCTGGTACGTCAGTGGTGCCACGAGCCCCCCGGTACGGTTTCTGCAAGCCTGGAAAGACCTCTGCAGACCGTCCAGCTGGCTTCTGAGCACCATTGCACGCGGCTACACGATTCAGTTCCACCGGCACCCACCCAGATTCGCTGGCGTTCGGTCCACGGTTGTGAAGAGCAGATCTGCCCCAATCTTGCGTGCGCAAATTGCTGGCGAAGGATGCAATAGAATCGGTGTCTGTAGCCAACATGAAGCAAGGGCTTTACAGCCCTTACTTCATTGTGCCAAAGAAAGGAGGTGGATTAAGACCAATCTTGAACCTACGCATCTTGAATCGGGCCCTTTACAAGCTCCCGTTCAAGATTATAGTACTCAAGGACATATGCAGATGTGTCCGTCCAGGAGATTGGTTTGCAGCGGTAGACCTGAAGGGCGCGTACTTTCATGTCTCCATCCTGCCGCGACACAGGCCATTCCCGAGGTTCACATTCAAGGGTCGGACGTATCAGTACAAAGTCCTACCCTTTGGACTGTCTCTGTCCCCCCGCGTCTTTACGAAGCTCGCGGAGGCGGTCATTTCTCCCTTGAAAGAACAGGGTGTTCGTGTCCTCAACTACCTTGACGACTGGCTGATACTGGCTCAGTCGTGGGAACAGTTGTGCGAACACAGAGACTTGCTGCTCCAGCATATCAGTCTATTGGGTCTTCAGGTCAACTGGGAAAAGAGCAAGCTCACCCCCGGGCAGAGCATCTCTTTTCTCGGTATGGAGTTGGACTCGGTCAAACAGACGGCACGTATAATGGAGGATCGTGCCCAGTCGATGCTGAACTGCTTGGATACGTTCAAGAGCAGGAAGGTGGTTCCACTGAAATACTTTCAGAGGCTCCTGGGGCATATGGCTTCCGCAGCGGCAGTCACACCGCTGGGGTTGTTACATATGAGACCACTTCAGCATTGGCTTCTTGGCCGGGTCCCATGGAGGGCGTGGAAAGACGTCAGGTTCCCGGTTGCGATTTCTTGAACTTGCCGGAAAACCTTCCAACCTTGGTCAGACGCTGTGTTTCTCCGGTCCGGTGTGTCCATGATACAAGCATCCAGGCATGCGGTGGTGTTCACAGATGCCTCCAAGACAGGTTGGGGGGCCACACACGACGGGTATGCAGTAGCAGGACACTGGACAGGTCCTCAGCTGCATTGACATATCAATTGCCTCGAGTTGTTAGCGGTACTACTTGCTTTGAGACACCTCAAAACGTCGCTGCTCGACATGCATGTACTGGTCAGATCGGACAATACCACGACCGTGTCGTACATCAACAAGCAAGGTGGTGCACGTTCACGTCATCTGACACAACTCGCCCGTCTCCTCCTTTGGTGGAGTCAGAAGCATCTGAGGTCGCTTCGTGCCATTCATATTCCAGGTCTGCTCAATCGTGCTGTCGGTTCAGCTGACCCCAGTCGGTTCAGCTGATCTGGGATTGTTTCGGGGCCGCACAGGTAGACCTGTTTGCCTCTCCAGAAACGACCCACTGTCAGTTATCTTCTCTCTCAGGGGCAGGGCACCATTTGACACCCATGTCCAGACCTGTGGAGACTCCAGGTCTGGTCCCTGGACGGGAAATGGAGGTTCTGAGGGGTCTACCACAAGCTGTCGTAGACACTATCACCTCTGCTAGAGCCCCCTCCACGAGACTGGCTTATGCATCGAGGTGGAACCTGTTCGTCGATTGGTGTTCTTCTCACGGAGAAAACCCCAGAGTTTGTTCGGTCGGATCGGTGCCACCCTCATAGTGTATGTTGCTTCTATTGCCACAAATCACGATGCAGTTGGTGAGAAATCCCTGGGGAAGCACGATCTGATCGTCAGGTTCCTTAAGGGAGCAAGGAGGTTGAACCCTCCTTGCATCTCTTCCATACCCTCTTGGGACCTATCTCTGGTGTTAACAGCACTTCAGAGACCTCCCTTTGAGCCCACGCGGACAGTGGAGTTAAAAATTCTGCTTGCACTGGCTTCTATCAAGAGGGTAGGGGACCTGCAAGCTTTCTCGGTAGACGAATCGGTGCCTGGAATTCGGGCCGGCTGACTCTCAGGTGACACTGAGACCTCGGCCCGGATATGTGCCGAAAGTTCCCACTACTCCCTTTCGAGATCAAGTGGTGAACTTGCAAGCGCTGCCCCTGGAGGAGGCAGACTCAACCGTAGCTTTTCTCTGTCCAATCCGCGCCTTACGGACTTTTCTGGACCGAACGCAAAGCTTTAGAACCTCAGATCAGCTCTTCATCTGTTTCGGAGGCCTGCAGAAAGGTAAGGCAGTCTCTAAGCAAAGGCTGGCCCACTGGATAGTGGATGCCAACATCTGGGCGTATGATACCCAAGGTGTACCTTGTCCCCCAGGGTTGCATGCCCACTCCAAGGAAACGACGACTGGCTGATACTGGAAGGAAACATCTAAATGTGTCTGGTGTCGGGACATCTGCTAACAGTTTATCACTACAAAGGTATTTCAGAATTCTTTTTACCCTTGAGCGAAGACAAAAAAAGGATGTTGCAATGATTATACGAGGGCCGTAAAGCAGCTTTATAAAGACAATAGAGTCAGTATTCAGCTCAATTCAGTTCAGTGTTGATTCATTTCAACAACGTGAATGTTCAAATATATGATTAATTGCAATTTGTATCCGATGATATCAAGTATGTGCCAAGACATCTTTTCAGTGCATATAATGATTTAAATTCAGATCTGATCAAGAATCAAAAAAAAAAAAAAAAAAAGTGTCTGAAATGACAGTAAGGTGAGTGTTATTTCTGCACATCTGTACACAGAAATGCTTTCTCTGTGAACTTACTAAACTAAGAAAAACTAAAACAAGTTTTACTATGGTTTTGGTAGATTCCTGTTCTCTGTGGTTTTCATGTTCATCAGGCTGAATCAGCAGACTTTACCACAGCATGTTGCTTTAAAGGGACAGTTCACCCAAAAATGAACACGCTGTAAGAAAAAAAACTACAGAGAACCAGAAATGGTGCTTTAATTTTCAGCCATGACCTTGTTCATTAACCCCCTGAGGTCGGCGGTATCGCCGGCGATACCAGCTCGCTTTTTTTTTAGCAGTGTAAAAGAAACTCAAAAATACTCGGTTGACTTTGATTTTCCATAGGAGTTTCATACATCAATCGATTCTGTTAAATGTGTATTATTTTTGTGTATACTCACAATAAAAACAAAGTGTTGTGCTTTTTGCCAAATAAAGAAAAATAAACACGAAGCGAGTTCTGCCTCCTCTCTGTCAGTGTAGTCCATTCTGAAACGCGTCCGAAAATGAACCATAACTCAGCGAATACTCAGTCAAACAGGCATTCAGACATACAGGCATGAAGCTTGAATTCTCTTCTTTTAAACGAAGTAATTTTTATAAAAAACAAATATTCACAGTTTATGTAATATGTATGCAAAGAGAGAGATGTCAGTCGTTCTCATCTCAGCTAATTAAGTTTTAATGTGCTCCGCCCACGGAGAGCGCGCGCTATTCAAACGCAAATGTGAGCCGATCCAAACAAACCTGTAAAACGCCCATCAGCTGGATAACACACACCGCGAGTTCACTTTCAGACTTATGTACTTTACGATGCTGTGAGGAATAATACTATCTTGATAATAATCCTGCAAAAATTTACCTCAGAAGTTCTGGAAGTATCATTTCGAGGAGCAAACGGATCCCGCTGAGGAATTAGGTCAGTTCTGTTTGCTTTGTTCTAATCGGAATGAATGAACGCAAAGATGCGTGCTGTTGTGGAGCTACTACAGCTGGCAAAAATACTGTTTTAATATGAATCGCGAATACAAAGAAAGATTACACTGGAAATATTGTTACAATTTTAAATGTTGTTGTAATTGTATAACCTTAAAAAAAAAAACTTATATATATAATATATATATATATATATATATATATATATATATATATATATATATATAAGGATAGATGTAAACAAAATCTTAAAAGGTCATTATAAGCCTTATCTTTAAATAATTTTATTATGCTTTATTAGTGACACATTTGGGAAGAGAATATATTCCAAATCTGAAAATACAGTATGAGAACAATTAACTGCACAATTACTAGAAATGTTTACCTTGGATATTGTACAATTTGCAAGCAAAATTTGTGGAAAAAACAACAAACCAGTTATATATTGTCCTTGCATTCTTGTGGCTCAGTCACACATCTGAATGAAAGGCTCATTACGTATGCAGCCTCATTATGCGGGCCCCATTGACTCCTCAGGTGTGAATCACGCCCACCCGCATATGGCCTTTCCAAACAAAAAGTGTTTTACAAGATTTAAATCAATGTATTGTGTTATGTGAATGATTAGGCAGGATGATTTTCACATAATTTTGAAGAAAAAATTCTAGGCAACGACATCCATTAGTCAAAAGTCTTATTTACACATATTTAGAATGTGTTTTATGGCCTTATTTCAGAAACTTTAGTTTTTTGTTTTTTTAAAAACCACGCATAAACATTATTCTATCAAAAATACAAACATGTACATGCAAGTTGTTCACATATTATGGTAGCCCTGTTTGTGCTAAATAGAGTGAATTTACACCTTTGCCATTAATATGTTTATAAGCAACTGAAAAAAGCACAAATGTCAGGGCATGTCAGAACACCACAAGGACCCCAAAAACCCCTCAGACTCCAGAGGGTTAAGTTTACAGACATTTCCTTTAACCTTAGAACATTAATATGGAAAATTATTTATTAACAGTAAATTTGGTCCATATTTTTACACTGTACAATCTAATGTAAGTCTAATGCTGGGTACACACCAAAAGATAATCGGGCTGATTTTGGGCCGATTTCCCCCCTTCTGACAAACCTAGCTATGTCCTGATTATCTTGATGGTTCTACAGATTATCTTATCAGATTTTCCCTTGGCGTGAGGTGTGTTAAGAGTGTCCGAACCTGATCGGAAGAACATCGGAGCCGCCCCGATCGCGAATCCAAACACTATCATCTCAGTTTTTTCCTGCATATCGTCCGCCGTGCTTATTCTGAAGTCTCGCGAGATTTTGCGAGATTTCATGTGTTCACAGTCGAGACTCTGGTTGAAAATCTGTTTGTGTGTGTTGTGTTGTCTTTGTCACATCATGGCACACCACACACTATAGGAGCAAAACGGTTAAATTAGGATTTTTTGTCCTCATGTTTGTGGTCTATCACATTTTGAAAATCTTATAAGATGTAAAAATCTTTTGGTGTGTACCCAGCATTACTTAAAAAAGCATGCAAACCAATCCAAAAAAAATCCAAGTAAAATAAGAATAGTATGTTGTACTGACAAATGCTTTAGTATAGTTCACTTACACAATTGTTCTAGTAACTAAAAGAACTGAGAGTACTTTACTTTTCATTCATTCATTCATTCATTACTTTTTCATTTACTTTAGGTTTACTCTTGACTTAGTATAGCTACCAATGCTTTTACCATGGTTGTGTTTTGCATGCTGAATGTTGGAAGTCTGTGTGTGACTCAAACATGATCTATACAGAACAAAAATATATGGGAATATACTTCAGAATATAATGTGATGAATTACATAATACATTTACATACATGGGGAACTAGTGCTTATATTTTTCAATATACTGCAATATATAAATACATATAAAGCACAAAAACAGCATTACATGTAATAATCAAAAAGTTTTATCCTTTATTGTGTACATGTTTTGCACAGTCATATTCCCATATAAATGTGAATGTATGTTCACTGTTCGCACACACACATATAAACACACATTCATGGAATAAGTTACAGCAGATTTCTAGTTCCCAGCATGCTTTGCTTCTGACTGTTAAAGGTGAGTATGTTAAAATTAAGAGTTATTTAATGTTTTTAAATAATGTTTTGCTCAATATTAATATAGGGGGAGATTTGTTAGTGTTTAATTTTCTATTATTTTGGAATTTAAAAAGTTTTCTGGTATGTCTGAGTTTTTTCTTGGTCACCATTGTGCTGAAAGATGTTTTACCTTGAGTCACATGTAGATGAACTTCAGTGAATACGAACGACCCAGAAGTCTCCTCTGCGCACCAGTATTTCCCAGAATCCTCTTCTGTCAGATTGCTGATGTCCACAGTAAAGACTCCAGCTGAGGTTTCGTCCGTCAGAGAGAATCGGCCGTTTGTTCTCGTATTGGATGAAACACGAACTCCGTCTCGGACACAGATGTTGGGCTGATCTCCTCTGCAGAAAAGCCTCTGTGTTTGACTCCTGATGTTCTTACAGCTGATGGACACCGATCCTCCGACAGACGCTTCATGAGTGAAGAGCGCTGGAGAGAACAAACACATGAGGATGATGACAGAAAACATTGAGATGATCCCCAGAAAACACTCTCACCATCTTTCAGGACGATCATGAGCTCAATGGGAAGGTTAAACGCTCCTTCCACTGCACACCAGTATATCCCAGCATCCTCTGCTCTCAGGTCACTCAAGGTCACAGTGAAGAGATTGAGTTCAGTGTCATCCTTTACTGAAATCTTTGGTTTATTAACATGGGCTTCATCGGATTGAATGATATGTTGAGCATCTTTAGTGAAACACTTTCCTTTACAAAGATACTTTATTTCTGTTGAATGGTTTTCATCATAAGGGCATTTGATCTCAGATGAATCTCCTTCACGTCCGACCACTGGAGGCACTAATAGTCAAAGAAAAGGAGAAGTATTGATATGCTGTAATATATGCATATGGTATTTGATTTATGGTCACTGTACGTACTAGTTAAAGTGAGTTGATGTTGATTGGTGAGCGAGACAGAAGTCAGATGTGTGTCTCTGGTTTCGGCTCCACACCAGTAAACTCCAGCATCTCTCACGCTCACATTACTGATGCTCACTGTGAAAACTCCTGCTGGACCGGCAGAAAACTCAAAGCGTTTCTTCTCTGATGAACTGATGCTTTCACAGATCTTCTCCTTGTTCTCTTTGCAGATGTGTGTGAAGGTCTCGTCGTGTTTCTCGGGGAAATTGCAGGTGAGTTTCACACTTTCACCAATAATAGCAGATGCTTTGCTTAATGCAGGAAAATGATCAACTATACACAAAAACAATGAAAAATATACAATATATAAAAAGCTATCTTTCTTATAAGTCTCTAAAATGAAGGTCCTCCCAGAAGCTCTTTACCTTGATTTACTGTCAGTTTAATCTCAGTGAACAGATCATCATCAGTGATATTCACTCCACATCTGTACGTCGCTTCATCAGCCGCGGTTAAATCGCTGATGAAAACCTTCAAACGTCCTTCACTGGAATCATCATACATGTGCACTTTATCATGACGAACCCACTGATTCTGTTCTTCAACGAAGATCTTCTTCTGTGGTGGATCTTTCTGGATAAACTTCTTGTTTCCTTTGAATTTTTGTGGAAATTTACACGTGATGAAGACTGATTTACTGGAGTAGGCCTGAACCTGGACAGAAGTGATTTTACCTGCAAAACAAGATTTATTTCTTAATTTATTACATTATTAAAAGTCAGGAGGGATTTACATTCCTTATTTAGAGCTGTAAGGATTCTTTAATTAAAATAAACTAAACTCACTAGAAACATTCAGCTGAATCTCTTTAATGAAGGTTATGTGAGTAATTGATGTTTCTGAAGGTCGATGATCTGATCCGTCTCTCTCCACTCCACATAAATAAACTCCACCGTCCGCTGCAGAAATATCTCTAATGGTCACATTAAAATGATCTTCATGACTGTCAGACAGACTGAACTTCTCCTCAGATGATTGTGATGATCGTGAACTGTTCAGAACATGAACAGGATCCTCGTTCAGTCTGTAGAAAACTTTGGTGTGTGTTTTAAACTTCTCATCATATTCACAGCGGAAAGTGATCGTCTTTTGTCCAAGATACCCGTCCAGGATAACAGACGTCCCACAACGAGACTCTGAAAATGATTTCAACAAAACCTTGAGACATGAACTTAAATCTAAAATATTATTAGTGTTATTAAAGGTGCACTAGGGAACTTTGGCCTCTCTATCGCCATCTCTGTGTGAAACATACAATGTCATGTTCTCTGTAGTGTTTTTTTTAAATGTGTATTGTGGTTGTTTTTAGCAGTGTTGGGAACGTTACTTGGGAAAAAAGTAATTAGTTATAGTTACTCACTACTTGTTCCAAAAAGTAACTGAGTTAGTAACTGAATTACTCTATAATAAAAGTAACTCGTTACCAGGGAAAGTAACTATTTGCGTTACTGTTAAAAAAAAAAGTTGCTATATGTCAAAGAATTTGGAAACACTTTGCAGTTTGAATGTCCTGTATAAACAAAATTACTGAGTATGTTTTTATCTTTTCACTGTTCGATCGCATGCCTCACACACGCGCGCACGCACACAAATGTAAACACTTTGCGACTTTTCGATCGCGCCCGCGCCTCTCCCTCTCCCTCTCTCTCTCTCTCTCACAAACACACACACACACACACACACAACACATTCCAATCTTTACATCGCAGCCTGCTCCAGAGCCATGTTCAGAGCTAATGTTCAGAGCTATACAAAGAACTCGCGCATCTAACAGTAGTTCCGCATTACATTAATTAATTTGCACGCAAGTTTTATTTATTTTTATACCGTGTATTCTCCGTGTAAATGTAGGCTATGCACCGAACCGTGACGCCCGTACCGTTTCGGTTCAATACAAATGTACCGTTCCACCCCAAGTTCTTGCCTTTGTTTGACCTCAATGAATTTAAAGTAGTATATCTCCACCTTGAAAATGCCAACTTTTCATCGGATTGCTCCTGACTCGCCATCTCTGCTGCTTCATCGAATCTCTGTTTAGCTTGTGTGTGTGTGTGTGTGTGTGTGTGTGTGTGTGTGTGTGTGTGTGTGTGTCGCGTGTGCTGGCATGTGTGTAAAAACACTGACTCTGATTGGCTACCATGAAACACATGACTCTGCCTTAGCCAATCATAATCGCTTACCTCGTTATTAACCCACCTCCTCACTAGCTGTGCGAGCCAGGGGTGCGTTCGGATTACACAGTTTATCAGAGAATGTCTAATAGAGTTTATTCAATCAATGCATAGTAACGCACCGCATTTAACGTCCAGTAATGTTAACGGCGTTGTAACGACGGGAAAAGTAATTAGTTAGATTACCCCGTTACTGAAAAAATAACGTTGTTACCTAACGCCGTTCTTTTAAATGGCGTTATTCCAAACACTGGTTTTTAGGTATATTTATAGTTGCCTGAGATCAGAGCAGTGACATCCTACATCAAGACATACTGACAGAAAAACGCACATCTGAAAATGTAATCTGAACAGGGAAGTTACATATATATTTTTTTCTTTTTATAGAAGTAACATGAACATGCTAAGAAGAATGACATACAACATAAAACTGGCATTTTCCCTGCATAATCCGACCTGACAGCTCGAACTATGGATTATTATTATAATCTGACCGTTTTGAATCATTGTAAGACATGGAAACTGTTTTACATTTTTTCAGTAATTCATTTTTACTCAAAATCTTCCATACTGCACCTTAATACTATAATAAATAATTGCTGTAGGAAGTTATAAAGTGTCACACGTACCTTTCTTCTCCACTAACTTAACATTATGACTCCATGTCTGATTGTTTCCACATGTATATTCCCCATCATCCTCTCTGTTGAGGTTCCTGATAAACACTGTGAAGAATCTGCTGTTTTCATCATCATACAGAGCGAATCTCCCGATATAAACCCATCGACTCTGAACATCAGTACTGATGCCCATCTTACAGCGCCTGTCTCTGCAGAAATACTTCACTTTATGTTGATCATCAGTCTTTCTCTCGTTCTTGTACATGCACTTGAACATTAAACTCCCTCCAGTGCATCCAAACACACTGAAACAAAGTACTTGACCTGCCAAACACAAGTTCATTTGCTCTGGGTTATTATATATCATCAATCTGGATAATATAGTATATTATTTGACTCTGACTGAGCAGTGAAGAACTGACCTGAGATCAGGCAGAGGGTGATGAAGATGAAGATGATGATGGCAGCTTTCATTCCAGATTGACTTCAGTCTCAGATATCCAGAGAAAAACCAGATCCGATCCCAATCCAGTGAAAGCAAGAACTGATCAAATGTGTTCCTTGAATGCGATGTAAGTCACTATCATTAGAAGTACACAGATCCTCCGTCAGTCTTTCTCACGTTTCTTCTTCCCTATAATGGTTCCACCCAGATCTGCACTGTTAACAGGGCGGAGAGTGTTGAGATATGTGAAATGTAGGGTGACCATATTCTAGTTTTCAGATAACAGGACGGGGGTGTGGTTGATGGGCGGGGCGTGATTTTTGGGGAGGCGTGGTTAAGGGGTGGGGGCGTGGTTTGGGGGAGAATGCATCAAAAAATACTTGACAAATGCATTCACAACCTTGCAACTATGTTATACTTTAAGACATAAAGTAATACATCCTTTCCATTCAATGTTTGGCCCGCAACAATAGAATACTATATATAAAAAAAGTTTAGCTTTTAACACCTTTTACATGACACTATTTCTTTTCATGGCCATAGGTTAAAAATCTACTACTAAAATAAATAAATAAATCTACTATACTATTTCAGTAAAAAAAAACTATTTCAATCCTTTTCAATCCAATTTGTTCTCTTAGCCTATACTTTCTTTATGTGGGCTTCTAGGTTGCTAGCACCTTTATTTGACACTGACACATACGTGCCAGCTTTGCAGTTCATGCATTCTGCTTTACACGGATCCCGACCGAAACGAAAACACGGGAATTTTCTCTGTAAATCATCTGTGAATTTACATTTGGGCTTTTTTTTTTTTTTACGCTGTTAGCTACTTACATCTTACCTCGCACTTGACCGTAAACTGAAGCGTCTGAAGCGTCTCGCTGCTAAAATTCTGTGAACGTAAAGTCTGCCTACTTTGATTTGATTGGTCATTTCAAATATTCTGACATTGACAAGCAGTGACAGACCAATGAGGCTGCGATGAACACACACACACACACACACAGGCCTCTGTATTCTGACGATTCTGAGTCTGACGTGCTCTCTGCTTGCCGCTGCGGATTGAGGAACGCGCTGATTATAACAAGAGGGGGTGAAGCCAAAGCCGGTTTCATATGTTTTGTGTGCAAAGGCAAGCGTGTATTTAAAGTACACACTTAATGGCCCACTGAAAAATAATGAAAACCAGGACATTTTCATTGCTTTTTAAAAAACAGACAGGACAGCCAGGACAGGACGTGAAAACAGGACATGTCCTGGGAAAACAGGACGTTTGGTCACCCTATGAAATGTATATGTGTGAAAGACAAGCAGAGAAACACTGCTGATGTGAAAAAAAACATTGCTGATGTGCATCTCGAGACAAAACAATGACAGTGACATATTTTAAGATATGCCAGTGCAAGTTTAATTTAAAACAGGCATTTTAGTCTGGGACTAGGCTTAAGCCTTGTCTTAAGAATGGGAGAAAGTGTCATTTGCATGTAATTTATTACGATCTATTTGTGGATCCCACATAATTTCACTTCTGCTTTCAGAGGAAATAAAAATCACCCACATCTTCTTGTAAACTTTCTCTTGACACACATTGAGGGTTTAAGGCCATTGCAGAAGCATTTCTGATGTTTATGATTGTGTTTGCTCATGTCTCATTCATGTCTATTTTTTTTTAAATATAGATAAACTTATGTCCCTTTCACGCATATCCACTCTATTTTGTGAGGCAATAAGCTATTTTATAGTTGTTATACGCAAATGGTTAAAAGAACAACAAAGTGCAGTAAATGGTAAAACTAGTCACGCTGTGTTAACAAGATAAAATGCCATGATATCGCATACAGTTTGCAATATCAAGCAGCATAACAGACAGATTTTGTAGAGCTAGAATAACTGGAAGCACATGAGACCGAAGCCTATTCAAGTTAGAAATGGCTATTCTGCTCTTATGTTAAAATAATGTGTATAAAACCATAGATATGCAGACGTAGATGACACATTCGACCGCTCCAGACATGTCGCGCACCCGCCATCTTAGAACGGTCAACGCGTCGACACTCACAGTAAGAATCAGTGATGCTACAACATTGCAAAAACACCCAAGATTTAAACTCTCGAAGAAATGGGATAACATTTCACACGTGAGAATATGTTGGTTTGTGTTTGTATATGTATTAACTTAATATTACAGGGGTTTAAAGGGTAACTTAACCCTAAACCAACTTTTTTTAGATAATGATCTGTAAGAATGGGGCTTTATTAGTGCTGTTCATTGATTCGAGTAACTTTTTTGACATTGAGTGCTGCCCTCTTCAGGTTGAACGGTGGCTACTGCAGTTGAATTTTCCTATTGGATGTTTGCGGTACTGCGTGACGTAAGCAGGTTCCAGCTCACTACACCCTTGGTACGAGCTTATATACTTATATCTGTAAAGACTGCCTTTGAAGAGAATGCAGCAAAATATCTAACTGGCTTGACTAGGTGATGTAATGGTATAGCTACAGGAAATGTTAATGCTAATTTAAAAAAATATCATTAGATGTCATGCATGGCTTATTTGATGGTATTATATTATATTTAAGGCCACGCAATCCAGTTTGGTTCAGAAAACCCATTAACAATGAAAACAAATGTTTATTAATGCTGTAATATATGTGTCCCATAGCCTACACAAGGCCTCTTAAACAAGGCACTTGGACTATGAGGGCTCCCTGGAACTTACAGTTGGGCCCTATGTGAATATGAAGGCCCTGTGGAGTTACAAATTTAAGAATCTGTATAAGATCTGCTGATCTTATGTCCTTACATAACATAACATGAAAAACTAAGGTAGGGCACATTGAATTTAGCATTTAAGGTTATGATGATGATATCAGCTGTTAATCAAAGTTTCCAGCAAGAGATTTCTGCCAGTCCTGTTCTCTCTATTGTAAGTTAAATGAGTCAGATTACTATGAGTCTTTAATAGATCTTGGAGCCCCTGTCCCAGTCTTTGAATAGTTATGCTGATTGGATTAGGATTGGTAACACTCTAAACTCTAGGGTGGGTTCCTAAACCTGTATCCTTCATTTGCATGCTTTGTTTAAGGTCGTCACCCAACTGCTTTGCATTTCAGCAAGTTGTAGTTCATTCGAATTTATTTATTAACTAAAGAAGAGCTTTAGATCAGTTCATGTGCCGCTTGAACCGAGGTGCTACAGCGATCTGTCACGTCATATTAAAGAGCGCCAAAATGGTATTTATTGTTTGAATTTCGTAATAAAATTGACATAATTTGAAAGCTGAGACTGTTTCATATCAAAAGCAGGGGCGTTTCTAGGTTTTAAAAACATCAGGGGCTGAGCCCGAAACGTCAGGGTCTGGGGTTATAAGATAACATGATTCGATACAGAGAATAATATTGTAGGCCTATATGCAGGGGCAGACTGGGTCAAAAACTCAGCCCTGGGACTGTAGCCACACCAGCCCACATTACCACACAAACACACGCATTGAAATGTGAGGTATTAGGGGGGGTTCTAAAATTTGGATTTCTCGGACCTGCATTTTAAGGTGTTTGAAGGCCAAAAAAAAAATGGATTACAATAGTTTTAAAAGCATGTCAGTGGGTAGTAGCATAAATTATTTGTCAAGCAGATAACAGATTCTTAACCATGAGAATGAGGATAAATGTTGTAATGAATGATCCACAGTACAAAATGGAAATGCAGAATGTTTCTGCTTGTTGACAATACACAATCACATGTTCCAAACAGGAATGGCCTTAAATGAGAAATCTTTCAAGGATTATTTTGCATAGATGTTACATTTCAATCAAACACCAGTGCAATCTTTTTGTGTCCAGAGGCAAATGAGCAATTTATATATTAGCATTAAAGATTGGTTTCAGCAACTTTTTCCTTTCAAAAAGTTGGTTTTCTTCTTTGATTAGTGCCAAAAACATTGATTAACTCAAGAAAGAAAAAAGTTGCTGAAACCAACTTTGTGAGCTGGTGTGGCTACAGTGCCAGGGCTGAATTAATCATGTTATCTTATAACCCCAGACCCTGACGTTTCGGGCTCAGCCCCTGATGTTTTTAAAACCTAGAAACGCCCCTGCATATAGCCTGAAAACACCTCATCTGACAGAGGACTGTGCGGCGATGCTGACTGCGTTATTTTTTTAATTGCTGGAGATATTCTAGGATAGGCTGAAATCACTCACGTGGTGCATCTCTTTATGAGAGATTTCAACAATCACCAGTCAGAGACAGCAACAAAGCCAAAGCACAGTGAAATAAGGCAACCTTTGATTTCGGGGGTTTACATAGGCTATTGTCCGGTTTCATATTTGTCAGTCAGCTTTTCAAAATACATTCGGGGCCACACTCAAAACATTTGGGGCTGAAGCCCCGGTAAAATCGACTGACGGCGCGTCTGATCAAAAGTAACCTGCCTTGTCTTGTCTATTGGTGTCAGTGGCCTCTTTGCTTCGGAATTTTTCATTGCATGAAAAAACGGAGAACAGTGTCAACACGATGCGTGAGATTTGGCAGCCCTGTCTTCACCAACAACATTGTGCATTATATTTATTAAAAAACAATTTTATTATCGCACTGGGGGGGGGGGGGGGGGGGGGGGGGGGGGCTTTGGAGATAACTGGCCCCATGCAGGGCCTTTACAAGTCATAATCCGTCCCTGGTTTGACACCAAATTGAAGACAACATGTTAACTGAGAAGTTTTTGTATACTGACCAAAAGAGAGAAAGTAGGCCTAAGCTACATCCTGCTAATTCAGTGGTAATCATTTAATTGTTGTTTTTATTTATATTGTTGTCAATTAATCGAATGTCCATGCCTCTTATATAATAATTATATATTTCTATGTATGTACCAATTAGCCTACTAATGCTCGGACACACTCGGTCTCTCTCGCACTGTCGCTCACTCACGCAGTTTGCTTCGCTTTTGTCCAGTCAGGCGCCTCATACGCCTGATGTGTGAGGCGAGTGTAATATATTTGTATTTGTAGTGATTTGTCAATTTAGCTCAAAGGAATTATTAATTAATTTATAGGGAATTCGAAAGAATTACTTATTACAACTGAGCAAATGACTCGTTCGCCGTTCATTTGAACTGGCTGTAACTATCAGCTCTGCAATATATAAATATCCAAACTATAGTGAAACACTATAGTTAGCAAGGTAACTTAGATCAGAAGTTTAAGACATCAAATTCATAAGCACATAACACAAGTAACACTTTTCTTTAAAATACAAGCAAGACTTTATTGATTATTCTAACACATAAAACTAATATCTAACACAAACACACGCACACACATTCATACGAGTTGCAGAAAGAAGAGAGTGAGGAAAGAATAAGTTTTAAGAGTGAGTTTAAGAGTGAGATGATGAAATCCCAAGTTTCTAGATGCACTTATAAGACATAACCTGAACGAACCATCAAGCATTAATTTAACCCTTTGTTTCTTAGGTGGGTTATTAAATCTATATCAAATACACCAGTTCAGTTTAAGAGTCTGGAGGCTACTTGTGTGTCTTTGCTTTTGGGATTCCCTTTGTCTGCGTAAAAGGGGTTTCCCGAGTTCGTTGGCTGGTCTCCTCTGCCTGGGTCTGGGGCGGCCAATCACGTGGTGTGCTGGCGGATGAATGAAAGTCTTTGTTGAAGCTGGCTTTGCAGAAGAATCGTGGACCGAAATCTTGCCGCAAAACTTAACTTAGAACCGAGACTCACAACGGAAAAGAAAGGAAACTCAGAAAAGAAAGGAAATTGAGACGAGAGTAGGTGATGGCTTGAATGAAGCTGCTGAACCCGTTCTTCTGATCTTGATTTGGGTTCTTTTATCTCTGCGCGTCTACATGGTTATTAGTCTGTCATGGCTTCTCCATGATGGTTTTCGAATCTACTTTTTCATTTTCTCTTCTGCTCAAAGCTTTGTTCGGGTCTAAGATTTTAAACTCAAAATGTTTGTCCAACCTCCTAAGACAGATCTGACCAATTAGACACTGGCTTAATTTAGGAGGTGGCTCTATTCACTTCTTATCATAAATCATGCGTTATCTGTGATCTCCTTGCTAGCAGAGAGAAAAGAGGCCACAGTTTAGACATTATTACTATTATAAGAATACGAAACATTTTACACAGATTTCAATCCAGCCATCTTTTGAATTAAGAACATACGATCATGCTGACAGGAAGCACGACACACTTTCATTCACACACCTAATAGTTATAACAATTACATGAATTATATGGCATCTAAGCATATTAGATACACACATATATTGTAGAAACAACATACAGTAGAATTATGTAGTTGCATGATGTTTGATTATAAGTCCATCGAAAATTGTTCTGGGATGATTTTATGTATTGTTATAGGTAAAATCTCAGTTCTGTGGTTTGAAAAGATTTTACACCCTGGGTCATTCAGAGGTCCTTCAGAAAAAGGGGGTCTGTTTAGTACTGTGGTTCTCAACCTTTTTTGGGCCAGCGCCCCCTATCCAATATCAAAATCCCTGAACGCCCCCCACCCGTAAACTAATGAACGCCCAGGTACGAGTGAGAGTTAACAGATGAAATAAAAGACAACAAAATTGTCTTTTATTAATACAACAGAACTATACTCCACAGTGATTCATTAGAAAAAAAAAACAAGTTATAAACTGCACTGGCATAGCAATACCAGTGTTTCTCACAGGATTTTTGGTAAATCTGTGGTGAGTGGACCTCGGGCCTTCTAGGGGGGTTCGGGGGCATGCCCCCCGTAAGAAAATTTTGTGCATTTTAATGTTAAATTCAATAAATCTGGTGCACTTTGAGAGTTCAAAATTAAAGTGCCAACCCATATTCAGTGTGCAAATTAAACAAAGAAAAAATTCAAACCTCTTTTAGTTGTGTCTACATTACACTACTATATAATAATAATTATAATATTAATCCCATATATTGTAAAACAAATGCACTGAAATATAAAGGATGGTCATTAAAGCGGTAATGTTTGCACTTAGGTTTTATTACGCATTTAGGAGAGTATTGCAAGAAGCTGCTTACATTAACCTTACTTTCGAAAAATAAATAAATACAATCATGATTTTTCATGAAAAATTATGTTAGAATTGTAGGCCTAAAATACCTTGGTATCAGCTTGTTTTCATCAATGGTAATACAATTACAATTAATTTGTGTTCATAATCAGTAAAAAAAACCCCTTCTAACAAGATTAAACACATATGAACAATTAAATTATTATTGTATTATTAATTATTTTTATCTTGAAACTACCCAAGCAGCGTTTCGTGCTCAGATGTGATGGCGGAATGAATACATTACCAAAATGTGATTGCAGAATATATTTAAATTATCCATCAAATTGTCATTTTCTCCTTACTGTCTTGCGAGTTAACAATAATGATTGACCAGTAAATTACTCGGTGAACAAGAAAACATTTTGGCATTAGGCATTGGAATTAGTTAATGCCTAAAAATTTAAAAGTTTTACCTTATAAATGGAATATAGTTTAATTAATTTTAAAATTCGTCGCCAGAGTAAATGGGAACATGATTTATTGAAAATATAAAATAAGTCAATAATTTTTAATGGCTTGTCAACTTTCCATTCCTCCGCTGCGTGATTCTAGGCACCGGAGGATTGTTGTCAGCGCGAAACGCATTTTTGAGCACGTGAATGCTGATTCGTGTCAGCGCTGGATTCTAGTCAGTGCTTGAGCGCTGGTCTATGACTGGAAAAATAATAGAGTCGTTGCAAAAGTAACGATAGGCAACATGTCGCTTTAAACTGGAAGATTTTAGAATGTTAGGCATTCTAAACTTTTGAATAAGAAATAATATCAAGTCGTCAAAATACAACTCGTCAAAACTCCGCGAATCACAACAAGCGCGCGCGGTGAGAACTCTCACAGCAAACACGTACACGAACTTGACTGCACATCATATTTTTGACATTATTGATACTGCTTTCAATCGTAATGCAATAGAAATGAATACAAAAAACCTGCCTAGTGCCTACCTACAACACTGCGGTCAGGAGTACAGCGGCTGCGGACGAATGTTTTTTGTTTTTTTTTGTTCTTTTTTTGAGCGCTGCTGACGTATTCTTTTACACACAATATGATATCACACTCTGCGCATATGTTTTACAACATAATTTAACAAAAACATAGTCCTAACACTTTTTAAATAGCCCACTTAAAGTGTTTATTACAACTAAATTACTAAATGTGCCATCTCTGAACCAATCAGCCTTTCCAAACCTATCAAATGCTGACAACGTTCTTCCTTTAGTTGGGCTCATCTCTTTGAAGCTTGCATGGCCATAAAGTTCTTAGCTAGGGGTTTTCGTTGGTTAGCGGAGACTGGCTGGAGCCTGATTTTATGGCTCTGGATTGCTGATTTGGGGTCTGGAATGTTGAGTTCTGTGTGGAATTATGTTTAAACAAATCACCTGGAAGATTCATTTGTGTTTGATTCGCACTCAGTCCTACAGTGAGGCGAGCTTAGATCCGGTTAGATCTGTATAACAAATACTTGATCTTAGAAAAGGCTAGCACGCTGTATAGATGGCTTGGAGATTCAGTGTTTGCGCTCAGAGCGCGTTTCCTCTCAGTTCATTCAAAAAGGTTTTTATTATCAACGAAAGCTCACAGAAACGTGAAAATGGTCTCATTTGAAAGATAACATCCTAAGCTAAAAGGTGATATAGATTGTGGCTGTTTGTGGCTGACTGAAGCCATAATTGGAGCTGGAATGTGATACTTTTCATTGTTATCTCAGTTTGATCCTATTTCGCGATTCTTTTGAAGATCATTCGATCTATGATTTTCTCACAATGTAATAAACTACACCGGCAAATTCCTTAGAATGAGAGCTTTCTTGTGATATATGACTTGACTGTTATTTGAAATATATAAAAAATAAATATTCGTAGAAATATTTTTTCTCAATCATAAAGCGGAAATTTTGGTCTGGGACCAATGCATATGTGGCGATGGAGCGGTATTACAGGTAGAAAGAATTTCGACTACGCCACCCGGGGAATTTCGCCGCGGGAAATATGGACAACACTCAAGTTACTATTACTAGGTCACTCAGGTTTGATTCTCTAATAAAGGTAGGCAGAGACGTGGATATGAAAATATACAAAAATTTTATTTATACAAAGTTTAATTTAAAGCAGCAGGGTAGTCACGTTAAAAAGGCAACCTGGAGCTATACTGACAAGGTTTTGAGTTACAAACACATTCAAGTAAACAAAAACACATTTGAATAAACACACACTCTTTCCATACACTGGTTACACAGACACCATAGAAAAAGACACAGACTAACAGGGCTGAGGCAAACCACGGGAGGAGGGATCACTAAACTTAATTTGCCAAAAGCACACTCACACACACAGCAAAGACTTCAAAAGTGTCACGGCAAACATTCGAAGAAAGCACCACCACCACAAGAGATCCTCCACCCGTGGAACCTCAGCACCTGAAACGAAAATCACAAAAAAATAATTAATAACCAAACTTCAACATACCAACTGCACTAAAGCCCAGTTGGATGATGTTTAGGGTACGGTCATGAGCAGATAATATCACCATTAATAGACAATCACGAATAACATACAAAGGTGTAAACACAGACCATAAATAAATAAATAACTCAATTCACGCAATGAGCTCACAAGCAGATAGTTTGGTGTTCCATTTTTGACACCAAGTGTTAACCTCAAAAGTTCAATAAAAGAAACATTAAATCAACAAATAATAAATAAAACCAGACAGCAACGGTCCCCCTCATCAGTGGGGTGACGATCTTCTCACAGATGGCAAAAAGTTTGTATTGCACACGGTAGCGACAGTGGAGCAGGAAAATACGATGCGCTCTTAATCTGGCAGTAAGGAATCGACGGGGCTGTAATAGCTTTTTATAGCACCAGCAGGAAGAACAAGATCGCCGGACGAGAGGGAAAATCCGGAAGTAGACGATGCATTCGCACAATGTGCTTGTCCTTTCACAGGCACGGGTACTCAAATCATGCAATCCGCTGTTCAGATAGACTACAGGGACACTGAAAGGCGAGCAGCCAGCAAATGCAACCACTGCGACAAACCGAAGGAAAACCGGAGAAGACAGACAAGCTACAGCCACTGTAAACAATGGAAGGAGGCGGAGTCGAACGTGACGCATGCCGGGCTACAGCCAACCAGCTCTTAAATAGGGTGGATTACCTGCTGATAGGTGCTCACTAGAGGTGGGCAGATCGATCCTAAAATATCGATACTTCGATACTGACGTGGTATCGAAAAGGATCGATACTCACATAAAAATATCGATCCATATGTGTGTGTTTTTTTTTACCAGTAATTTTTATTAATTTAGCACGCAATTCAGTGCGTAAAATAAGCTTCTAAGTGGAAAAATAAGCGAATGTTAGCGGATAATTGTGTAGGATAGAACTTTTTCTCAGTCATCTGGATACAAGACGAAACCAATCAATCACAGAGAGCGTTCGATGCTGGTGCTTCACTGAGCTCACAGGCACGTTTGGGAAACGAAGCCTTGCTTAGATGACAGAGAAACAATCGGGAGTTATTTTGCAATAAACAAAGCAAAAGTGTATATAACGGTTCAAAATGTTGAGGACAGTAAGATTTTTTTTAATGAAATTAATATTTTTATTCAACAAGGATCGATGCATTAAATTAATCAAAAGTGACAGTCAAGGGTTTTTCACTGTTAAAAAAAAAATCTACTTCATATAAATGCTGTTCTTTCAACTTGGTTCATCAAATAATTCTGCATCATGGTTTCCACAAAAAAATATGAAACTGTTTTCAACATTGATAATAATAAGAAATGTTTTCTGAGCTGTAAATCAGCATATTAAAATTAATTATCATCATAACTGGAGTAATGATGCCGAAAATTACGCTTTGATCAATTGAATAAATTACAGTTTAGTATGACATAGAAAACAGATAGCCTATGTTAAATTGTAATATTACAGTTTTTACTGTATTTTTTATCAAATAAATGCAGAAGTGAATTAAAAATCTTACAGACCCCAAACTTTTGAACAGTAGGCTAGTGTACAATAGTACTTTTACTATAATTAGGGTAGTTTTGTAAAAGTCACTGACTAATAATTACAGGCGAGTTGAGAGCACAAATCACAAAATATTTAGTAGTAATGAAAACGTTTTCAGATTTAGCATATTAATGATGCATTCACCTCATAAATCATGACACACTGCTCTAGCACAGGAAAGTGCATACAAGTTCAAGTGCATGCTTTTAAAATTAAAAAGTATTGGTATCGGTATCGATATCGGCGATACTGGCCCTGTATTTACTTGGTATCGGATCGATACCAAAATTTGGAGTATCGCCCACCTCTAGTGCTCACTAATGTCCATCACCTCATTCATCCGGTTACACACATTTAAGCTAATATTTATAATATGTATCATAAAAACAAAAGTGATGGTATTCTTTGTAAAGTTCAGACTCTAAGCTTTCAAATGATACCATGAATTGGGTGATACCATAGGGAAGCCTATAAAAAGAACATACAAACATTATAACGAAGATTTTCACACCCGATACCGTGGATTTTATGGGGTTAATAACTCGCATTACTTAAATTTATTTGAGAAACATAAGCCAATCAGGCTTTTTCCCTTATTTTTTTTTTTTTTTCTAGTTGTGTGTTAACAGTTGTTCTAACTTACACTTTTTAGTTTACTTTACTTATTGTCTTAACCTAAACCTAATTGAAAAAATCTAATAATCTGTACTATTAAAATAAAATAAAAGTAATTATGAATGTTGAATTGTCAATACAACTGAAAAATTTGAGAGAACATCACATAAGCTGATTTCATAAATTGATGTAAATTTTCCTAAAATGTTTTAGTTTGAACTCATCATTATGGTGATCAGTGCTCACTTTGGTTGGGCACTTGGAACTTTATATTGTTGTAATTCTCTTTCTGTTGATGCAGTAATTCAACAAGAAATCACAGTTATTTGGTTTCAAAGGAAGGGAAGTAATACATAAGAGTGTGTGATGACAAAGGTATTAACTTATATAATACACAGGTTTAATTATTGAATCTTAAATTAAACTGTCAGGGATTGGTTGAACGAAGATAGGAGAAGTTCAGTGTCCAAATGATTTGTTTAAGAGAAGAAAACAAAGCACTGGAGCACCAGATAGCATATTAAAACCATATAGCAACATTAAAAACATTCATACAGCTCAAACTGTGGGATATAAATACAGACTGAAGAATGAGCTGGAGAAAGTCGATCACTGAACACAATAGAAACCATAGAGAACACAAGAACACTGCAAGGGTAAACACAAATACTGACAAAAACTGTGGCCTTGATTTTCTATTTTAACTGTATTTCATAAATATGAATTGAATTCATTTGTATATAGGCAATCAATTATTTTAAATAAAGCAAATTATGAATTCTTTTAAACAATGACATGCTGACAGGACCGTTAGTGTTGCTGTGTCAGTAAATGAGTTGATGATGACAAACTAATCGAGGAGGAAGATTGATCAAATGATCATGTCGTACAACCTATGATCAACTTGTTGCACAGTTAACTCATACAAAAAACTTATATGATTGGCCTGAGACTTTTATAAGTACAAAGTCTATTTGTCTGGCTTTAATTGATATTATCTAATTAAAGTGATGTTCATTCTGTTTATTTATTCTGAAAAGTTTTATGTATCGTACTAAAATTTAGGATAAACAAAGTGATGAATCACTAGATAAATGCTGACTTGTATTGATTGTCTCTTGATGAAATCTCAGTCCATTTACATTCACACTGTTGTTGTTGTTGTTGTTGTTGTTGTTGTTTTGACGCAGTTCGCAACAGATTCACAACATTGTCTTTCTACATATTGTTTCTGATGGTTTTTGTATTTTTTATGATTTCACGAGTTCACATGTTAATGAAATCTGATATAAAATTATAATGCGTATTTGGCTTGCTGTCCGGGGGGAGGGCTCCGAGCTCGGAATTCGGCCCGACCCCAGAGTACTCCCCCCCTATGAATGTATAGATCATAGGTATCTATGAGTAGACCCAGCCGAATGTGAGGTGATGGGGTGGTGGCGGGATGCTGAGAAAATTGTCATGAGACAGGAGGTAAGGGAAGGCTTTATTTATACTGGTTTCTTCTTGTGCTGATTGGATGATTACCTGAACATGCTCCTCCCGAACTTTGTTACATAAAACTTCATTTCACGAGTTCACATGTTAATGAAATCTGATATAAAATTATAATGCGTATTTGGCTTGCTGTCCGGGGGGAGGGCTCCGAGCTCGGAATTCGGCCCGACCCTAGAGTACTCCCCCCAAAAAGCCAGATGAACGCAGGACAGCGAGCGTAGAATTAATCCCCCAAAAAAGTGAAGGGCACAAGAAAGTATTTGCAAAACGAGTTTGACCGTTCGACCGGGAGGGCTCTCACAGCATCCGACGGGAGTATGGATGCTCGCGGCATCGGACGGGTAAGCCCCGCCAGCAGTTGAATTGTCAGCTCGAGTACGACGCGAGATTTGTACGAGCGTGATTCAGGAACGAGTTAAGCCGTTCGACCGGGAGGGCTCTCACAGCATCCGACGGGAGTATGGATGCTCGCGGCATCGGACGGGTAAGCCACGCCAGCAGTCGAACGGAGGGCGCCCGCTGAAACTCGGTCGGGGGGCTCGACCGGCGCTTCGAAGGGGGCTGGGACACGGGAATAGACCCCTTGCGACCCGACGAACGGGGAGCCCGCACGGCGACACGAGCGCGGCCGTCCGACGATGACTAAGACAGGCTCTCACTGCAATTCGAACGGGAGGGCTCGACCGGCGTTTCGGAAGGGGGCTGAGCCCGGCCTATGAACCGGGAGCCGTCGCTGCGTGCGAACGGGGGAGCCTGTGATGTTTGTAAAAAATGCTATATTATCGAATTATTATTATTATTATTATTTTTTTATTTATTTTTTTAGTGTAAATGTGGCGAGCAAAAATAAACTGGCGGATGTGGCGCCGCAGGTGTTAGAAATGAATGATCTAATTAGTTAGGGCTTGGTGAGCGTTTCTGATGTGGAAGCGGCTGGATCTAATGTAGGTTTTGAAAGCTTCAGATGACCAGCGACTGAGGGTTTGAATTTGTTGTTGGGAAAGACCTTTTTGCGCGGCTGTGGTTGCTGCACCGATGCGAAAGGAATGGCTAGAAAATTTGTTTGCCGTGATGCCGGATTTGATGAGGACTGCTTTGAGATGTTTTTGAAACCAGAATCTCGTGGCTGGATGATTGGAGTCGTCTGTGAAGAGTGGATCAAGATGGGATTTGAGCGTAGAACGTTTATACTGCAGGTAATTTAGCAGGGAATGGTACGGTTGAATGAGAGTTGGCAGATTGAAAATATAAACGAAGTGACCTTTTTTAGCTCGATCTGTTTTACTTTGTTTGATGAAAAAAGACATGGTTTCATTATCTACGATCTGTAAATCTGAAATTGTAGGGTGAATTTTTGAGTCGAATTTGGATGTGATGGTCAATTCGGAGCAGCGGAGAAAACCGAAGAAAGCTAGAATGAACATTGCTTCTAATGTGCGGGCGGTGTTGGTGGAGTGGTATCCGAGACGGAGTGATGAAATGCATCTGGTGAGTATGTCGATTGTAATGGGTTGTCTGGTATCCGGGCGAGTGGGATGAGATCTTTGAATTCCTTTAATAAGAAGGGACGTTTGGGAGTTATTTATGGCAGGGGCGGGCCTACCGTAAACTAATTTGTGAAAGAATTGAATACCGCTTAAATAGCTTTTAATGGTTCCGGCTTGAAGACCTTTAACTGTATTGAGGTGGGATATGAATGAAGTAACGGTTAGAAGAGAGAACTCGGGAAACGGCAGGTTGTGAGAGAGGTGAAATGATTTAAAAGATTTCCACGCGGTGTAATATGTTTGAAGGGTTCTGGGCGAAACTGCTTGGAGGATGGAATCGATGGACGTGTCCAGAAGAGATTTTAGCGGATGGTTTATGGGAAGATTAGTTGAGAATAATGAGGTACTGGGGTTGGAATGGGGTCCGCTTCTGGTGCCAGCATCCTGAATTTCTGAAAAGAGAAACGGGAGAGAGAGTCAGCGATTTGGTTTTGAGCACCTGGGACGTGTTTTGCATTAATTATGAACTGATCGCAGGCGGAGATCCAGATAAGGCGTCTGAGGAGTGGCATTAACGCAGGTGAGCGAGAACGACCTTTGTTAATGCAGTGTACAGTTGCTTCGTTGTCGCAATGGACTTGAATACTTTTGGATGACCACTCTTTCCCCCATAGGGAAGCTGCTACGACAATCGGGTAGAGCTCGAAAAGGGCCGAGGAGGCTGAAGACTGGGGAGTGTCTACACAGTAAAAACCCCAGTGTTAAGTCAACACTGCTCAGAGCACATATGGTCCCACTCTACAGAGTGTTAAAATTAACACTGAAGCAGTGTTGAAGTTAATGAGATAATTAAGTTAACACTGAAGCAGTGTTGAAGTTAATGAGGTAATTAAGTTAACACTGAAGCAGTGTTGAAATTAATGAGATAATTAAGTGATTAATTAAGTGATGATTGGCCATTAGTGGTGACACCTGATGATAACAAACAGACTCACTGAAGGAAAGAGAAACACAAGAACTACTGACTTCGAGCCATTATTGCACTTATTATTTTACCAGTTTGACTTTATTTCTGTCATACATCTACACACGGTCTTATTTAGATTTAACAGAAGTTTAGATGGTAATGTTTTATGGAATGTTTCGTTTCATGTCACCATTATGGTGATCAGTGTTTGCTTTAGTTGGGCTCTTGACCCTTTCCTTTTTAACATTAGTATTTTTCTGGTTGCTCCAACTCTGTGCTTTAAAGAGCATATGTGTTGTGGAAATAGAAACTGTGACTTTGACTGTGTTTCCTGAAAGCATTGCAAGCCTAATTTGATCGTACAGACCATTTGTTGCAGTTGGTCTGCAATCAAGTAAGGCTTAAGATGCTTTTGGAAATGCAGCCCTGGTTATGATTTGACGATGAAATTACTAGTGACCTGATTCAATGATGGCACCCATCATTATAAACTGATTATCCACATGTTTTATTAATTTTTCACTACAGTAGTTACTTCCAGCAATGTTTTAATGATCTGACAGTTTTAAAATCACACACAGACATCAAGAATCTACATATGAATCTCAACAATGGTGACAATCAAACAAATGCTTAATGTTGCAGTGCATGATGGGAGCCACCAATCAGAACGCATCAATGGCTCACATCATGCATTGCAGCATGAATAAATTATGCAGCTGAATTGTCCTGTAATTTTCATTGTTTGCTTTTATTTTGCTATTGTTTTGTTCTGACTTTAGTAGCTTGTTTTGTGATGTTCAGAGTTTATCTGTTTGTCACTAGTTTGTTTATTGTCACCATTGTTGAGATTCATATGCTGATTCTTGATGTCTGTGTGTTTTAACACAATAACTTCTTTGCACAAAGTATTTTCAAAATTTGTCATATTGCTGTTGGATCTCAAACTGTAGAATCTCAGAGCTACAATCACCAATACTAAAACGAGACATCAAGAATATAGTCAAAGATTTAGACTCTGAATGACATCAGTGAATCAGGACACTATATGATGATAATGTCATTATCAAAACATATTGTGAGCAAGTCATGTTTTCTCTTGCAGTAACAAATGTGCTTTATAAACACAATGATGGAACAGTCAGAGAAAAACTAATATTAGCAAAATGAAAAGGGTCAAGAGCCCAACTAAAGAAAACACCGACCACCATAATGGTAACTTGAAAAGAAAACTTCCATAAAACATTACCATCTAAACTTCTGTTGAATCTCAAGAACTTTTGTCGATGTATGACAGAAATAAAGTCAAACTGGTAATAATAAATGCAACAATGTGTAATGGCTCAAAGTCAGTTGTAGTTCTTGTGTTTCTCTTTTTTCTGTTATTGTTTTTTCTCTTTCCGTCAATGATTCTGCTTATTAACATCAGGTGTCACCACTAATGGCCAATCACTTAATTAATCACTTAATTATCTCATTAACTTCAACACTGCTTCAGTGTTAACTTAATTACCTCATTAACTTCAGCACTGCTTTAGTGTTAATTTTAACACTCTGTAGAGTGGGACCATATGTGCTCTGAGCAGTGTTGATTTAACACTGGGGTTTTTACTGTGTAGTAGCTGGGGGGGGGGGGGCAGGGAGACGCGAACCAGCGTCCTTGGTAGTAACCCCCAAAGCCGATCGAGGGAGCTGCGTCCGTGAACAATTTGATATCGAGGGGGAGAGAAATGAAGTCGTCGTAAAAAAAAGTTAAGCCGTTCCACTGGTTGAAGAAAGTTATCCATAATTTTAGCTCATTTTTGCACTCGCAAGAAAGAGTAATTCGGTCTTCCAGCGCATGAACGGAAGACGAAAGGGCGAGGAGATGCGCGTTGAAAGGGCGGCCTTGCGGAATAATGCGCATAGCATAGTTTAGGTGGCCAAGCAGCGAGAGGAGTTCGCGTTTGGAACAATTTGGGCAGTCTGTAAGATTGGACGCAATTAAAATTATTCTATCAATTTTTTCCTTAGGCAGTGAAGCCTGGAAATTGACTGAGTCCAGATTGATGCCCAAAAACTCGATGGATGTAGTTGGCCCCGTTGTTTTCTCCTGGGCTAACGGAATCCCTAGCTCGGCGAAAACTTTTTGCACCGTGAGGAGTTGTGCCGCGGGGATGGCGTCATGAGGTGAAATGATTAAAAAAAATCATCGAGCAGATGGAGAAGGTAAGGAATTGCGTAATTGTTGGAAAGGATCCAACATATGGCTTCTGATAGAGTGTCGAAGATTTTGGGGCTGCTTTTGCAACCGAATGTCAAACGCACCGCAAAATAAAACTTTTTCCGCCAGTTCACGCCGAATAAATGCCACGAATCTGGGTGGATTGGCATTACTTTAAAAGCTGAAGTGATATCTACTTTTGCCAACCATGCGCCGCGACCAGCTATTTTGATCATAGTTATGGCTTGTTCGATGTCGTGGTAATTAAGAGAATACTCTTCGAGGGGGATAAGACTGTTAATGCTTGGATATGGAGATTCGTGAGGGGCTGAGAGATCTATTATCATGCACTTTTTCCCTGAACATTTTCTAGTAGCCACGCCTATGGGGCTGATGCGAAAATTGTCGAACGGGGGGGCCTCGAAGGGGCCGATCATGAAACCTGATTTAATTTCCTTTTTTAATAGCTCGTCTACTACTTCTGGCTCTGCTAGAGAGGACTGAAGATTATCGCAGATGATGTTTTGCGTGGGCTGACATTCTACGCCGGGTTTAAAACCTTGTTCAAGACCAGACAGCAGGTAATTCGTAAAGTTGACATCAGGGTGATGGGATAATTCCTCAGCCAGACGGGAAACATTCACAGGAGTCGAGAGATAATTTTTTTCACTTTTATTTACAGCCTTTTGTACAGGACATACCACGCGGGCGTGGGCACCGCCACAATAATTGCAGACATGGAGATAGCGACAGCGTTGTCTTAGGCATTTTCCCTCGTTGAAATTATTGCAAACTTGCCTGTTGGAAGCGACGTATGGCACTCTGTTCGAAAAATCTTTACCGACAGAGTGATCCTCTCTAGCAGGACGTGGAACATAACCTGTGGATTTGATAGGTTTCTGCTCTGAGCCGGGAGGAATCGAGGGATTAACTTGCGGGCATGCCGTGGTGGCATGGTTTACAGATCTGCAAATTGTGCAAGAGATGTTTCGGCACCCTAGAAAAACTCGGTTATGGAGATCAGAGTCCAACACTCCCCAATAAGGACACTGATTCCATTGGGAAATCCGGACGGCGCATTTAGCAGAAAATAACTTATGGTAAATGTAAAAATGACTACCTCCATAAGACAGCGCGAGCTCCGCTATGATGGAAAGGTAATCGTTCAGCTCGTGCCGTCTATGGGGAAAAGCAGAGCATATTACTTCGGTATAGCGGTTGAAAGCGATGCAAAATTCGGCCAACGACAGTGTACGTCAGGGATAGGCAACTCCGGTCCTGGAGGGCCACTGTCCTGCAGAGTTTAGCTCCAACCCTAATTAAACACACCTGAACAAGGCAATCAGTGTTTTCAGGATTACTAGATAGATACAGGCAGGTGAGTTTTTATGAGGGCTGAAGCTAAACTCTGCAGGACAGTGGCCCTCCAGGACCGGAGTTGCCTATCCCTGGTGTACGTGATGAAACTTGAGTATTATTTTTTAAAGTGACGGATATGTCGCCGCAGTCCACCTGGCGATTGGATTCTGACATGGGGAACATTGACAGGAGAGAGCCCAAGTCTACGTCCGCACCTGCGAGAATTTGAGCTCTTCGTCACAGGCGGAGGTTCTGCGGCGACGGCGTTTGAAGGGGCTGGTTGAGGAGTAGCTGAAAAGAGAGAGAATGGAGATCGAGCGAGGAGAGGGTTGATAGGAGGGAGGGCCGGTGCTAAAGCAGTTTGCGGAGGCATCCTCACGCAAATGTCAGCTCCTGGTACAGGTGGAGGAAAGAACAGAGGATAGTGAGGAAGGGGAAGAAATTGCGTCGGTGCTTGTCCGGCTAACGGAGGCATCCTCATGCTAGGGTGAGCACCTGGCGCTTGAAGAGAGGGAAAATTGAAAGAGGTAACATTAGGAGGGAGAGGGAACGTTTGAGGAGCTGATATGTAGTCTGTGTTGCAGAGATCTGGAGCGTACGGTGCCGCGGTGGGAGGGGCTGAGGAGAAGAGTTGACCTGGAAGAGGTTGAAGCCCTTCCGCTACTGGCTCTGGGGCGCGGCCCAGGCTGGCTGAAGGTCTGCGGCGACGTGGCGCGTGGGTGGGGCCCGGCACTGTTTGTGAGGAAGGTGAAGATGCTGGGGGGCGAGCGACCGGGGTCCGGCGGGCCTTGCTTGTTCGACCTGATGAAAAGGGAGCTGAAACAGAAGGGTGAGTAGATTGTAAAGATACATATAGATTAAATAAATCTGCTTCGTTCAATCTGCGAGAAAAGTTGACATCGGAGTTAATTAGAGCTTGTCTTAGCCCTTTAACGGTCCACTTCCCTATGGGAGGGATGTTTGGGTCGGCCGAAGAATGTGAAGACGCGGAGGAAGGTGGTGGATTCCTCGCCGGCGGTGGTGAGAGGAGTCCTCGGCGTCTTGGCGTGCGTGGAGGGGATCGAAGAAGCTGGCGTCCCCGGTTTGAGGAGGCTGGAGATGGAATGATCCTTGGATCCGCGGATTGCGATGGAGTCCCGTCCGTGACGAGAGAATCATCGTCAGAGGGGAAGAGCTGTAACTCAGACATGACGGCACAAGGGCGGAGTCAAATGCTGAGAAAATTGTCATGAGACAGGAGGTAAGGGAAGGCTTTATTTATACTGGTTTCTTCTTGTGCTGATTGGATGATTACCTGAACATGCTCCTCCCGAACTGTTGTCTGTATTTAAAGTGATCTTCAGCTTTGTAATATTCTATATGAGGAATATTTATTCAATAAAATAAAATAATAAAATGACTCATCTATGCGTGTCCTTGTTGTACGATAACCACAAAGTCAAAAATATGGTGGAGTTCATGTGAAACAAAGTTGCATTTTGGTGGCAGTGAAAACACTGTATTAAAAATTATCAAATGGATATTTTGTTTTCAGAACCACCAGCCTTTAACAGACTAACAAACTCATCAGGATGTCAACATGAACATAAACTGCAACTGCAGAAAACCATTTAGCCAACATTTCTGCCAGTGTTTGATTTTTTTTAAATGATCAAATTCACCAGTCAGTGTGACACACCGTCTTAATTAAAGCCAACAAACTTCCTGATAACAAGCTGTAGTGGGTTGAGTCTGTGAATTTATAAGCTCGACACAATCTGAGTTCACAGTGTTTCCGGGTCGAGAATGCTGTGCGCGACTGGCTGACGCTTCATACCTGGATGTGTTTTACTGCACTGTTCAGATTACTGCTCCGCTCGGATTTCTATATCACCATTGGGATTATTGTGCTGTTCAGATTACTCAAATTCAACTGTTGGTGCTTTGGACTTGACTGTTGTTACGTCCAGAGATGTAATTTTTATTGCGATGGTCCATCAGAAGAGCTGTGTGGTCTTTAAGTGTTTCTCCCCGTGTTTTCTCTTTGGCTCCTCCTACTCAATCCATCTGTGGATGATTTCCCTCAGCTGCACCTGCTTATCAGTCCAGAGCGAGACACAGAAGAGCTTGAGAAACGGAGTTTGAGAAACATTTCTCCAGAGTGCTGTCTGTGTCCTGTTTTTGCAGTCTAATATCGTGTTGTTGAATATGAGAACTGCTTAACTTTCCACTCTGTGGTATTGTATTATAACTTTTATTTAGTTATTGTTTTCTCCATTTTGGGGACAGGAAGGGAGCTAGTGTACAAATCTGTTTTTCTTTTTTTTTCTTTGGTAGTTTAGTCAGAGGTTAAAATTCTCCATTCAGATTGCTTTTTGTTTGTTATTTTGGCCTTGCCCTCTAGCCATTCCCCAATTTGTTACGTCCCGCGCGAGTCTAGGGGTATAAGACGGACCCAACACACTCAGACTACGTCTACATTAATCTGGATACATTTGAAAACGGCGTTTTCATTTATAAACGCTCTCCGTCCACACTAGCGTTTTCAGGCGTTTTCGGACGTTTCAGTGTGGATGAGAAACTTTTGAAAAACGCCTGAAAATGCTAAATTCACCTTACTGCTCATGCGTAAAACCCCACAAAAGATCACTAATATGATTCAGATGGAAAAATAAATAATGAAATTATTGCGCAATTCTTCTGACAGGATAATTTTATTTAGTAAAATATCTCACCATTCACTGATACGGTCCAGGTCGCATGCAGACACCATATGTTTGGTCTAAAGCGCAACTGCTCTCATATTGCTGCAGGACAGCAAATGTGAGTAAATTATGTCATCTTTGCAGGACTGTGATATGAAGAGTGTGCAAAGTAGAATATTTTTAACAACAGTGTGGAAGTGAATAGCACGTAACAGGCACAATACCAGTATAAACATGAATATCTATTGGTACAATATGCATCACATGACTAAATTTACGTCATCGTTTTTAAATACCACCGGTTTCACAGTCCACACTACAATGTGAAAACGGCTTTTTCAAATGTATCCACTTTGGAGTGAGTTTTCAAAAAGCTTCGTTTTCATTAATAAAAGCGCTGTCTCAGTGTGGACAGAAGGCCAAAACGGAGAGAAAAATATACGTTTTCAAACGAAAACATATTGGTGTGGACAAGGCCTCAAGATACGTCTACATTAATCCGGATACATTTGAAAACAGCGCATTCATTTAAAAACACTCTATGTGTCACGGAACGCACACGCAAACAGGTAAGATCCAAGTGCATTTATTTAAGGGTAATCCGTAATCTTAAGTCCAGGCAGGCAAAAGGTCAAAATCCATACAAGGCAATCCAAAAACAATAAACAAACAAGAAACAAACGTAACAGACTTCCAAAAGCAGTGTGACATTCAACAAGGACTCCATGACAATGACTGAACAAACAGGGTATAAATACACAGATAACAAGGTGAGGGGAAACAGCTGCGTGCAATGATCAATGATAAAACAGACAAGGATGATGGGAAATGTAGTTCATGAGTGAATGACACCATGGGGGAAGAGGACCTCTAGTGGTTACCCGGGGATACACAAAACCAGACACTGTGACACTCTGTCCACACTAGCGTTTTCAGGCATTTCAGCGTGGATGAGAAACTTTTGGAAAACGCTAAATTCACCTTTACTGCGCATGCATAAAAAATTACAATATCTCACTAAGACGATACAGATGGAAAATTAAATACTAAAGTTATTGCGCAATTCTTCTGACAGGATATTTTTATTTTGCAAAATATCTCAGCATTCACTGATGTGTCCAGGTCACACTCACTCACTATTATATGTTTGGTGTAAAACGCGACCGCTCTCATGTTTTACCGCAGGACAGCAAATGCGAGTAAATGTGAGTCGTTTTTGCAGGACTGTGATATGAAGAGTGTGCAAAGTAACATTTTAGCAACAGTGTGGAAGTGAATAGCACATAACAGGTACAATACTGGTCTAAACATGAATATCTATTGGAAAAACATGCGTCACATGACTAAACATACCTCCTTAAATACCACCGGTTTCACAGTCCACACTAAAACGGCGTTTTCAAATGTATCCACATCTAAGTGCATTTTCAAAAAGCTTCGTTTTCATTAATAAAAACGCTGTCTCAGTGTGGATGGAAAGCCAAAACGTAGAGAAAAAGATGCATTTTCAAACTGAAACGTATTAGTGTGGACAAGGCCTTAAACTGCAAGGGTAAATGTTGGAGACACTAGGAACAATTAAATAAAAGTAATAATACAATACCACAAAGTAGAAAGTTAAGCAGTTCTCATATTCAACAACACGATTTTAAACTGCAGAGACAGGACACAGACAGCGCTCTGGAGAAATGTTTCTAAACTCTGTTTCTCACGCTCTTCTGCTGTCTCGCTCTGGACTGATAAGCAGGTGCAGCTGAGGGACATCATCCACAGATGGATTGAGTAGGAGGAGCCAAAGAGCAAACACGGCGAGAAACACGTAAAGACCACACAGCTCTTCTGATGGACCATCACAATAAATAATACATCTCTGGGCGTAACATGCAAATGTGTAACGTGACACAGCAATCTTTTCTACATGATAGTTTTGCCATCGGGCTTCTGCGAGCTCTCTACCCTTCTGCATCTTCCACAACTTTCGCCTCATCAGATGGGTGAGTAACCGTTCTCTCTATCAGTTGCACTGATTGTTTAATGCTTGCTATCTTGTGTTTTCTCCCTCTTAGTTTGCTTTTTTTGTTTGTTGGTGATGTGACGCAGAGGGTCTGGCTAACGTGGTTTTCGCCAGTTATTGGCATTGCTCCGACGGTACAAACATGCCTCTAGCAAAAAAAAATCTGTTTATTTTCTTCCTTTTTTTGCCTCATTTTTTTGTCTGTAATCCGTAATGGTAATTGGATATTCACTGGCTCAACCAAGGGCCTTGAACTGCCGTCAGCGTCTTGATTCTTTGATGTTTGAAAACTGCCATAGACTAGGAATTCTCCATCGTCCACGGTATATGCATCGCTCACCGAGTCTCCATGAGTATCCACTGCTCCAAGCCTGATGTTCTTCCATGCATCTAGTCTAACTATATCGTCCAGGCCTCCCTCACCATTGAATCCCTCACATCGTCACTTTGCTGTTCTGAACTGTCGATCTATCTCCGATAAAGCCCCTTATCTCAATGGATTTATCAACGACAACAAACTTAACATTTTTAATTTTGTATTTTGAGATTATTTGATGTTACTTATTAATATTTATGCAATATTTATAGTCCATTTTTGCCATTGAAATTAATTTAAAAAAAATCTTCTAATTTTTACAAATATTTCTTCAATTATTGCAGTATTTCTGATTAATATAGAGACTAGGCCTTTTAAATCCATTTTTTTGAAGTCAGATTAGCGCCATCTGTTGATAAAAAAAATAAACATTACATGTTATTGCATGGGTTTACCACTAGATGCCTGTATAGCTCTCTATGGAGAGGCTTGTGAATTCTCTAGTTGTTTTTGGACCAAATTACTTACTTTTAAGATGTGGATTTGAATGTATTTTTTAGAAATTCTCAAATAAATAACTTTTTGCCAGGGTTTATAATTTTTTTTAAATAAATGAAAAAGTGTACATGTTTTTGCATTATTACTACAGTCAAACCTGAATACAGAGAAATCATTTTGTTACAGGTAACATTACAATTCAATAAAAAAAAAATGCAAACAATAAACAGTAATGTTTTATCACAGCTTATTATCATTTATATAATAATAATAATAATAATAATAATAATATATATATATATATATATATATATATATATATATATATATATATATATATATATTTCACCCCTTCATTGCTGAGCACTTTTTTTTCTGCATCATGGCCGATTTGTAGAGATTTGTGTTTTTGTCAATTTCCCATTCATTTCCTATGGTCGGTCATTTTCGAAGAGCACAAGTGTGACTATTTTTTTTACGACCACTTAGCATGCTTGGATCATGACCTACATTTTTTTGTGTGTTCACATACCTAATGCCATAAAAGTCACCAAGTTTCGGAACATTCTGATGAAGCTGTGATTTTTAACAATTAAAAACAGAAAATGTTTCGGTCAGAAATGACCGAAGAGCACCTGGGGGCTAGACCACGACTGCATGGTAAAGGGGGTGGTCTCGCTGTCATCTATCGAGATCATTTCTGACTCACACAACTTGATTTTCATGACACTACTACATTTGATGGTTTTAGGGTTGACTCGAATGACGCTCTCATAATTATTTTGCTCACTCAGTGAACTGTTGACCCTTGCTTGTTCCTTGTCATCTCCTGTTCTCCTGCTTGGTGACTTTAATATTCATGTTGAAACAATGTGTTTGCTGTCCATAACATTGAAAGTTTTATAAGAATATGTAGAAGAATATATGTTATCTAAAAGTAATTTGGTTTAATATTAACTGACAGATGTTATACTGAGACTTATCTGCTCTTTTTTATGTAGATTAAGTAGTTTAGTTCATATAATAATAAACCTCAGTCTCCATATGTTTTATGATGTTATTTGCTATAAATGCAATACGTTGGCTGCTGTAACATTGTGAGATAGCAGTGGCTGTTTGTAGTTGTGGTGGGGCCTATTTGTTTGTACACATTATTACACTTATTACTGACCAGTTTGACTTAATTTTTGTTATACTTATACAGAAGTTATTATTGAGAAATAACAGAATTTTAGATGTTGACATTTAATTGAAAATGCTTGGTTTGATTGTTGATTATTTAAGTGTTTGCTTTTGTTGAACTCTTGGCCCTTGACTTTTTAACATCAGTTTATTTCTCTGATGGCTTTAACTGTTTTTTAAGTTACTTTTGTTATCACACACAGACAGATGATGACATAATCATCATAAAGTCTCTTCATTCACTGATCTCATTCAGAGTTTAATCCTGTATACCACCACTGTGAAACTATAGCAAGAGTTCCAAAAGCAATCAGTTACTATGAATATTTTTTTATTCTGGATGTAGAATCATACTGTAGTTTCACAGAGATACTATGATCAATATATAATATCATATAATCCAACATTAGACACAAGGAGGGTAAATTAGTGAATCAGACAAATGTATGAAGATTTTGACATCACCACAACAGCCAACAACACCTAATAAACTTCCTCTTGCTTTTTCTTGCCATAACAAATGTGTTTTATAAACGAGAAAAACTAATGTTAATTGGTGTAGGGTCAAGAGCCCAACTAAAGCAAACACTAATCACCATAATGGTGACTACACCCATTTTGTTTTTTTAGAACTTCTGCTGAGATCTTTAGATATTTATTGTCTTTTACTTGCAGTTGATTTCAGGCTTTGTATCTGTGTTTCTTTTTCTGAGAGTGCATTGATTCAATGCCACTACCATTGATGTTTGGTTGAAATTTAAAAAATTTTCAACATTAATTGCAGGTGCAAATGTGATGTTGATTCAGTGCAATTAACGCTGACGCATTAACATCGATTTAACATTGTTTCGATGGTGGCTTGCTATCTGTGTTTTTAGTGCAAATGTAAATTATGACTATAAATATTAGTCTAAATATAATTGAAAGACATGTTCTGAGCTCTATGATGCACAATATAGGCAATAAAGGCCTGTTATAGGGAATAGGTGACTCCTGATGGCAGGATATATTTTAAATGTGTTTTTAAAAGAAAGAAAGACTAACTCAGGTTATATCCTCTGCTTATTATAGTGAAGAAATTAGACAAATTAGAACATGTTTCATTGATAAAGTCAAACAACATTAGAAATAAAAATTCACTAGAAAGCAAAACATTGCCTTTAAAACTGATCTAAAAATACAAACACCTTTTACATATGGCAAGAGACAACACATAATTATGTTTCAGACCTCTGTGGACAAAATGTACAGTGATGTGTGTCCCTGTTGTATCTGTAACTATGACTGCAGGCAGAATCAGCATGAGGATTGGGCTTATACATGATAACGTAGTCTAGTGTTGTATCTGTAACTAGAACCTATTCTAGTGTTGTATCTGTAACTAGAACCTAGTCTAGTGTTGTATCTGTAACTAGAACCTAGTATAGTGTTGTATCTGTAACTAGAACCTAGTTTAGTGTTGTATCTGTAACTATAACCTAGTCTAGTGTTGTATCTGTAACTAGAACCTAGTTTATTGTTGTATCTGTAACTAGAACCTAGTCTAGTGTTGTATCTGTAACTATGAGTGCAGGCAGAATCAGCATGAGGATTGGGTAGTATAATGATAACAATGATAACCTAGTCTAGTGGGTTGAGTCTCTGAATCTATAAAATCTCTACACATTTCTACAGGTCTTCATTACTGTCCTCCTCGACACATGAGCAAGACGACAGCAGATTATTGAAAAAAAAAAAGAGAAGATATCTGGACCTGACAACTCAAAATACAGAAAGAAAATTATTTATGTAAAAAAAGTTGTATGAGAAAAGTGAGGGTAAGACTTTATTATTGAAATTAATATAAATATTAGATGCAGTCATGGGTTAAGTAGTATTAAATTATTAGATAATTCATAATATTTGTGTTTTAAAAACCTGATCTGTATGAACCGGAAATTGCATTTTAGTACGATACTAATAAAATCACTGTTAAAAAACAAAGTAAAAAAAAACAACTACTATATTTTACGAAGTTCCAATTAGGGCTTAAAATAGATTTAAGTACATTTAATTGTATATTATATATTTGTATCGCTGGGCATTGTTGGTGGCAACACCCCAGCAGAGTACGTCCCTGGATTTAAGGTCCAGGGCAGAGGCAAGGGATTCTGACCCCAACCCTTCAGTATTTTAGAGTTTAATAAATCAATTTCTGATTTAGTGATATTGAGATCTATTCACTGATCAACTGATCAATTCTGAAGTTTCACTAATATTTGACTGTATAAAGATTTTTGTTATACAGAAATAAAATGGCATGAGGGGAGTAAAGGGTGACTTAAATGCTATATTTTTGCATGACCTAACCATTTGCATATATTTGTTAGATTCCAGTCTTCTGTCAGCCTTTCTTAAGGACTCTTAAGTGTTCTCTGTTCTCATTGTTTCTGTGTTCATTGTGTCCTATGGCAATGGCTGTGTTTGTTTCCCTGTTGCACAGGTGTGTCTTGTTAACTTGTTAAAGGGTTAGTTCACCCAAAAATGAAAATTCTGTCAGTAATTACTCACCCATATGTTGTTCCAACCCCGCAAGACTTTCGTTCATCTTCGGAACACAAAATGTAAGATATTTTTGATTAAATCTGAGAGCTGGATCCCTCCTTCAAAGGCTTCTATGTAATTTAATTCTGCCGGCCCAGAAAAGTCGTTAAAACTTAACAGGGCTTAAATAGGCTCCCCTACCAAAGTTTTAAGACAAATACATTTACAAGAACTATACAGTAAATATTGTCTGATCTGCACTTCCTGAATGTGTTTCCAGCAGCAGTCGCTCTGATCCGACTCATTCCCCTTCAGTAAAGCTCAACCTTTGTCTGAGACACACCCTTGCAGTTCAATGACATCTTTCCTCATGTATTCCAGTGGATTGAGCTGCTGGATCTATAAAATCTGTACGAAGTTCTAGAGATCGTTATTGCCTCCTCATCTGAGCTTTTAACAACCCACAAAAAGAAGACAAAAGAGAAGATGCAAACACACAAAAAAACTCTCTCTGATCTCAGGAAAAATCTTCAAGATCTAAAAAAGTCATATGAAGAAATTGAAGGTAAGGAAAGACATGTACACATCTCACTGTCATATGATAATGTGTATATATAATTTACTGAATTTTGTGTGATACATCTATCTCCTGCTCCTATATTTGTGTTTAGAGTAATATTAATCTGTTACATATGATTTACAAACCAGGGGAAAAGAAGTTTAGCACAAGACTATCGTTCAAGTATAAGGATTTTAGTTAATACATACAAATATTTGTTTCTTTGGACCACAACTTGACTTGACTTGAGATGACAAGAAAACCAGTGAACACAAAAGATTTAAAGAGGATAGAAAGTAAGCTGTTTAAAGAAAGACACCTACAGGAATTACGTCAGAAAGGCATTGCCAGAACTTGAACTGCTTGAACTACTTCATAAAAAAAGTCCCACTGCTAAAATATTAAATGAGAAAACTTTACTGCTCATTGTTTGTATGGAAACATTTATATTAGCGCTAAAATGAACACAAATATAAGCTGCACTTTTCTGGAAAGTCTTGGCCATACACATCCACTATAAATACATTGCTGAAATGTTTTATTGCGTTTACAATATATTTCCCTTTCGATACGGTACACTTGCACTGCATCAGTGTTTTCTGATGCTTATGGGGAGAACATAGGTTTTCTTAGAATAATGAAGCCTGATTTGGTTCACGTCAGTGTATCTTCACAGACAAATGGATTTTCAAAGAGCAAATTTTCCCATCTAAAAGATCAAATTCAAGCGATGTTTGATGCAAAATGTCATGCCACGAGTGTGGCTTCCCTGCACCCCTCGGATGAGCACACAGAGGGCATCGCTTGACAAGGACGTGTCAAAATGGAGTTCCTAGAACTAAAATCGTTCCTAGTTCCTGCGGTGCGAACACGCCAACATCCGGGTACTTTAGCCAGTAGTTCTAGGAACTGTGAAAAGGTTCCTCTGGTCGGAAAGCGGCTAATACCTCCGCGATATCCTCCAGATCGAGGCAAAAGGGGTTACATTATGCAGTGGAGGGATATATTCAAAATATAAAAATACCCAATGAAGGAGACACAACTACTATCGAGGCTAATGCTTACCGGTCTCAAGCGAAATCTGAGAAACCCCATGACAATCGCAAAAAAAATCTAATACCCACGCAAACGACATAAACACACTTGCAGACGGCATCTTTGAAGTTTGTGATCAACCAGTATCCGTAGGCATCATAGAACTCTTCTTCTGTCTTGATTTTCTCCAATTTTTTGCAGACAATCGCAGTTATCTGAGCTGTTAGCTATATTTTGCTTATTTCTATTAGCAAATTTGATTTAATTTTTTTTGTTCCAGTTCAGCCCATGTGCTTTGTTCTTGGGGAAGGGAAACAACTAACGTTAGGGTTGCCAAATGTCCCGTATTTTGGGCATAATTTATTTGTCATAATTAATAATGCATAATTTATATCTCCCTTGTTTTTTTGACTGCAAACTGCAAAGCTGATCTAACCACTGACTGATACAGCAGCAGTGCTGATCACGACACCTGTTATCATCCTATCAATAATAATAATATATAATACATTATGATATAATATATCATTTTTTAGGGACAAATCATTGTTTGATTTACCGCTCCGAGCGGGACTTTCAATGTCAGCATTTTGATTTCGGCAAATCAGTTTAGGCGAATGCAAACAACGTGATTATTGATTCCAACATCCACCCACACAAGAAAACGTGCAACCTACCTGAGGGAATAATACGCTGATTTACTGCTTAATAAATATTTCTGATTGTTATCAATGTAGAAAACTGTTTTTTTTTTTGGGGGGGGGGGGGGGATTATTTGATGAATAGAAAGTTTCAGAGTTTTCTGAAATAGAAAGCTTTTCTAACGTTATAAATGTCTATACTGTCACTTTTGATCAATTGAATGCATCCTTGCCTATTACTTTTCTTCATTTCTTAAAAAATCTTACTGACCCCAAATTACTTTTACCGGTTCTTTGTGGCAAGCTTTATGCGTGTGGTTGTGCGCTTGAGTGCGGCTATATTACGTAAACGCTCATTATCCTGTAGGCTATATAGTCTATTTAAGTAATTCAAATAATATAAAGGGGCGATTTGTCCACTAATGGCTTAAATGAATAACTATAGTCGACTAGAAAATGTTTTTTTGTCGGAGGCAGCCCTTATTCCACATATTTACAAACGCCATGGGCGCACCGCTTCACCATCTTGCTTGGAGAATGTTTGTCGGACCTGCTCACATAGTAACGGTTGCTATGATGTGTGATTGGACAATAGCCGTTTTGGGGGAGGGGCAGGCGAGAGGTCAATTCCGTTAAGAAGGGACCTACTTTCCCAGGCATGAGGGTCAATCTGGCATCCGTGACCCGAGTTGTGGAGCCTCCATCTATGGCCTCTTGACGGGAAATGTCATGTCTTTCCCAAGAGGTCCAAAAATGGTCTATATTCTCCAGCTGGTGTTCAGCTCGGGACGTAGACCCCTTTTCTTGTGAGATCCCTCATGTACTTGCATTCCTACAGGAGCTGTTGGACAGCGGACGCACCCCATCCATGCTCAAGGTATACGCACCAGCTATCACAGCATACTATGTTCCTATTGCTGGCAAGTCAGTTGGGAAATACGACCTGGTGGTCAGATTTCTCAGAGGAGGTTTAACTTCCTGGCCCCAACACAGTCTCGTAAAAGACCCAAAACTCCACTTATATGACATATTTTAAGTCCCTGTCTCTCTAGGAGCCTGCCATGGGGCCTTTGGCATCAAGCACCCCGGAATACGGACTTGCAGGATGGCCTTCCGTTCTGCACTAACACAGCGTTTTGCAGTATGTTCCTCATAAGCATCAGAAAACATTGATGCAATGCGAGTGAATCGTATTGTAGGGACAATTTCCAGTTACTAATTACTAACTAGGGAACGATAACTGGAACGAGCATTGTGTAGCTTGCTGTGCTACTGATTCTACGAGAGTCGACGCTGCCACTCCTCGGTTGAAAAATTCGGACTAAAATGGCTTTTAGAGCAACTCAAATAGGCAGTTGGCCCCGTCCATTTTGATGGGAAGAAAAGCTATTTGTCTGTGCAGGTGCAAAGACATGAACAGGCTTCAGTATTCTAAGAAAAACAGGAGTTTTCCCCATAAGCATCAGAAAACACTGATGCAATGCTCATTCCCGTCATCTCAGAGAACCAAGATTACAGTACGTTAGTAACCGAAGCTATTTTACACTGAGGATATAAAATGTCATGCTTTTCCAGAGCCTGAGAAACAACAGTCATGGGAGATTATTACGTATGAATTGCAAGACATTCTGAAGAAATACTCCTTAGACTTTTCAAAAGAACAAATGAAGGTAAACTAATTACTCATTTAACATTTCTGCTTATGTTGAGTCACGAAATGCATAGAATGTTGCGATGAACTGGTGCGTTTTGTATCCTGTAGATCTTCAATGACCCCATTCATGGTCACATTGCACTGCACCCTCTGCTGGTGAAGATCACAGATACACCTCAGTTTCAGAGACTCCGACACATCAAACAACTTGGAGGAACATATCTGGTGTATCCGGGAGCTTCTCACAATCGCTTTGAACACTCACTTGGGTGAAATATTATTATATTCTGATCAAATTTTTAGGATTGTTTAAGTAATCATGTTTAAATTAATAATGTGAGAGATTTAAAGTTAATATACAAATAATCTGACTACATTTAAACGTTCACATTCACTCAAGGTCCCGGAAGGCACCACTGTCTTCCCGCGATCGCTCATCTGCCTTCTCCGCCTTTCCTCCCCTCGACGGGGAAGCTGCCAAAGGGGTTCCCCCAGTCGAACATTCTGTTGCAATGCAACTGTGTCCTCAGAGCGCTTCTTCTCACGGTGACCCTAAGCACCCTTCCAAAGCCTGTATATTTTCGGCCATTCTCGTGGCGAAATCCTACAGAGCCGCGGGACAAGCAGCCGCCTCACTGCATGCCATGGCCACTCTGCAGGTCTACCAGGCCCAGATGCTCAGGGACATGCACGAGGGTAGAACTGACCCAGGGCTCTTCGATGAGCTGCGTGCCGCAACTCACCTCACCCTCCGAGCAACGAAAGTGACCGCACGCTCCCTGGGTCAGGTGATGGCCACTAACATGGTCCAGGAGAATCATCTGTGGCTGAAACTGGCCGATATGCGGGATGCTGAGCGGACCCGGTTCCTTGACACCCCCATATCCCAGGCCGGCCTCTTCGGCGGTGCGGTTGAGGACTTCACCCAACAGTTCTCAACCGCCCAGAAGCAGACTGAGGCAATAAAGCACATCCTGCCCCGACAGCCAGCTGCTGCCTCCACCCAGCCGTCTGCACAGGTTCCTCAGTCTGCTCGCCGCCGAGGGCGCCCTCCCGCGGCTCCTGCCCCTCCCACATGGTCACAGCAGCAGCGATCGACCTGAAGGACGCCTACTTCCATGTCTCCATTCTACCTCAACACAGACTGTTCCTACGATTTGCTTTCGAGGGGCAGGCATACCAGTATGCGGTTCTCCCATTCGGGCTAGCCCTGTCTCCTCGCATCTTCACGAAGGTCGTCGAGGCAGCCCTTGTTCCTCTACGGGAACACAGGGTTCGCATCCTGAACTGTCTTGACTACTGGCTGATCCTAGCTCACTTCTCGAGACCAGGTTTGCGAACACATGGACCTAGTGCTCTGGCACCTAGCTCGTCTGGGCCTTCGGGTCAATTGGGAGAAGAGCAAACTCTGCCCCGTGCAGAGGATCTCTTTTCTCAGTATGGAAATCGACCAATTCTAGGGCAAGAGTGCGGTTCCACTGAAACTATTTCAGAGGCTCCTGGGGCATATGGCAGCCGCAGCAATGCCACTCGGATTGCTTCATATGAGACCGCTTCAGCACTGGCTTCGCGATCGAATCCCGAGGTGGGCATGGCAACACGGCACGCTCCGAGTCCCAGTGACTCCAGCCTGCCATCAGACCTTCACCCCGTGGACAAACCTCAGCTTTCTACGGGCCGGAGTGCCCTTAGAACGAGTTTCCAGGCATGTTGTTGTATTGACAGGTGCCTCCACCACGGGCTGGGGCGCCATGTGCAATGGACATGCTACCACGGGCTCCTGGACAGGACCCCGGCGTCTTTGGCATGTCAATTGCCTCGAGTTGCTGGCTGTATGTCTCACCCAGACCTGGTTCTCCGAACTTGTACTCCTTGCGACAGCACCTCCCTGGCCCATTCCCCTATGGCACCCTCATCCCGATCTTTGGAACCTCCAGGTGTGGCTCCTGGACGGGACGAGGCAGGTTTGAGTACCCTACCACCAGCGGTGGTGGCTACCATCACTTCCGCTAGAGCATCGGCCACAAGACATGCATATGCATTGAAGTGGAGCCTCTTCGTCAACTGGTGTCCTTCTCACCAAGAAGACCTCCGGAGATGCCCGATCAGTGTCGTGCTTTCCTTCCTGCAAAAAGGGTTGGAGCGAAGGCTGTCTCCCTCCACCCTGAAAGTGTATGTTGCCACCATTGCCGCACATCACAATCCAGTCAAAGTTAAGTCCGTTGGAAAGCACAACCTGATCATCAGGTTCGGCGAGCGAGGAGACAAAATCCTCCTCGCCCTCCTCTCGTTCCCTCTTGGGACCTCTCAGTGGTGCTAACTGCCCTGCAGAATGCTCCCTTTGAGCCTCTGCAATCAGTGGAGCTTAAGGTCCTGTCAATGAAGACAGCGCTCCTGGTTGCATTGGCCTCCATCAAGAGGGTAGGGTAGTTGACGAAGCGTGCCTGGAATTCGGGCCGGCTAATTTCCCAAGGTTCTCACCATACCCTTTCGAGACCAGGTGGTGAACCTGCAAGCGCTGCCATCGGAGGAGGCAGACCCAACCTTGGCACTGCTCTGTCCAGTACGTGCCCTCCATGCTTACATAGCCAGAACACAGTGTTTCAGGACCTCAGACCAGCTCTTTGCCTGTCATGGTGGGAAGCTGAAGGGAAAGGCTCTCTCCAAGCAAAGGTTGCTCACTGGATAGTGGACGCCATTGCTTTGGCATACCAGCAGCAAGGTTGACCGTGCCTCCTTGGTGTGACGGCCCACTCCACCCGGAGTGTGGCCTCCTCTGGGCTCTAGCGCATGGCGCCTCGCTGACAGACATCTGCAGAGTTGCAGGCTGGGCGACACCTAACACATTCATAACGACCCCCACATGTGTATTTCCACTGTAAGCCTCTCTGAGCATGTGTCTTTCCCTTGGCAAGCCATCTTGCCACCCCTGGGGTTGAAATATTCCACCTGTGATTCTCTATATGCAGCCCCTCCGGGTCATATGTGTATTCTTAAGTCCCCCCCCCCCACACACACACACACACACACACACACACACACACACACTTTGGGCTGGCACTGATTGCATATTTCCGCTGAGATATGCTTCCCAGTGTACCTTGGTATTCCTGTGTTAAGTAGGAGTCCTTCGTCCGTGCCAGTCTCACGACAGGGATCTCAAACTTACGCAGGGCACTGGAAGACAGCTGAGAGGTGGCGTAATTAGACTGGGAACCCCCATTTCATTGTCACTGACGTAACTCATAGCGACCACGAAAGGGATCATCTCGGTTCCCGCTGTACCGCTGGTAACGCCTGAGTTCAGTCTCGGCTCCTCAGCGAGAAAACATACTCTATATCTCGAAGGTGATACGCTTTCTATGCAAAACCCCCATTTCGTCATCACTAATGTAACGTCTCCGTTCCCACTCAGGGAACGAGGGTTACATACGTAACTGAGACGTTCTCTGATGTTGTTGATGTTTTTACATGGCATGCAAGGAAACTTGCTATTCGGTGTTCTTGGTATAAACTGTGGTGTTGTTTGTGTGTGTGTGTGTGTGTTAGAGTGGCGTATTTAGCTGGTTGTTTGGTCAAGACTCTTCATGACAATCAGCCAGAGCTCAAAATCACCAAACAGGATTTCCTGTGTGTTCAGATCGCTGGACTGTGTCACGACTTGGGTGAGTATCACTAATGCACATGGAAAGTGAAAATAATCCACTATTCAGTGTTTTTTGTATTTGTCATGGAGTCTAAACTCAACCAAACCCTTGTCAAATCGAGCATTGATTTATGATAACCATACCTAGAATTATCCAGTTTCTCTTTATTTTTTAGGTCATGGTCCATTTTCCCATGTATTTGATGGTCTGGTTATTCCTAAAGCAAAACAAAAGAAAATAGACAGAGGTAAGTGTTTGTGGACATGCACATTTCTTACTCATGTTATTGTTACATTTGGACATGGAGAACTCAAGCCATGTAAGTCTGGGAAATTAACCTGAAAGAGTTTGTTAATGTGCATAACATGACTTACAATCCACATAAGACCTGCGTTTTTTTCTTAGGCTTGCCTGATGACATCCCTGAGAAGTGGAAGGTGAGAATGAACACACTACTCACACACACTCGGAGCTGTTGGTTTCTGTAATATATATATTTATGATTTCATCTGTCTTTGTGTCTTTACTGCAGCATGAGCAGATGTCAGTGCTGATGTTTGATGACATTGTGAAGAGTTTGAAGACTGAGAATGAGAATGTGTTGAAAGAGCACGGACTGGATGATAAAGACGTCACCTTCATTAAAGAGTTAATCGAAGGGGCAAAATATTCAGTTGCTGAGGTTCATACTGATACTTCATCTGTTATTGATGTGTTAGCATGAATGAAGCCTCATTTACATACAGCCTTTACTTTTATTTTCAGTGGAAATACGAGGGCAGAGCTGAAGACAAATCCTTCCTGTATGAGATTGTGGCAAACAAACAGAACGGCATTGATGTGGACAAATGGGACTATTTTGCACGGTACATATTATTAGGCATTTTGCACAGATGGTACTATGATGTAGAATCTATTATAACTTTGAGCCAAATTATCCTCTCATTTACATATACTTTTTATGTTTATATTTAATGTTTATTTCTCAGAGACTGTCATCACCTCGGCATTCGAAACAGCTTTGACCATCAGCGTCTGCTGAAGTTCGCTCGAGTCTGTGAAGTGAACGGGAGAAATCACATCTGCTTTAGAGACAAGGTGCCTACAATTATCTACAATTTAATCTACTCTGTTTTATATTTATATTCTCTGCTTAAAACTTCAGGTAAAAAGTGGCATTAGCTGTTGAATGTGAACACTGCACTATGGGAACTGGATCTGTGACTCTGGTGTTTGTATGTCTAACAGGAGGCAGATAATGTTTATGACATGTTTCGCACTCGATACACTCTCCATCGCCAGGCCTACCAGCACAAGATCTGCAACATCATTGAAGAGATGTGAGTCTCTCTGTTTGCAGTGAATATGAGATTTCACAGTATTTAATCTGCTGCATGACGTATTCTTCTTACACAAATTCAGCATTAGACTGTGATTCTTCAAATGTTGAAACACTAACTCAAATGTGTTAGGTTTGCAGAAGCGCTCGTACTAGCTGATCGTGATCTTCATGAAGAGAAACCTGAAGATATGTTGAAGATTTCTGAAGCCATAAAGACAGCAGAGGAATACAGCAAACTCAAAGAACAGGTGAAAAACATGTAAACTCAAAGCTAAAAGAGCTAAAGATATACCGGATTACCATAAACCAGGATAAACATATTCTCTTTTGAGACATGTGGTTGTGTGTCTCAGGACATGTGAAATAACATGTATAATAATGAATCTTCTGTTGTTGTGTCAGATGAGATCTTTGAGCAGATCTCGTCCTCCACTGCTGAAAACCTGCAGAAATCCAAAGACATCCTGGACAAGATCGTCAGGAGAAAACTGCCAAAGTTTGTGGGAGAAGCTCATCTGACTGAGGAACACAAGTCAAAGGTTGAACAGAAACTGAAAAACACTGATTTACTGTTTGATTAACCTTATAAAACTAACAAACCCTCTCAAATCAGAAAATTCAGGAAATTCTGATGAAATCATGGAAAGCTGCAGTGCAGAAGTACAAACCCACTGACCCGACTGTTTCTCTGAACGCTGAAGAATTACCAGTTTATGTAAGTTATATCTTATTTCAGAGCAGATTTACATACTTACACCAGATAACATGTGTTTAGTGACTAAGATGCATGTTTTTACACTGAAATAAAACACAATTGTCTAGTGAATCTCATGTTCTCACAAGCTCAGGTGGTTGATCTGGATCACGGCATGAAGGACAAAAACCCCATTGAATCCGTTTATTTCTACAGCAAGAGGAATCCCAACCAAGCTTCTACCATTAAAGATTATCAGGTATTTATGACATTCAAACTCTTTTATTTCAGATCTTAAAGATTATCAGGTATTCATGGCACTCAAAACTGTTTTATTTCAGATCTTAAAGATTATCAGGTATTCATGACACTCAAACTGTTTTATTTCAGATCATTGCATAATCTTTCCAAATGTGTGCCATTTATTCCTTTATAATGTCCTTTTGTTAAACCAATTGGACTGGAGCTTGAACTGTGTCTTGTTGGGCTCAGTGAAGTTTACAGTGTACTTAATTTACTCTATGATTGAGTCTCTTTATAAAACTCATTGAGAGTGATATTTGTCTTGTGTTGACAGTTGTCCAGTTTCCTGCCAAATAAGTTTAATGAAGAGCTTGTCAGAGTTTATTACAGAAGAACTGATGATCAGACAGCTGAAGATAAGATGGAGGAGAAGAAGAAGGTGGAAGAGGCTGAGAAGTGCTTTCAGATTTGGTGTAAAGACAATTTTGGACTCCGTGTATGATTTATAATATCTAAAGTTTATGGCTGCAGAGTCGGTTTGTTTAATGAATGAACTACTGAGACACTTTATTATCAAGGAGGTGAAAGATCATGTCTGTGTTATTTAAGAAATATACAGATTATGAAAGTATAATGGAAAATATTTTAAAATCAAGGCATGTTAATTATATAATGGGAATTGCATTTTTATTAAGTCAGAGGAAGAACTTGTCATTGATTTATAATGTGTGAAGCAAAGCCAATCACTGCTTTTAAAAAAAAACAGGGCCAGTTTAATAAGAGCTGGTTATCTGGGAAATGTGGGTCAAATTCATCTCATGCAATTTCAGGGGAATTATGAAAACAAATATATGCTTTTTAACTTATTTAAACTCGTTTCAGTGTTTTACCACACATCAAAATTCCATCTATAGTTGAACAGTGATTCACTCTCTATTATTTAATAAATGTAATTTTGTTCAATCTTGTTTTTTTTTCTGCTGCACAAATATCCTCTTTTTACCATGAATGAAAAATAAATGTCAAAGAGAAAAAAAGTCACATTAAAGGACAATATGAACAATTAATCTGCATATTAACAAAAACTAAATTCATTCATTACTTTTATTTATATACTTTTTCAACATTTTCGAGTTGTTTCTACATGCAGCAACATGTAATCAATCAATAAAATATTATGAATAAATGTATATTATTTTAAGAGGGCATGCACTAAATAAACATTCATTCATAGTTTTTTGGTTGGTTCTCTTAAAATTTCAAGCATTTACGTTTAAATTTTAAACACAATTTCTCTACTTTTATAATGAAAATAGTATAAATGCAGATTTTATGACAATTTTAACTTATAAAAGTTTAAAAGTAATTTAAATTATTTCAATCTGTAAAATTATGACTTTATTATAGAGATATTATAGTTTTCATTAATATTTTGAATTTGCTTTTATTTTTATAATTCCAGTTTTCCTTTTAATTTTAGTTAATAGTTTTAGTAATTTTACATTTTTGACATTTTAGTATTATGTTTTTAAGTTTTTTTTTATTTTAGTTTGAGATATTTTAGTACATCAAGTTAAAATAAATGAAAATGAGAAATTCAGCCTTTGGCAACTAGCTAAAATAAAATAAGATTTTGTATATTTTACTTCAGATAATGTTTATTTCAGATAATGTTCATTGGTTTTAGTTTTAGGGAACTATAATAACCCTTAGCCAGTAGTAACACCTCAAATCCACTCTTTTATTTATACGCTCATGTTCATTTTAACCTAAAAACTTAGTGTTTAAATATCAAGTTAATGTTCATGTTCTATTTTAGTGTTTTCTCTTCATTAATAAGCACTTGTCATGTTTGCAGTTGTGGTATTTGTGTGCTGTTTTGGCAGTATTTCCACAGATGATCAGATGAATTATTGTGTGATTTCCTCCAGAGACCAGCAGAGGACTCGACTACTCTGTGCTTTCATTCCCCTGATTCATTCTTTCAGATCAGTTTCAGTTCAGTTTGCATTTGTTGGTTAAAGACAACAGTCTTCTGAGTCTCGATGAATGAAGGATAAAGCTACAATAGAGGCCTGTAAAAATCCCTTCATAGAGCCTTTACACACAGCCAGTGCTTTTGAGGTTGTGTTTATATGAATATACTGATGTGTCTTAATTGTGCTCAGCATAAATATGGAAGTTTGGGGTTATTTCTTTCATTCGTGTACAAAACACAAAAACAGGTATAATTCAAAATTTTTAACACTCAAAATGATTCTGAAATTGGACATTGAATTTAAAACAGTGCTTTAGAACCTTTTAGCAGCTCAATCTTTGTGATATCAGCTTCAAATTCGTAATAAATATATACAAATATACTGTACGTCTGTAATTTATAGCAATTTTAGTCCAAATTATTTTGTGAAATATTTTTTTGTGTGAAATTAGTTCAGTACTTACTTTACAGTAAACTTACACTCCTATAGCTTGTATACACTTTACATTTTTTGAAGTGTTTTTAGAGAACAACTTTAGCTCTGCATTCATGATCTACAACTGTTTAAGGTCAGATATATCAGTTCAGAAAGACAGTGACAGGTAACAGGTTAAACAGCTTGTATAGTTTGTATGACTTTCAAGTTTTTACTTTTTGAATCTCAACAACGGTGACATGCTTCATGCTGCAATGCATGCTGGGAGAAACCATAGTATAAAACTCCCAGCATGCAGTTTGAAGCATTTCTCCATAGTTGAGATTCATATGCTGATTCTTGATGTCAAATTAACTCTAACACTGCTTCAGTGTTACTTTAAAACTCTGCTGTTAGTTCCCATATAAACACAGTTCAAGTTTAAGTTAATTTTATTTCTATAGCACATTCACAACAGCCACTAGGCTGGACTTTCCACCTCTGATTAACAGTAAATTACTGGCAATAGTAAGGTCTAACAGTGTAGCATACTCACAACAGCCACTAGGCTGACCAAAGTGCTTTCCAAAACAACCAGAGAGATATGAAAATAATGCATAAAAACACATAAAACACAAATAAAAGCATCAAAGCAGAGATATGTTATATTTAACTCTGGGGATTTCTACAACATTCAGATTTGATTAATAAATGTGCATAGCGTGCTATCAGTAGATTGACAGAGAAAGGTTTGTCTGATCCGCTGCTCACTGTATGGAAATGAATGTATTTTTGAGGAATCATGCAAACACTGTCAGTCCTGCAGGACACTGATATCCATATTTTAGATCAGGTACAGAGATGAAGCTGTGAGGACACTGGATCTGTGACAGAATAAAATCAGCTGATCTTTATCTCTCCTTCATGTCTTTGTCACTTTACAATTACTGTCTGTTCTGAACACAAAGCAGAAGATGCTCCACATCATTCAATATTCAAACATTTGCATCAGAGATTAAAGGCATTTTTCTATTTTATTCAGGGTTCCTACGCAGTTTTGAAAAAAAAATGTGTTTCCAGACTTTTTCCCATATACTATTTTCTAAAATATAAAATTACAAATTTCTAATAAAAAAGGTATCATTCAAGCTGAGTGATTTCATGGCAAAAGTGTAGTGATCGTTTAGTGATTGTCAAACATGACTGAATGAATTCAAGGTTCACATTATCATTACACAAATCTGTTTATATTTAAGAGTCTTCTTTGACCTTCAGTAAATGAATGTGTGTGTGCCTCAAACCAGCAACAGATAAAGGAGTGAACGATCATTTCATTCAGACTGTACTTTCCTGTTTGGTGATCATTCAACATCAAACCACGATTACATCAACCCGATGTCACAGGTGAATATAATATGTCATAACTACATTGACAACAAATACATCACCCATATAAATTCATTAGACAATAAATGAGATCAGTGAATCTGAAACCTCTAGATGATGATTGTGATCATTAACAAACAGCCACTGTCATCTGATCCTGTTTTCTTTCAGCTTTATTGCCATGGCAAATGTATCTTAAATATACAGCTATCACAGCCAAAGGAAATCTATTGTTCACGGGTCAAGAGCCCAACTAAAGCAAACACTGATCACCATCATGGTGACATCAAATGAAACAATAAAATAACATCTAAACTTCTTTTTTCTATACTATCTTCTAAACTATATTCTATACTATTTTACTATTTCTAAATTATTTTCAATAAAACATCAACATCAAAATCTATGTTAATTTTCAACAAGTTCTTTTGTAAATGTACGAAAATTAATTTGTTTTGTAAACTGGTTTCACACTTAGTGTGGCTGGAAGTCAGTTGTAGTTCTTGTGTTTCTCTTTTTTCTTTTTTCCTTCAGTGATTCTGCTGATCAGGTGTTCATCAGTTTCTCAATTCACTCACTTCTTTTCATTCACTCTGTCAAGGGGACTATATTAGTGAACTAATGTAGGGAATAGTGAATGAGGGTATAGGGTGTGATTGTGAAAAACAGCCTCTGAGTGTACTTTCTTGAAAACGACAAATATAACCCAGAATTGTTATATTGTTTTCTATGGTATATTACTGTTTTAATGGAAAATGGTATGATATTGTCAGAATTTGGCCATTTTTTAATAGCAAGGGTTAACAGTGCAGGTAATAATATTAATACAATGAAAACAATTATATTTTTTATGCACATTTTTATGCAAATCTCTAGAGATAGATCAATGTTCTAATGAATAAAGACAGTTTATATATTCATATAGCATTGAATCCTCTAATAATAATTATAAGTTGATAACAAATGATAGCTTATTAATTAGCCTACATTACTTTGCATGAAAAATAGCGCAACAAGAGAGCGCTGAATCTCTATAGGCAGAGCTTTTCCTTCTAAATATTTTGAAATTGAGTCTATAGCCTACAGTTAAACTTATGATTTCCGATGTTGTTTTGAGTGTTTTAGACAATTATGTAAAGCAACTATAATGAATAAACATTTTTTTGTTTGACTTGACTGAGGCGTGATTAGTCATGTGCCGTATTTTCTTTCATTTTAATTGTCATTTTAATTGATGAAAATGTTTACCTATTAGAATGATATAAAAATTGTCATCACGTCTATGGGAAATTACATGACAGATAAAAACAGACAAAAAGAGAGAAGTTTTTAAACTCAACTAGCTCTGTCAGAGTGATGGATATCCTAATAGTTATGCAACTTCTGCATATCTATCATGTTACAGTGCTTCGTGTAAACTTAGGGATTACATTAATACTATAATGGATGATAATTGCACTAATTTGGGCAGTGCATGGAGAGAGTCGATCACTGAAGACTATAGAAACCATAGAGAACAGGAACAGAACATACAAAGAACCAAACTAAAGACACAAATACTCACAAAAACTGTGGCCTTGATTTTCTGGTTTAACTGTATTGCATAAATATGAATTGAATTCATTTGTATATAGGCAAGCAATTATTTTAAATAAAGAAAAAATATGAATTATTTTAAACAATGACATGCCGACAGGACTGTTAGTGTTGCTGTGTCAGTAAATGAGATGATAATGACAAACCAATCGAGGAGGAAGAGATTAAATGATCATGTCGCACAACCTATGATCAACTTGATGAACACCTGCTGTTAACAAGCATAATCACTGAAGGAAAGAGAAACACAAGAACAGAAAATAGAGAAACACAAGAACTACAACTGACTTCCAGCCATTACACATTATTACACTTATTATTAACCAGTATGACTTTATTTCTGTCACACATCTACAGAAGTTGTTATTGAGATGTTTAATTGAAAATGTTTGGTTTGAAGTCACCATTATAGAGATCAGTGTTTGCTTTAGTAGGGATGCTGACCCTTGACTTTTTTAACATTAGTTTTTTTCTTGCTGCTTGAACTGTGTTTTTGCAAGTCACACTTGCACACTTGATCCAAGGTCGTGCTGAATTTATCCAGCCATTCTTTGTGAGGATCTGATGGTCCAGGGGTGGCAGTCAGAATATGAGGGTTTATGTGAGTATAAACAGGCCATATCAATGTATTTCACTGCTCTTTTCTGTTTTTGCAGAACACACTGACCCCATTTATATACCCCTGAGATGTAATGTGGAGTGCGGGAGGGAGCTGATGCCTGCGGCGCACAGACCCAACCTGATGTCAGAGCTCAAAATAACCCTCAGGACTTCCATTGTAACGTGTCAAAGTTCAAAATTAATCAATGAACATATTATATTATCCTTGCCACTGTTGCCTTTGGCTTGCTCAGTTGGGGATATTTGGGGATATTTAATTTAATTAATCAATCAACAATACTATTGATCAGCATTACCAAATGTGGACGTTTTCAACTAGAAACAAACATTGATGTATTGTTTTAATTTAACACTGTGAAGCTGCTTTGATACAATCTATGTTGTGAAAATCGCTATATAATTTTTATTTTATTTATTTATTTATTTTTTTGCTTTTTTTGATTACATAACAAATATGACATATGACATCACAAACTTTGACATAAACATTCACTTATTCACATACAGATATGAAAAGCGCTATATAAATAAACTTGACTTGACTTGACTACTCACAACGTCATAGACATTCCAATTATACAATTATACCCAAGGTCAAAGGTGACAATGGCATGGAGGGTCAAGGTCAGCGCTAGGGCATGACTTGGGTGGTCCGGGGGCATGGCAAAAAGGTCAAGAGGTCACCATCAATTATAGGGTCATCAATCATTTTGACACTCTGTGAATCATAATCACTACTCATGATGAATATATCATCATCATCATCATCATCAAGTATCTGACATCATCTGATCACATTTTCTCTTACTGTTCTTGCCATAACAAACAGTTTCAGCAGCCAGAGAAAAACTAACATTAAAACATCAAGAGTCAAACTGGCCAACTAAATCAAACACTGATCACCATAATGGCGACATCAAACAAAACTATTAATTTCAATAAATCATCAACATCTAAACCTCTGTTAATCTCAATAAGAATTTTTCCACACATATGACAGATAAAGTCTGGTTAGTAATAAGTGAAGCTGGTAATGCTTTTTGTGGAGTTGTTTAATGATGTTGGAGACTGACATATGATGTTTACACGTCAACCCAATTTTCATTTTCAACCAAAATTTGGATGTTGGATGTTGGAGTCCATGTCCAATAACATTTCTAGCTGGGGTGACTCACATTGTGGCCATAATATGGTTACACTTTTAGCTCACTGTGAACTCAGATTGTGATCATATGGAGAGATCGCTGTGAGATCAATGTGTTGAATGGGAATTAGGGCTGGGCGATATATCGCATGACATTGTTAGCCGCATCTCGTCAGTAAAGCCGGTTCCTTGATTAGTAGTAAATCGGACGTATTGCCTGCGATAATTAATGCGATATGGCTCAGCTTGTCAGTTAACTACGGCTCTGTGTAGTAAATGCCACTCCATCTGAAAGCAGGTGATGGCGATTTACTACTAATCAAGGAACCGGCTTTACTGACGAGATGCGCAGGCCCGGGGTGGGTAATCGGGAGAATTCCCAGTGGGCCGCTTCACTTTTGGGCCGGTCGAGGATTTTTTTTTTTCACATTTGTCACGTGACGTTAGTTACATTAGGCTACACACGTTCCGCATTCTGACACCGCAGCGCGCAGCCTCTGCATGGGTTGTACCATGTGAGGAAGTTCTCCCCTCCCCTCCTATAGAGTTGGTTGGGTCCATAGCCCGTCTTTTCCAAAATGTTTTCTCAGGTAGGCTACCGCAGCACCGTCGGCGCCTACCGATAGCTGGGCCAGTAATGGTACGCGTCAGGGAAGATGGATGGGAGGAAGAGGCCAGGAGGTATGGAAGCTTGTTTCCATCACAGAATAAAACATTTTAAAAGATAATTGAGACTTTTTATCTCACAATTGCGAGTTTAAATCTCGCAATTCTGACTTTATTTCTCAGAATTGTGAGATATAAAGTCAGAATTGCGTGAAATAAATTCGCAATTGCATGTTATAAAGTCAGAATTGCGAGATATAAAGTCAGAATTGCGTGAAATAAAGTCGCAATTGCGAGTTATAAAGTCAGAATTGCAAGATATAAAGTCAGAATTGCATGAAATAAAGTCGCAATTACTCAATTATAAAGTCTGGACCATGGCCCACAAAACCAGTCTTATGGGTAATTTTTTTTAAATTGAGATTTATACATCATCTGAAAGCTGGATACATAATATTTCCATTGATGTATGGTTTGTTAGGATAGGACAATATTTGGCCGATATACAACTTGAAAATCTGGAATCTGAGGGTAGGCTACAGAAAAATCGAAATATTGACAAAAAAATAAATGTTTTATATATTTAAGGTGGGAAATTTACAAAATATCTTCATGGAACATGATCTTTACTTAATATCCTAATGATTTTTGGCATAAAAGAAAAATCTATAATTTTGACCCATAAAATGTTTTGTTGGCTATTGCCACAAATATACCCGTGCGACATAAGACTGGTTTTGTGATCCAGGGTCACATATAACCTTTACATTATCTGTTGAACCATGGTATTAATACAAACTACACAATAGTAAGAGCTGAACTGTTGCTTCATTTATCCAATTTGCAAAAAGTGCTAATTTGGAATTCCACCATTGAAAAAGTGAATGAATTGAAAAGCCGGTCTTGGGCCTGAAACTCCCGGGCTGAAAAGTGGCCCCACTCCGGCCCTGGAGATGCGCATAACAATCACATGCGATATATATCGCCCAGCCCTACTGGGAATACAGTCCCATGTTGATACATAGTGTTTATAAAATTTGCTTAAGCAGAATGTCATCAAATTGCCTTTATTTTCACATCCATGTTTCCATCATTGAATTCTAGCAGAAACTTTCACCCAGGGAGACTCAAGCAGATTCCTGACACGAGAGAGTTTATGGAGGTTAAATGAGTCAAACATCATACTGATTTATATTTACATGTGTTTTATATTTACATTTACATGTTTTGTTTATTCGTTTAACAGGTTTTTTTCTAGCCAACGTAACTTACAAATGAGGACAAATGCAAACAGCAGTGATTCACTGGAAGGAGAATAAACCATTGAAGCGCTGCAATATTATGGCTTAACTTTTGCACAATACTTTATCTTTTTATTTTCTATCTTTATCAGTTTACTGACAAATATTTTCTCTTTTTTTACTCTCATAAATTACACAATAGTAAATACAAAGCCTAGAGTAATTGTGAAAAGTGAAAGTTTGTATGAATACAACAAATTTGCTTGTCATGAGATCACATTGCAGTGCTTACATGGATCAGTCCTTGCACCTGTTCAGTTTGTGTGTGATCCTGATAGAACAAAACAGCCAAACCTTTTACAAACAGCACGTAGATCTCATCGCTAATGCCAAGCCCTATAGACACGCACCAGTGTATTGATGAAACTAACAATTGGAAGTCATGGGAATATCGCTGGCTTCAAAGAAGCATACAATACAATGCAAACATCAAATTATTTTGTTTTTATATGAGCTGATATAATTTTGCATTCAGGTTTGTATATTTGATTATCTCACAATTGTTTTGTTTTTTTATTCTTTCTGTCTTCAATAACTCCTGCAAATATCATTTCATGCATTTATATGCATTTGGTTTTCTTTCCAGTTTCCTTTGTTATTTTATCAACCAGGAGCACATTTCTATACCCTAACCAACACTTTAAACAGTATAATGCGGCTGTAAAGTTTTTCATCTTCACTCTAAAATCCAACAAAACAAACACTTTTTTAGTTAACTTTACTTAATGTCTGAACTTAAAGGGTAACTAAACCCTAAAACAACTTTTTTTTTAGTTAATGATCTGTAAGACTGGGGCTTTATTAATGCTGTTCATTGATTCAAGTAATTTTTTTTGGCATTTGTGTTTAAAGTGTTTTAATTCTACAAAATATGGTGTAAAACCATCTGAGTGCTGCCCTCTTCAGGTTGAACGGTGGCTACTGCAGTTGAATTTTCTTATTGAAAGTTGTGGTACCCTCTGACGTCAGAGAGCACCAGCTAACCACGCCCTTACCTACAGAGAGACACGTCTCAGATGCACAGATTGTTTAATCCTCCTCTGCTGAGATCTTCACAGATTTAATGTCTTCTTTTCTCTTCAGTTGATTTCATCTGAGACTGTGGCTGAAGTCAGTTGTAGTTCTTGTGTTTCTCTTTCTTTCAGTGATTCTGCTTGTTAACAGCAGGTGTTCATCAGTAATGCTCAATCATCACTTAATTAATCACTTAATTAACTTTAACACTGCTTCAGTGTTACTTTAACACTCTGTAGAGTGGGACCATATGTGCTCTGAGCAGTGTTGATTTAACACTGGGGATTTTGCTGTGTATGGAAATGAATGTCTGTTTGAGGAAACATGCAAACACTGTCAGTCCTGCAGGACACTGATATCCATCTTTTAGATCAGATACAGAGATGAAGCTGTGAGAACACTGGATCTGTGACAGAATAAAATCAGCTGATCTTTTTCTCTCCTTCATGTCTTTGTCACTTTACAATTACTGTCTGTTCTGAACACAAAGCAGAAGACGCTCCACATCATTCAATATCCAAACATTTGCATCAGAGATTAAAGGCATTTTTCTATTTTATTCAGGGTTCCTACGCAGTTTGGAAAAATATTTGTGTTTCCAGACTTTTCCCCGTATTCAGTTTTTCTAAAATATAAAATTCTAAAATATAAAAATAATAATATATAAAATATATGAATTTCTAAAAAATAAATGTATGATTCAAGCTGAGTGATTTCATGGCAAAAGTGTAGTGATCGTTTAGTGATCATCAAACACAACGCAAATCTGTTTATATTTAAGAGTCTTCTTTGACCTTCAGTAAATGAATGTGTGTGTGCCACTCAAACCCACAACAGATAAAGGAGTGAATGATCATTTCATTCAGACTGTACTCAGTAAATTCCCCCGTGTTAAATTAACACCAATCAGTGTTTATATGGGAACCACCAGCAGGGTGTTAAAGTAACACTAAAGCAGTGTTAGAGTTAAATTAGAAAATTAAGGCCTCGTTTACACTGTCAGTGAAATGTGACCCAATTCCCATTTTTTTGCTCACATGTGACACAGATCGGATGTGTTCTATGACAGTAGGTGTGTTCGACACCGGCTGCGGCTGGATGTAACCGATCGGCGAGAGTAGCCGCGTGCAGGCGGGGAGGAGCTGCAAACGGAGACGTGAAGTCGGACACTTTCTGGTTCCCGTAGTGACCGCTCACGTGGTGTTTGCATACTTTACCACAGCTGCAGTGAAATAAATGCAATATTTGCCAAATAATACACAGATGTTTCAGAGACATTTTCATTCAATACTTTATGTACTGCTTCATACAGCGTCTGTTTGAACAAGAATAAAGTTCAACATAAGCTACTATCAATGAAGTGGAGTCTACGTTTTTTAAGCAGTTTTAATTTGATAAACATGACACAATATAGCATCGCAACAACATGAAAAGAGTGTTTACTGTTATAAAAAACTGATTTGTGAGCTTTAGAGGAACTGAAGGTGTTCGAAATAAACACGAAACACACGTGATCGTTGTCATGCGGTGAATCCGGCCAATCGTGGAACAGCTGTGTCGTCATCAGAGCTCGTGCAGCCGCTCTTGAGAAGCTGCGCTGGCTGAGTTCTCCGGCTACTCTCGAATTGCTCGCGCGGTACTTTGATGGCATACGTCACAGTCACGTGGCGTCGGCGCCGTATCAAGTCGGACAAAATTTCTAACCGCCATGCACTGCTTCAAGTCAGCCGCCGATCGGTCTGCGCAGAGCTGCATGAAGTCAAACAAGCCTAGTGTAAACAGGAAAAAAACGCAAGCATTTCGAGATCGGTTTCAGGCCTCATTCATATGTGGAAATAAATCAGATATAAATCAGATATGTGCCAGTGCGACTCATATAAACAGTTAGATCGGATTTTCTGAGTCGTTAGGCGATGTCTCCGTGGTTTAATGACGAGAGAAACCCCAACGCGTCGTCGTAGGAGAGGAATGTGGACAAACATTGACACAACATATCAAAGGTTGGGGTTTAACACAATACGCTCCCACCAGTCCCACCAGTCCAATCTCTCTCGCACACAATAACTGAAGCATACGCACTGGCTGCAATGATAGCACTTTTCTTCGTCCTCTGCGTCATAATCATGCTGATGTTTGGCGAACTTCGCTTATATCGCAGAGCTACCATCAAGCATATTTCACGTTCGTTCATCTGTGCAAGATAATTTAACCCTTTAAGCATGCGCGATGTTTCATATAGTATGGCAAGTATAAACACATGAATCAGAGATGGGTCACATTGAAAGAACGTGTAAACGGACGGTCAAAAAAATTGGATATGGGCAACAAATCAGAATTGGGCATCAAGACCTGCAGTCAGGGCTTAATTTGAGCCGGAACACGCCGGAACATGTTCCGTCACCTCCGAAGTTGGATCCGGAACCTTTTTTATCGGATCCGGCACCTCCTGTGTCACTATGGAAAATGTATTGCCTAAATGAAAAAATATATATATATACTGTTTGTGTAGTGTTCAATGTTGTTTTGTCTGGTTAATCTTTATTCCCCATTGAAGTTCTACAAAAATCTTGTGTTTGCATTTTCGATGCGTTTTGAGGTGAATTTTCAGGGTAAGACAGAGGGGGGACACTAAGTGACACATGACTTGCGCGCTTGTTGTGCTAGTTGAGATTGCTGTTAGCCTCGATCGTTTCACTCAGGGGAAAAATGTAAAAAAGACAGAAAAGTTTGCTTAACTTTTTCAAATACGCTATTGTTATGAATAAGAAAACATATTTTAATGCAAATGTAAATTATTCATAGAAATAAAATGCAACATTTTGTTAATCTGAATATAATTTCAGGATGTGTTCTGAGCTCTATGAATTAATTTAATATTGTTTTATGAGAGAATGGAAAACAATTGGAAACAATAGGAATCAATTGAGCCAAATTGACATAAGTGAAACGGCATAGTATGTGAATAGTACAGATTACTAGATTTTTACAAAGAAGTTAAGACATTGAGTAAAGTTAACTAAAAAGTGTTAGTTAGAATCCCAATTAGATTTTATCGTTCAGATTAAATAAAAACAGCAAAAACTCTTTAAAATAAAGCAATATTAATTACGCGGCTGTAAAGTTCATCATCTTGTTTCTGGGAGGATGATGTCATTGGATCGAACTTGTGATGAAGAGTAGAGAACCGGCAGCAGCATTTTTATTCCTTTTTTTCACTTTTTATACTCAATCCTTGTTGTTGTTTTAGTTATATTTGTAGCTCTATTGTTTATTTAAAGACACAGAAGCTTTAATTTCATTCTTTATTTTGCAAAGTCCATTGCAACAGTGATATGTAAAAGAGTGAAAGTTCACAGTGGAAACAAACAAAGATCAGCTGTTCATCTACTGAAGCTGCGTCACCTGTTCTTCACACAGAACCTGTTTCACTACAGATACTTCATTAAAGTCAAACACAGAATTATTTTATCTATGTGAACATTTACACACCTTACAGTTTGAACCTGCTCAGGTGCGTATTTCAGATGGGTGTTAGTGTGTCTTTTGTTTTTCAGGACATTACCTGTCACATCTACTATCAAGACACACCTGACATGAACGAGGAACAATAATTTAAATGGAAATATATTAAACATGAAAAAACAACACCAACCATGAACCCAGCAAATCTGTTACAAGCACAATTTTTATCAGAAGTACTTGGATCTATAAATGCTTAGGTGTAGTGGAAAAGTCATTATCACAGTGTTATATAACTATTGTATCACTGCTGTCATGTCTTTTCTTTTGACTCAGAAGAAGATATTTGAGGAATGTTGGTGTTGAAACAACACTGGACCCCATTTAAAAAATAAAAATAAATAAACAGACATTTCTCAAAATATTTTTTGTCAAATGTAAATGAGATGTAAATTTTTGCATGACCTATCCCTTTAACATTCACATTTTATTAAATAATATTTGCATTACATTTGTATATATTTGCTTAACAGGCTCCAATACCAAAGGCATTAAAGACAAATATATATACAAGAACTATACAGCAAATATTGTGTGATTGCACTTCCTGAATGTGTTTCCAGCAGCAGTCGCTCTGACCCGACTCATTCCCCTTCACTGCAGTTCAATGTTTGTCTGAGACACACCTTCATAGTTTAGTGACAATGACTTTCCTCATCATGTAATCCAGTGAGTTAAGTTGCTGGATCTATAAAATCTGTATGCAGTTCTACAGATCTTTATTGCCTCTTCATCTCATTTTTTAACAACCCACAAAAAGAAGACCAAAAACAAAAAAAGATGCTTCGATCTGAAAAAAACAAAAAAACTCTCTCTGATCACCGGAAAAGTCTTCAGGATCTAAAAAAATCTTTTAAAGAAAGTGAAGGTAAGGGAAGACATATGTGATTTGATTTAATTTTGCAGTTCATACACACAACTCAGTTTCATATGATAATGTGTATATATAATCAGTCTATCTTTTTGTCTAACTCCTGCTTCCATATTTGTATTTAGAATAATATCCATCTGTTACATCCGATTTACAAACTAGTAAAAATCGTAAAAAACAAACAAAGTTCAGTACGACATTATTGTTCAAGTCTAAGGCTTTAGTTAGTACATTCAGATAATGTTATGTGTTTCTTTGGAGCGCACATTGACTTGACCTGCCAGTGAATGCAATTTTAACAAGGATAGAAAGGAAGCTGTTCCACCTACAGGAATTACGTCAGAAGGGCATAACCAGAACTTCATCTGCTTAAACTACTTTCCTAAAGTTAGTCCCACCATTAAAATATTAAATTAGAAAACTTTACAGCTCATGTTCTGTATGAAAATATTTATATTAGTGCTAAAATGAACACAAATATAAGCTGCACATTTCTGGAAAGTCCACTATACACTCTTAGAAAGGATGTGTTAAAACTGATTCAAACTGTGTTAAATTCTTACACATCAGTGTGTGAGTTTTGGGACAACACTTTTTGAGTTAATTTTTACACATTCACACAATTTGTCAGGAATGTTGACCAGAAGTGTAGTCAAAGACCAAACCCTCCAAGATCAAGACAAAGACCATTTAAGACGGAAGCTAATGCGATAATTAAGTGAATATGTAAGTGATGATTGAGCATTAGTGATGAACAGCTGCTTTTAAAAAGCAGAATTACTGAAGGAAAGAGGAAAAAGAACAGAAAAAAAGAGAAGAGAACGAACAGAAACAAAACAACTAAAACAAACTTACAGCATGTTCACACCAGACGTGAAGGGCAAGACATGACAAAAGCATTTAAATGGATTTAAAAGGGATATTGTCTACACTGGATGTGGCACGACATGACATTCCTGAAGGTAAACTGATGTCCCATTCTATTTCTGACATAGTGTGCCACTAGGAGGGCCCTTAGGAAGCATTGGCTAACTAGCGAGGCTCAGGCCATGAAGTTGGAGCCTCAGCAAAAACAGCCCAGACCACTATTAGGGGCGCAAGACAGTCAAGCGGACAAGAACCATGCCTGAAGGGCAGGGACGTCCAAGTTATTAAACCTAGCAAAGATAGACGGCGACGACCAGCCAGCTGCCGAACAAACATCCCCAATGGAGACTCTGCTGGACCAAGCCTAGGAGGAGTCCATCCCCCTATTTGAGTGGGCCCTCACTCCAATTCAGAGCACACTAAGCCAAGGCCAGGGCTATAGCATCAACTATCCAGCATGACAATCTCTGCTTCGTAACTGGCAGCCCTTTGGAGCGGCTACGAAGCACACAAAGAGCTACTCTGACTGCTGACACTGGCTAGAGTGCTCCACATAAGTCCTGAGGGCCCGGACCGAGCAAAATAAGTTAGCACTTACGGCATCTTGTAGATGGCACTCTGGCCTTCACTGTAGTGTTGACTACCCTTACAGGTAGCTGCAAAGGCTCCTGTCGAGGTACCACAGATGTAGGCTCCGCAACTCAGGTTGGGGATGCCAAAGGGACCCTTTCGCCTGAGAGAGAAGGTCTCTCCTCAGCGGAATCAGCCACAGAGCTGTCAACCACGATTGGTTTCACCAGAGTGGAGCCACCAGGAGGGCAGAAGATCTGGTTTCTATGCTACATCTGATGACCTGAGGAAGCAGAGAGATTGGGCATACAAGTGAGCCTTGGGCCATTTTTGGAGAAAATGTTCCCTAGAGAAAAATGATGGGCAATGAGAGTTGGCTTCTGAGGCAAAGAGGTCTACCTCTGTCCTCCCAATATCTCCCAGATTATCTGAACTGTTTGGGGGTGGAGTCTCCATTTTCCTGGAGACACCCTGGCCCAGGCCTTGGTTCAGCCTGCCTGGCACGTTCACAACCCTCAGAGAACCCAGGGCACACTGTGCCCACAGGAGGAGGTGTCTCACTATTTTGTAAAGAGATCATGACCTGAGGCCACCCTGATGATTTACGAAGGCCACCATTGTCAAGTTGTCCAAATGGATGAGGACATGGTGCCCTTCTTGGGCTGGCAGGAAGGTTTTGAGGGCCAAGAAAACTGCCATCATTTTGAGGCAGTTGATATGCAGGTGTTGCACCAGCCTGGACCAGGAGCCGGACTCTGGTGTGCCCTCACACAGAACTCCCCAACCAGAGTTGAAAGCATCTGTTGTGACAATCTTCCTTCTGGAGGTCAGTCCCATGAGAAGGTGGCTGCCATCAGGCCCAGCAAGCTCTGGAAAGCTTTGAGGGGAAGGAAAACACCTACTTTGAAAGACACCACTCACCGCTGAATACTCAGCAAGCTTTCCGTCTTGAGCCAGGCCCGCATCTGGTCCGAGTCGATAACTGCCCCCAGGAAGGCAATTCATCTGCTGGGGGGAAACTCTTGGCGGAGTTGATTCTGAGCCCAATAATCTCCAAGTGACTGAGGAGTAGCGACCTGTGAGCACAGAGCCTGAGCTCAGACCGGGCTAACACTAGCCAGCCGTCGAGGTAGTTCATGATGCAGATTCCCGCCTGTCTCAGAGAGGAGAGAACTGTGTCCATGCACTTGATAAAAGTGTGTGGAGTCAGAGACAGCCCAAATGGGAGGACTGTTTACTTGTAAGCCACCTCCTCGAATGCGAATCTCAAGAATGGTCTGTGATGAGAAGCTATCTGGATATGATAGCAACTTTCAGATCCCCGATAAGAACCTTGGGCAAGAGTCTCCTGGGCAAATCTGCAAGAGCATCTGCTTCAAAGTCAACAACCTGAATGGCCGCCTCATTAATGCGTGATTCAGGAGCCTAAAGTCGAGGATGAGCCTGAGCCCACCATCTTACTTTGGAATGAGGAAATAGCGGCTGAAAAAGCCTGACTTGCTGTTCTCTGGTGGGACAGTTTGACGGCGCCCTTCGTCAGCAGGCACTGCACTTTGGAGCGGAGAAGATGAGCGTCTTTGTCCTGAACTAAAGTGTGAACCACACACATACAGTTGTAGTTTACTTGGGCGTGTACAATGGGTGTGGGATGGTCCCAGCTTTTACAGCTGGAACAGTGCCTCCAATGCCAAGAGCTGAATGGGGGGTTGGAAGGCAAATGCGAGACTTCTTTGAGGGTGGTCCAACCCAGTAACGTGCGGTGAAATCTTGTCATGGGTAGGCTGTGACCTATCAATGTGGCATATGTTCATATAGGCTACAGCAACCCAAGTTCATATCAGGCATCATCACATCGCTGCCTGCATACAGCAAAGTCATATGTGAGGCTAATGCACAATCAAATCTAATAATCAAATTAATGGACACATCTATCTTATGATAGATATATATTATACAACAAACAAATGTTTTGTGCGGGACACAGTAAGAGAGGGATGCGGCGCGGTGTCAGCGAACCGACAAGCAGCCTAGTCACTATTGTGTAGTTTGTATTAATGCCATGGTTCAAAAAATAATGTAAAAGGTTAAATAATAATTCACTTAGACTTTATAAGCAGCAATTGTGACTTTATTTCACACAATTCTGACTTTATATCTCGCAATTCTGACTTTATAACACGCAATTCTGACTTTATTTCACGCAATTCTGAGAAATAATGACAGAATTGCGAGATGTAAACTTGCAATTGTGAGATAAAAAGTCGCAATTATTTTTGAAAATGTTTTATTCTGTGGCGGAAACAAGCTTCCATACCTCCTGGCCTCTTCCTCCCATCCATCCTCCCTGATGCGTAGCTATCGGTAGGCGCCGGCGGTGCCGCGGTAGCCTACCTGAGAAAACGTTTTGGAAAAGACGGGCTATGGACCCAACCAACTCTATAGGAGGGGAGGGGAGAACTCCCTCACATGGTACAACCTATGCAGAGTCTGGGCGCTGCGGTGTCAGAATGCGGAACGTGTGTAGCCTAATGTAACTAACGTGACAAATGTGAAAAAAACAAAAATCCTTGACCGGCCCAAAAGTGAAGCGGCCCACCGGGAATTCTCCCGATTACCCACCCCGGGCCTGTTGACAGTCAACGCTAGGCGCCGCTAGATCGGGAAGCGCGGATTGAGTGAGAGCGAGTGGATCACGTGACATGAAGCAAGCTCGGTCTCTGCCTCAATGTTGATAATTTAAGACAGCATGAGAACTGACTGCGCATGCGCAAACCTACGTAAACTACGTTCTATGGACCAAAGAGGCACTGCTAACCTCTGCCTCAATGGCCATGGCCTTGAATTTCCTGCATGAAACAATGGTTTTAGGAGCAAACAATGGCAAAATGAGTATATTATATGTGTATTCCTGAACATTTTTGTTACAAAAATTAATATTTGGAATAAAATAAATGCAATTAATAATTTGGTGAATTAATAAAGTTCTTGGAATTAATAAATGTAATGTCAACATTTCCTTTGGTGAGGCACTGCCTACCCTGCCTACCCTGACCGCACGTCCCTGGTCCAACCTCAAGCACCACCAAACTACTTACTTATCAAACTGGAAGTCACTTGCAGTTCTTGTGTTTCTCTTTCCTTTCGTGATTCTGCTTGTTACCAGCAGGTGTTTATCACTGATTCTCAATCATCACTTAATCAATCACTGAATTATCTCATTAACTCTAATTCTGATTCAGAGTTACTTTAACACTCTTTAGAGTGGGACCAAATGTTAATTTAACTCTGGGGATTCTGCTGTGTAGATGCATGTACACACAATCTTCCACTGACTGGGTTTTTTAAAGGGAGTTTTGTGCAGCTTCTGGCGTGCGCATGGTTTTATAAAACTGAAAACTTCTAGGATAAAATCTATGGAACGTTTTATACATGAGGCCCCTGGTCTTCACTAGGCCTATGAGATTAACACAAATATGTGTAAATGTGTAATATTACCACATTGTGGGTGTTCGTGGTTACACAGATTGTGTTGGATTTAAAACTGCACATAACTATGTGTAAAACAACTGAATTCTTCCAACACAGTATTATTTTATATTGATCAAAAATGTGTAAACTAGAGTGCTACTCATAATATGTGTGATTTTTCTACACATTTCTTCTAAGAGTGTAAATGCATTGCTGAAATGTTTTCTTGCATTTACAAACCAGCAAACAAAATGATTTAAAACATATATTTTACACTGAGATCATAAAAAGTCATGCTTTTCCAGAGCCTGAGAAACAACAGTTATGGGAGATTATTAATGATGAATTGCAAGATATATTGAAGAAATACTCCTTAGACTTCTCAAAAGAACAAATGAAGGTAAGCAAACTACTCATATAACATTTCTGCTTATGTCATTTCACTTCTCACTTCCCCTGAAGGAACATACATGTTTTTAGCAGTGCTGCCGAAATATATTAAATGTGGATTGTAATTATGGGCTTTCGCACCGATAGTTATAGTAACTTAGTTATAGGCACTCGCCACCAGGGTTTTTCCCCGAGGAGTCGTGTTGACGACAGGTGACGGAGTAAGATGGCGATGTACTTTCTCTTAATTAATTACACAAAAATACAGCAAGGTTCTTAAACTCTACTTATAGAAAATGAAGAACAAGCAAAGTGCATTAGGTGTGTTTCGATTTTTTTTGTTTTTAATTAATTTATGAAGCCAATGTAAACTTTATTGTTACATATTATATTGCTATATTATAATGCTATACATTGTATAGGTAATTAGCTTACTTCGTTGTAAATATAAAAGCCTGACAATATCACTGCTAAAAATATTGTTGTATTCCACCATGTTGTTCACTGACTCTCTGACACTGACCCCAACTCATAAAGAGTTCCTAGAAGTAAAATCATTCCTAGTTCCTGCAGTGCAAACATGCCAAAAACCGGCATCTTCCGCCAATAATTCTAGGAACTATGAAAAGGTTCCTCTGGTGCGAAAGCCCCTAATATCTTCCACATCGCCTCACATAATGTCCATGTGTAAAATATTCTCCTACTCCGTGGACATAAGCATGAATGTACTTTAGATTTCTAAAGTTAGAAGGCATCTTTCATAGAGAAATTGCTTAAATCTGTGCTTTACTTATCTATTCTTGCTATTGTAGATTTTCAACGACCCCATTCATGGTCACATTGCGCTGCACCCCCTGCTGGTGAAGATCACAGATACACCTCAGTTTCAGAGACTCCGACACATCAAACAACTCGGAGGAACATATCTGGTGTATCCGGGAGCTTCTCACAATCGCTTCGAACACTCTCTTGGGTAAGATATAAAGAGATATAAAAACATATTAATTCACCCTACAATGAAAATTAAGTCATACATTATCACCAACGTTGGTGTTGTTCTAATGCCATTTGATCTTCTTTCTTTTATGGACCACAAAAGGAGAATCTTTTTTAAAAATGTCCCACTCGCGCTCATATAATGGCAGTGAATAGTAACCAGAATCAAGCTTTAAAAAAAAAAAAAAAATACAAAAGTATCACAGAATAATCCCATTCCAAGTGTTCTGGGGTTAATATATGAAATTGAATGTATTATTTAACAAAAATCCTTACCTTGGCCATTGTTCACGAGACTCTATTAGCGCCACAGTTCACGCCGTCTCATCCAGAAAAACACAATTTGTTATAAATCAAGATTAATAAATACATGACATTAAATGCAATGCCTGGAAACTACTTTCTTCACCGAGTTGAATATCTCTGGATATCTCCATTTGTGTGACAGTCAGAATGATAGTAAACAGATGTGAACATGATAACGTCTTGTTGCGATGAACACAACGGATATATTCCCCTCAGTTGAAGAAGATACATGGATTCTATTCCATGTCTCATATTTATTAATCATGATTTCTCACAACTTGTGTGTTTTTCTGGGCGAGAGATGTGAACTGCGGCATTAATAGACTCTCATGACTACGCAGTCGAGTACCGAAGACAAACGGCCAACCTCAGGATTTTCCTTTAATAATACATTAAATATAATATCATATTTTATATTATCTTTAAATAATTATATTTTGATCATTGATAATTTGATAATTAAAATTGTATAGATTAATTATAATATTTCAATAATTTGACTATACATTCGCACGTTCATGGTTCTCTAATGTTGGTAACGGTCACATTGCATGCAAGTAAAGCAATTAACATCTTTGAAAAAGTTACTAGATTGTGGTTTTGGTCAAGAAGTGTGTGTGTGTGTGTGTGTGTGTGTGTGTGTGTGTTAGAGTGGCGTATTTAGCAGGTTGTCTGGTCAAGACTCTTCATGACAATCAGCCAGAGCTCAAAATCACCAGACAGGATTTCCTGTGTGTTCAGATCGCTGGACTGTGTCATGACTTGGGTGAGTACTGATGCTTATGGATATATAAAACACCTGCAACTTTTATAATGAAATCTTCATCTCATGATTGTGTTCATTTTAAACATTTTCTAAAAGTATTGTTCATTACTTTGTGTATTTATTTGTGAGGAAAAAGTTATTTTAAAAATGGATTTCTAAGTAGATTAAAAATCACATCCAAGAGAATCATATTTACACGGTGTAATATATTACACTTTTGTCTGTATTAATTTTAATTATATTTTTTTTTTAGGTCATGGTCCATTTTCCCATGTATTTGATGGTCTGGTTATTCCTAAAGCCAAAAAGATTAAACAAATAAGAGGTAAGTTTCAGAGTGAAATGAGATCTAATAAGAAAGATCTGTGGACATGCAAATTTCTCATTTATGACATTGGGGAAAAACTTTTATGTGTGCATGTCTGGTAAATGAACCTGAAAGAGTTTAGTTATGTGCAAAATATGACTTACAAACCATCTGAGACCTGCTTCTTATTCTTAGGCTTGTATGATGACATCCCTGAGAAGTGGAAGGTGAGAATGAACACATTGTTCATGCACACAATGCAGTTGAGCTCTGTAATATATGTATTTAGGATCTCATCTGTCTTTGTGTCTTTACTGCAGCATGAGCAGATGTCAGTGCTGATGTTTGATGACATTGTGAAGAGTTTGAAGGCTGAGAATGAGAATGTGTTGAAAGAGCACGGACTGAATGATAAAGACGTCACCTTCGTTAAAGAGTTAATCGAAGGGGCAAAAGATTCAGTTGCTGAAGTACGTGCTGTTACTCTAGCTGTGTTAATAAAACTGAGTAACTTAAACATAGTGGAAAATGTTGAAGTGAAACAGCCTTTGCTTTTATTTTCAGTGGCCATACGAGGGCAGAGATGAAGACAAATCCTTCCTGTATGAGATTGTGGCAAACAAACAGAACGGCATTGATGTGGACAAATGGGACTATTTTGCACGGTATAAAACCATATTCATAATTTAGCTTTGTTTTAATCTCTTGTAGGTTGTATAGGTCAGTTTAAAATAAAGGCAACTGAGAACTATTGCAAACAGAGCCAAGCTGACATTTAATATTTATCATTGTATCTTTTTTTATACTTATTTCTCAGAGACTGTCATCACCTCGGCATTCGTAACAGTTTTGACCATCATCGTCTGCTGAAGTTCGCTCGAGTGTGTGAAATAAACGGGAGAAATCACATCTGCTTCAGAGACAAGGTACATGATACTACCCAAAAATTTACATTTCATTATTTATACAAGTTTCATAATATATTTTTTTGTCCAGCTATCTGTTTAAAATGTGCAGTTTGTTTCTTTGGACAAATCTAAAAAAGTGACTAAATTAAAAGATGAAAAGCTGTTGAATGTGAACACTGCATTATGGGAACTGGATCTGTGACTCTGGTGTTTGTATGTCTAACAGGAGGCAGATAATGTTTATGACATGTTTCGTACTCGATACACTCTCCATCGCCAGGCCTACCAGCACAAGATCTGCAACATCATTGAAGAGATGTGAGTCTCTCTGTTTGCAGTGAATATGTCCCGTTGTACACAATTTAACATCCTTTGCTCATGCTTATTCTTCTTTACATGACATTACACAAATTCAGCATTTGACCTTTGACTGCATTTATTTATTTTTTTGTCAAAAGTTTAATAAAAATTAAATTTCCCTTTCGAGGGAACTCGTGCTGTGTCACGCCCCAGCGTGATTGGAGTGATTTAGTAATATGGCACATAGTCTACACTAACTCATATGTATGTGTTATAGGTTTGCAGAAGTGCTCGTACTAACTGATCGTGATCTTCATAAAGAGAAACCTGAAGATATGCTGAAGATTTCTGAAGCCATAAAGACAGCAGAGGAATACAGCAAACTCACAGGTCAGCTGAAATCTAAAAAATTGTCCCACTTTTCTCTGAGTGAGTCTGCTGCTAAGTGGCACGTCTGGTTTTGGGAAATTATACTCAAAAGAACTGAAACATCATTTCAAATAACAAGACTGCACTTCAGATAAATGAACCATAATATCTCCATCATTCTCCATTTTTAACTGTAAGGGAAATAATATAAAGGTCTCAAGAAAGTCATTCTTGTACACTATTTTAGCTAAAATAATGAATCTGTTGTCAGATGGGATCTTTGAGCAGATCTCGTCCTCCAATGCTGATAATCTAAAGAAATCCAGAAACATCCTGGACAAGATCGTCAGGAGAAAACTGCCAAAGTTTGTGGGAGAAGCTCGTCTGACTGAGAAAAACAAGACAAAGGTCAGAAAAGAAAAATACATTGGTTTAGTGACTGATATTGCCCATATTTAATGACTACACAACTTAATCTAGACAGTATTTACCGTACAGCACTTGATTAACCCTTTCAAATCTGAAAATTCAGGAACAGCTGACAGAAACATGGAAAGCTGCAGTGCAGAAGTACAAACCCACTGACCCGACTGTTTCTCTGAACGCTGAAGAATTACCAGTTTATGTAAGTTATGTAGTTATTCAGTACTTAAACTAAATCAAATCAAATCAAATCAAGTATATTTGTATAGCGCTTTTCACAATACAGATTGTATCAAAGCAGCTTCACAGTATTAAAATAAAATAATACAACAAAGTTTGTTTCTAGTGGAATTTATTGATTGATAGAATAAAATTAAATATCCACAAAATATCCCCAACTGAGCAAGCCAAAGGCAACAGTGGCAAGGAACCGAAAAACTCCATCAAGTGACCTAATGGTGTCCTAAAACTCATCAGGTGACCTAATGGAGAAAAAAAAACCTTGGGAGAACCCAGGCTCAGTCGGGGGCCAGTTCTCCTCTGGCATTTATGAACTAGAGGCCGGATTGTAGTTTGAAACTGTAAGATTAACAATATTATATGAATGCCTGGCTGAAAAGATGCGTCTTTAATCTAGTTTTAAACTGGGAGAGTGAGTCCGAGCAACGAACAGTATCAGGAAGGCTATTCCAGAGTTTTGGAGCCAAATGTGAAAATGCTCTCCCTCCTTCGGTTGATCTGGATATCCTAGGTATGACCAAAAGCCTTGAATTTATTGATCTTAAAGAGCGCGATGGATTATAGGGTGATAGAAGATCCGCTAAATAGACTGGAGCTAAGCCGTTTAGGGCTTTATAAGTCAGTAGCAATACCTTATAATTAATACGGAACTTTATAGGTAGCCAATGTAGTGATGATAAAATCGGTGTTATATGATCATATTTTCTTGATCTAGTAAGAACTCTAGCAGCTGCATTTTGGACTAACTGTAGCTTGTTTATTGAGGATGCAGGACAACCAGCTAATAAAGCATTACAGTAATCTAGTCTCGAGGTCATGAATGCATGAACTAACTTTTCTGCATCAGAAACTGATAGCATATTACGTAGCTTAGCAATGTTTCTAAGGTGGAAAAAGGCTGTTTTTGTAACATACGAAATATGATTTTCAAAAGACAGGTTACAATCGAGTATAACACCCAGGTCTTTTACTGTAGAGGATAAAGTAACAGGACATCCTACGATGTCAAAGTTGTATTGTGAGAGGTTCTGTGGGCGTTTTTTTGAACCGATAAGTATTACCTCTGTCTTGTCTGGATTTAATAAAAGAAAATTACGCGTCATCCAATCTTTTATATCTTTAACACACTCTGTCAATTTGGATAATTTAGCGTTTTCATCCGGCCGTGATGAAATATATATTTGAGTGTCATCAGCATAACAATGGAAACTAATTCCATGTTTCCTTATAATATTTCCAAGTGGTATCATATATATTGAGAATAACAGAGGGCCCAACACAGATCCCTGCGGCACTCCATAGTTTACTGGAATTATGATCGATTTTTCTCCATTTAAATAGACAAAATGGTAGCGGTCAGATAAGTATGATCTAAACCAGCTTAATGCTTGTCCTTGAACACCAGTATAATTTTGTAGTCGATCTAAGAGTATTGTGTGATCTATAGTATTGAACGCAGCACTTAGATCGAGTAAAACTAGTATTGAGATGCAGCCTTGGTCAGAAGCTAAGAGTAAATCATTTGTGATTTTAACGAGCGCAGTTTCAGTGCTATGATGCGGTCTGAATCCTGACTGAAACTTTTCATAGATATCATTTTCTTGCAAGAAAGAGCCCAGTTGAGTGGACACAACTTTTTCTAGTATTTTAGACATAAAAGGTAGATTTGAAATGGGTCTATAATTTGCTAGATTATTATGATCTAATTGTGGTTTCTTAATGAGAGGTTTTATAACTGCCAGTTTAAATGTTCTTGGAACATGACCTAAAGATAAAGACGAGTTAATAATATTGAGGAGAGGCTCTTCCACTACAGGTAACACTTCCTTCAGTAGTTTAGTTGGTATAGGATCTAATAAACATGTTGTTGTTTTAGATGAAGTGATAAGTTTATTTAACTCTTTTTGTTCTATAGTTGTAAAGCACTGTAATTGTTCTTGCGGGGGGATAATTGAGGCTGAATTATAAGGTGCGATTGAGGATTGAACGTTTACAATTGTGGTTCTGATGTTTTCTATTTTCTCAGTGAAGAAGTTCATGAAATCATTACTACTAAACTGTAACGGGATATTTTGTTCGGGTGACGTCTGTTTATTTGTTAGTCTAGCCACGGTGTTAAATAAAAACCTAGGATTGTTTTGGTTGTTTTCTATTAGTTTGCGGAGGTGCTCAGCCCTGGCCGCTTTTAGGGCCTTTTTATAACGTGACATACTGTCTTTCCACGCGATTCTAAAGACCTCTAAATTAGTTTGTTTCCATTTACGCTCTAAATTACGGGTTTCTCTCTTTAGAACATGCGTAGTATTATTGTACCATGGTGCTTTAATTTTCTCTCTGACCTTTTTTAATCTAATGGGTGCAACAACATCCAATGTTCTAGAGAGAATGGTGCTCATAGTGCTAGTTAGTTCTTCTAGTTCATCTGTTTGTTTGGGTTCAGGCAGCAGCTGAGACAGATTAGATAAGCAATTTGAGAAATTATCTATGGTGGATGGAAGGATTCTTCTGCCTGGTCAATAACACGGCGCCGCATGACATATAATAATAATAATAATAATAATAAGTTTATTTTATATAGCGCCTTTCTCAAACCCAAGGTCGCTTTACATAGTAGGAAGGCAAGGAAACACAACAACAACAACCAAAACAATACAACAAGACAAGTTATCTGTATGAAACTATGAGTTAGGTGTGGAGAAGTGATCGTTAAACAAAAAGGTCTTGAGATGTGCTTTAAAGAAGGGAAGAGAAGGACAGTCACGAAGAGGTTGTGGGAGGCGGTTCCAGAGTTTGGGGGCCAAGGCACTGAAGGACCTGCCACCCAGGGTGGAGAGTCTGGAGCGGGGGATAGCCAAGAGATTTTGGTCAGAGGATCTGAGTGAGCGGGAAGGAGTGTAAGGGATCAGGAGGTCACGGATGTAGGGGGGAGCAAGGTTGTGGAGTGCTTTGAAGGTGAGTAGTAACACTTTGTATTTGATCCGGGACGGAACCGGTAGCCAGTGGAGTTGGTGGAGAATAGGAGTGATATGTGCTGATCGACTGGTATGTGTGAGGAGCCTGGCTGCTGAGTTTTGAATATATTGTAGCCTTTGAAGTGATTTAGCAGGGAGACCAAGGAAAAGTGAGTTGCAGTAGTCTAGACGGGACATAATAAAGGAGTTAACCAAAATCTGAGCATCACTAACAGAGAGGAAGGGTTGGAGGCGAGCAATGTTGCGGAGGTGAAAGAAGGCAGTCTTTATGAGTGATTTGATATGAGGATCAAAGCTAAGGGAGGAGTCAAGCAGAATGCCAAGGTTTTTAACAACAGTACGTAATATGCAAGTTACCAAGTGATGGTCAGTGACATCATCACTTTGTGGAATGATATCTATATCGGTTGGATCGGTTCCATATGATATAATTAAATCGAGTGTGTGATTAAGACGATGAGTTGGTCCGGTGACGTTTTGCTTGACCCCAAAGGAGTTTAATAAATCTGTAAACGCAGCCCCTAACGCATCATTTGAATTATCTACGTGTATGTTAAAATCTCCAACAATTAATGCTTTATCTACATTGACCAATAGATCTGAGAGAAAATCTGCAAACTCTTTTAGGAAATCAGCGTAAGGCCCAGGCGGTCTATATACGGTAGCCAAGGCTAGAGATAATATGGATTTTTTTTCTAACATCTAAGAGCGTAACATTTAGTACAAGTATTTCAAACGAAATAAACTTATAACCCGTTTTCTGAGTAACATTAAGAATATCTCTATAGACGGCTGCAACACCGCCGCCACGACCAATCAGACGGGGTTCGTGCTTATAGGAGTATCCTGATGGAGTAGACTCATTTAGACCGAAATAATCATTAGGTTTAAGCCAAGTTTCAGTAAGGCAAAGTACATCAAAGCTATTATCTGTGACTATTTCATTTACAATAACTGCCTTAGGTGTGAGTGATCTAATGTTTAGAAGACCTAGCTTTAGAAATTGTTTTTGATTACTAATAGCAACATTTTCTGGTTTAATAACAATTAGATTTTTTCTAGATCCTGCAGTAGATTTATTATTTGATCTCACTAAACGAGGAATAGACACAGTTTCTATGCAATGTTCTACACTATTTATATCAGTTAATTTGGTGCAGCAGAGACTATGATTTGGACTTTTGGTTACTAGTCAAAAGGTATTTAACATTTTGGAGATGTTATCTGACAGAAGATCCGATCCGAATCTGCTTGGGTGTAAGCCATCAGCACGGTAAAGCCTAGGACGCTCCCAAAACAGATTCCAATTATTTACAAAGAGCAGTTTCTGCTCATTGCACCATGATATTAACCATTCATTTAGCGCGAATAATCTACTTAACTTTTCATGACCTAGTTGGTACGTGGGAAGCGGTCCTGACACAATGATCGTTATATCAGGCGATGTGCTGCGTACCGTATCGATCAGATTCCTGAAGTCTTTCTTCAGAACCTCTGTCTGTCGCAGCCTGATGTCGGCCCCTCCCGCGTGCAGGACCACAGTTCCGACGCGCTCGTTCAGAATCTCGGGAACGTGAGCAGCGATTTCAGAAACACGAGCACCAGGAAAGCAGTGACTATGCACCTTACTTTTATTTAACGTAGCGTGTACGTGTCGAACGATGGAATCACCGATGATCACAGCATCGCGTTCTGTTTCGCGAAGAGGGGAGAAGCGGTTTTGTGTGGATATCTCGAAAACCGGGAGGGTCGGAGAGAGTTTTCTTGGTCTAGACCTGACTTGCGTCTTCCGCTGCGGAAATATCCAGGCTTCGTGGTGGCATGTTGGAGCCGGCGTAAACGAGACCATAGCTGATCGCGGCCTCGACGCTCGTGACCGATGCTGAGTAACGCACGGAGTAGACGAGGTCGGAGTCAGCGGGTTAGTAACGTTAATCTCTGATTTGTGTGCATCGGCGCGTGATGTTTCAAGAGCTAACCGCCGATCTATCAGCTCGGCCTGTCTCACTAAAAGGTTGTGGATCTGTTTCTCAACAGCTTCCAGCTCAGACTGTACCGCGTGTAGCTCAAATGTGTCCTCACCTGCACCAAAAGGTAGACAACTTACATCTGATATATTCGCCATTTTAACAGATGGACAGTAAGTTAAGTTAGCAACGACACTACCAGTGATGCTATCAATATTAATACTAATTTATGGCTTAAGTCTTGGATATAATCCGTCTTTTTAGTGGTACGGGTGTGGAGTAGACGCACGATAGGCGAAAAAAAATGTTTGTTTATAAATGAGTGCGGAGAAGACGCGTTCAGCCGTGATCCACGGACGTAACCTATAAGAGTATCCAGCATTGGATCACTAGATGGAAAGTGATTAAGATGTAGGTTTTGCTCTGAAATAAAACACTCAACTGTTTAGTTTATTCTTCCCTCACATCTGCCTTCATATCTTCACAAACTAATCACTTCATCTCTTACTCAGGTGGTTGATCTGGATCACGGCATGAAGGACAAAAACCCCATTGAATCTGTCTATTTCTACAGCAAGAGGAATCCCAACCAAGCTTCAACAGTTAAAGAATATCAGGTACTCATGATGACACTCAAACTGTTTTATTCCAGATCATTGCAGATTTATTTTTTTTTCCTAATGGGTGCCATTTACTACATGATCAAATATCTTTATAAAACTGTGATTTTTGTCTTTTGTTGACAGTTGTCCAGTTTCCTGCCAAAGAAGTTTAACGAAGAGCTTGTCAGAGTTTATTACAGAAGAACTGATGATCAGACAGCTGAAGATAAGATGGAGGAGAAGAAGAAGGTGGAAGAGGCTGAGAAGTGCTTTCAGATCTGGTGTACAGAACATTTTGGACTCCCCTATGCAGCTGAATTATTGACAGATAATTCTTCTCTGAGACTAAAACAAAAACATTTTACTCAAAAAAAAAAAAAAAAACAAAAAAAACCACAACAACAACAGGAGTATATCAAGAGGTGCACATAGGTCATAAAAGCAAAGCAGTAAAGTGTAAAACATTTGTTTTCAGTTAAGGTATGAAATAATGGAATAATTTACTGCCAGACACTTTAATTTTTTTACTTACACTGTAAAAAAGAATACATTGATTTTATTAATATCTAATTAATAAAAATGAGGCAACAGATTACAAGCAATATTATTAATTAAATTTAACAAATTAGAATTGAGTAATAATTAATCAAATGAATTCCTTAAAAGTTAACCATTTAAAATGAGTAAAATTTACAAAATATCTTTTATTGCCAACATTGAAGACACCTGGTGTTAACAAGCAGAATCACTGAAGGAGAAAACCATAATTAAAGTCACCATTGTGGAGATCAGTGTGTGTTTTAGTTGGGCTCTTGACCTTAAATTATTAACTTTAAGTTTTGTTTGGCTGCTGTACATGAGTTATAACAGCCAGATGAACAAATAGAAAAGGTGATCTGATGGTGTTGGTTGTGTTTTAACAATCATCATTTCACAATCATTAGACCTGAATCACTGAACCTCATATAGAGTCCAATTTATGAGTTAAGTTAACTTTATTAACTACAGCATAATACAGTATAATATTTTTAGCCTTTTCAATGAAATCCAAATGATCAAATCAATAATAAAAAATAAATAGTTTTTTTTTTTTTTTTTTTTTTTGGCACAAACACACATCAAGATTTTGCGTATGAATCTCAGCAATGGTGACAAACAGATCACCTCTGAACATAAGCTCATTATTTATTCATGCAGCAATGCATGATGGGAGCCATGAATGAGTTTTGATTGGTGGAACCCAGAATGCACTGCAACATGCTTTATTATTGTCACCATTGTTGAGAATCACAGGCTGATTATTGATGTCTGTGTGTCTCCTTTTTATGTCAGAGAAACTTTTTAGAAATGATTTGCCTTACATTGTAAAAGTTAAAAAATATTCTGCCGTACAAAGCCAGTGCTGCTATAATTAATAAAGTAAACCTAACTCATAAATTGGACTCTATATGAGGTTCAGTGATTCAGGTCAAATGATTGTGAATTAATGATTATGTTAAAACACAACCAACACCATCAGATGACCTTTTCTCTTTGTTCATCTGGCTGTTATAACTCAGGTACAGCAGCCAAACAAGACTTAAAGTTAATAATTTAAGGGTCAAGAGCCCAACTAAAACACACACTGATCTCCACAATGGTAACTTTAATTATGGTTTTCTCCTTCAGTGATTCTGCTTGTTAACACCAGGTGTCTTCAATGTTGGCAATAAAAGATATTTTGTAAATTTTACTCATTTTAAATGGTTAACTTTTAACGAATTCATTTGATTAATTATTACTCAATTCTAATTTGTTAAATTTAATTAATAATATTGCTTGTAATCTGTTGCCTCATTTTTATTAATTAGATATCAATAAAATCAATGTATTCTTTTTTACAGTGTAGTCTAATCAGGGACAGCCGCTGCAAATTCATTAAATATTGATTATTTAAGTGGATAATCAGGGATGGTGTTGTTATGATATAAAGGATTGAAAGTGTAGGACTGATGAATGTGGAGAACAGCAAGCACTTCATCTATTTAACAATTCAACAATCGTTTTCACACACAATTGTGATTACAGGGGCACATTTAAGACTTGTTTTCTCGTGGCTCCTTGCACAAATATGTTATGACCTCAAAACACTTTATAACATCCCAGCTAACAGACTTTTGTTATAAGAAAGTTCTCCAAATATTCAGTGTTGGTTCTCGGAACGTGAAAAATGACCAGTTTTTGTTTATGTTATGTAAACGTGTTTTAAAAGATATAATGTTCCTCAAACGTTCTTTCAACTTAATTTTGATTTAAAATTCAACATTATTGGAACATTGATTTCTAACATTCCAAGAACATAAAAATGTCCACTTTCCTTAATGTTACTAGAATGTTATTTAAAGGTTAGTGTGACGTTCCTGAAACATTCTTTCAATCATCTTTCGAAAGAGTAATAAGAACACAAACTACAACTTTATTCAGCCTTAGATGAACTGAAGATAAAAGACATGAACTCTGAAGATCTGATGAAACAACTCCACAAACAGCATTACCAGCTTCACTTATTACTAACCAGACTTTATTTCTGTCACACGTCTACAGAAGTTCTTATTGAGAATGAACAGAGGTTTAGATGTTGATGTCTCATTGAAAATGTTTAGTTTGAGGTCACCATCATGGAGATCAGTGTTTGCTTTAGTTGGGCTCTTCACCCTTGACTTTCTTTAAGTTGGTTCTTTCTTTCCAACTCACTGTGTGCTCATATTATGGCCAAAATGTCAGTCTCCAACATCATTAAACAACTCCACAAACAGCATTACCAGCTTCATTTATTACTAACCAGACTTTGTTTCTGTCATATGTGTGGAAAAGCTCTTATTGAGATTAACAGAGGTTTAGATATTGATGATTTATTGAAATAGTTTTGTGTGATGTCACCATTATGGTGATCAGTATGTGCTTTAGTTGGACAGTTTGACTTGATGTTGTAATGTTTTTCTCTGGCTGCTGGAACTGATTGTTATGGCAAAAACAGTAAGAGAAAATATGATCAGATGATGTCAGCTACTTGATGATGATGATGATGATGATGACGATAATTTTATAATAGTTATGTAATTCACTGATCAGCTTCTAGATCATCATTTGTGTTATTAAATTCATATAATTGATTATAGCAATATTTCTGCTGCAATATATCTGACCATGTTTAAATTATAAAATCTGTATAATGATAAAATACCCATTTTTATCTCCTATCACTTAGACACACTTAGACACACTCAAACCTCAAGAAGCAAAACTCCTACAAAACTCATCAGTGGCTCCCAAAATGCATTACGGCATGAAGCATATCATCGTTATTGAGATTCACACGCTGATTTTCTCATTTAAACATGGTTAGATATCATGCTGTAGAAGCAGTACTTAAATCAATTATATGAAATTAGTAACACATGATGGTCTAGAAACTGATCAGTGTATTGCATGATGATTATATCTTTGTCATCATATTTAAGAGAAACAGCCAGAGAAAATCTAACAGTAGACAATCAAGAGTCAAACTGACCAACTGAATTAAACACTGATCATCATAATGGTGACACCAAACCAAACTATTAATTTCAATAAATCATCAACATCTAAACCTCTGTTAATCTCAATAAGAACTTTTCCACACATATGACAGAAATAAATCTGGTTAGTAATAAGTGAAGCTGGTAATGCTGTTTGTGGAGTTGTTTAATGAAGTTGGAGCCTGACATCTGATATTTACACGTCAACACAATTTTAATTTTCCACCAAAATGTGACGTCTGAGCGATGTTGGAGTCCAGGCAGGATACATACATACATGTTGGTTTGGAGCATTGATCAGCGGTTTGCAGAAGCAGTAATGGCATCGAGTGATTTTTGCAGGTTGTGCAAAAAAAACACAAAAAAAACATGAAAGTGAGTGGTATTTACACCCACTCGAGCGATTTCATGAAAGTGAGTGGTATTTACACCCACTCGAGCGATTTCATGAAAGTGAGTGGTATTTACACCCACTCGAGCGATTTCATGAAAGTGAGTGGTATTTACACCCACTCGAGCGATTTGTTTGCTAAGCTAAAGAAGCCGTTGAGCATCGTTGAGAGGTTAAAAGGAATTGGATTGGATTAAACCCACCAATAGCGCGCCAGGTGGATAAGCCAGTTTGTTATTGATCCCCGCTAATTTGTAACTGAAGCAGGATAGAAGAATGAACATCTTTTATGAAGACCCTGGCACCCTGAAACCATTGGGGTTGTCCAGACAGTTTTAGGATTTTTTTGTGGAGTTATGATATTTATTTAATACCCATTCCCTATCCTTAGTTAAGATAAGATTATGCACTTAAGAAATCCTAGGTCCTAACTGAAATTGCCATGGTTACCAAACAGATAAAATATGAATCTAAAGTTAGGGTCTTTCTGTAATGCGTTCCCTGGGGAATAACTAGGAGATATAACCACATAAACATCAACACAAAACAATACAGAACAATGAACAAACTGAAACTGAAGTCTTAAATACATGAGGACACAAAGGAACTGAGGAGCTGATTAACGAGGAGACTTATATGATGTCATCATACCAATTAACACATGGGAAAATGTGGGTCAAAGGAAAACCAGCAATTGAACAATAACTCAGACAAAACATAACATAACTCTGAAAAACCTGTGAACGTGAACATATCTAAACCTGTACCTATTATTCTTGTAGATAATGAACGTCTAAACAGTAATGTGAATATTGTTTGTGACTGTTTGTCATATTTGCTCAAGTAAAAGTATTTACAATAATTTTGTGCAAATACCAGACCCTTGCAGCGCTAGGAAATCTACAGCAGCAAATAAGATAACTGTGGTTGATCCTATTAAACAATCCACTTTTTGCATATTAAAACCCCAAGCTTGTTAATGTTTCTTTCTTGCCCTTTATATTTTTCATAGCACTAATCAGGTCGCTGTTCTCTGCAGTTTTATAAGTTGATGGTTTTTTTTTTTTTTTTTGCTGTACATTGTGGCATTTTTATTAGGGATTGAGCATTTGAGATTTAGCTCTTAAAATGATTCCCTCATCAATGCCCTGAATACTGAACAAGGGAGTTTCCAACCAGCAAGTCTGGGAAATATTCTGATCAAATCATTCTGAATTCACATTATGGTCTCTGTAGCAAAAGTTTATGAAGAAAAACCCTGCATATTTTTTTTCTTCATTGAAAACAAAGGTGAGCCCCATGCTTAATTACATTGCCCATTGTGTCAAAGACGGTTCTTCACCTTTACTCAAATATCTAAAGCACATGATCAAAACTTTCTGACACACCCTCACATTTTACTGACAAGAAGCTTCCTGATAGCACGCTGTAATGTAGTGGGTTGAGTCTGTGAATCTATAAAATCTCTACGCAGTTCTACAGATGCTCATTATCATCATCCTCTTTTGCAACAACAAAGAAGACAACAGGTCATTGAGGGAACGTGAGAATGTCTGAAGATACAACAGATGTTGAGGACATTCTTTGTGACATAAAAAGGGTTTACAAGAAACATGAAGGTAATGTTTTCACTTGATGAAATTTACACTTTTTTATTTCTATTTACAAATGACATTTTAGCAAAACATAAGAATGTAATAAATGGTTACCTATTAAATTATAAATATTTATTGTAAGTTTTCAATTCACAATCTGTATAACCCAGTTTGAAGACCAGGGCTAGTAAACGTTTTTGTCCCATTATTCCCTAGTTAAAGTTATATTTCACCCAATAATGAAAACTCTGTCATCAATTATTCACCCTCAAGTTGTTCCAAACATCTTTAAATTTCTTTGATTTGCTAAGCACAAAGAAATATTTTTTAAAGAATGTTTGAAACCAAACAGTTTTGGGGCACCATTGACTTCTGTAAGCTCGCGCTCGATCGGCCCAAAACCGGCATCCGACCAGTGCAGAAGGTCTCTAAGTGTTACTGTCTTTTTTCGAGGCAAAGTATTTTTTGATTAAATGCAATACATTTGAATACGTAGTATCTCGTTATTTCATCTGACTCCATAAATGAAAAAGTTTGAATGATATCTGTGCATTATTAAATGTGAGCGAATCTTTGACTATTCCTTTTAACTCTTTAATGAAAATAATGCCAAAGTCAGTTAGAATAATCGGTAACACTTTATAATAACTGCATGCTATTAATCATTAGTTAAGCATTAGTAAACAGTCAATTTGTCATTTATAAAGCATTAATATACATTAATAAGCAGTTTATAAATACAGTTATAAATGCTTTGTTCTTGATTTATAAGCATATCTATAATGTGTTTAATAATTGCATTTTCATACTTTATTAATGATCAATTTATCATTTCTAAATGAAGTATTGCATTATTTACAATCCGGTTATTTAGGAGTTGTCAGTGGTTCATAAGATCACTTAGAAAGTGTCAGTAAAAGATTAATAAACGGTTTAAATACATATTATTATTCAGACACATAGTAATAGTTACTTAGTGTGTTAGTAAATGCTTTATTAACATGTATTTCTACTGTGATTCAGGGTTAATTCAGGTAGTTATAAAGCATTTAGTAGTGGTCAGTTCACTATTTTTGTGAGCTCATCTAAAGTGAGGACTAGTTATGCTTTGTAAAACATTTATAAAGGAGATTTAAAGACTGTTAATATTTCTAAGTTCTGTATCGCTGTATTGTGTTTGTTTCCTTTTTCTGTTTAGAAGATCAATGAGTCTTTAAATCTCCTTTATAAACACTTTACAAAGCATAACTAGTCCTCACTTTAGATGAGCTCACAAAAATAGTTAACTGACCACTACTAAATGCTTTATAACAACCTGAATCTACTACATTTACTTACACTTTCTAAGTGATCTTATTAATCAATGACAACACCTGGTTTGTAAATATGGTAAATAATGTAACTGGTTTGTAAATAATGCTATACTTCATTTAGAAATGATAAATTGATCATTAATAAAGTATCAAAATACAATTATTAAACACATTATAGATATGCTTATAAATCAAGAATAAAGCATTTATAGCTGTATTTATAAACTGCTTATTAATGTCTATTAATGCTTTGTAAATGATGAATTAACTGTTTAGTAATGCTTAACTAATGATTAATAGCGTGCAGTTATTATAAAGTGTTACCGTACAAACAAATGTATCAATTTATTATGTCATGCAAATGTATCATGCCAATTTCATAATCAATTCAAAGATAATCGATACAAAACATCAAATGCTCTGGAATAAAGAGAAGAGATGCAAGCCCAACATTAAGATGAATGTGATGTAAAGTGAGACTTTTGTCTCAAATGGTGAGTAATTTCCAGCAAGATCCTGTCTTCTCAGGGTCTGGTCTGGTGTTTCTTGAAGTCTGTGTTCAGAATGATTTGGTTTAATTCCCTCCAGAAGCGTCTCACACGATTGTATTCCCAAACACCAGCATCCGAACACAAGAGAACATGACAGCGCTTATTGTGTTTCGTCTGACGCTCTGTGACAAACTCATTTATGATGGAGGGAAAAGAGTCACAGTAATATTTTATACATTTTAATAAATTATCCCAGGATTTAGACTAAACTTAAGAAAATGTATTTACATAAAATCCGTTCTCAGACTGAAATGAACATATGCAAACCTTTCTCTGCCATTCTACAATTTTTGAAAACTATCACTTGTGAATCCTCACTAATATTTTCTTATTGTTAAGGCTACTGCTTTTTTAAGCCGACACTAAATATTTCTATGAAAGAATTTCTAAAAAGACAAAATGTCTCTCCGCAGAGAAAAGAAAGACAAAAATCGCTGAAGATTTGCAAAACATCATACAGAAATACTCCCTAGACTTTTCAAAGGACATCATGAAGGTAAGAGATGCATCTATAGGAGAGGAGAACGTTTCCTGGATATACTGTAGTAAATTTAGCCTAAATGTCACTAGTCATATGAATATGTGGTGTTTAACTGCAGGGCTGCCTGGCTGGAGTGATATTGATGTCATGGGCTGAAAATGCACATATTTGATAGCCTACACAGCAAAATCCCCAGTGTTAAATTAACACTCTCAGTGTTTATATGAGTCCACACTCAGAGTGTTATAAGTAACACTGAAGCAGTGTTAAAGTTAATGAGATAATTAAGTGATTAATTTAGTGATGATTGACCATTATTGAAGACACCTGATGTTTGAAGACCAGTGTCTGCTTTAGCTGGGCTCTTGACCCTTTCATTTTTAGACTTTATTTACTCTAACTGAGTTATAACAGCCAGATGAACAAAGAGAATAGGTGATGTGTTGGTTGTGTTCTAACATAATCATTATTAAACAATCACTTATCCTGAATCACTGAACTCATATAGAGACAAAATATTAAGTTAACTTTACTTAATTAATTATAGCAACACTATCCATGAACAGCATTTTTTAAAAAGTAAATTTACAATATAATCCAAATGATATCTTGAAAGTTGTTCTTAGACAAAAAAAAAAAAAAAAATTGACACACAGACGTCAAGAATCAGCCTGTGAAACTCAACAATGGTGACAATTATGAAGCATGTTGCTGTGCATTCATGGCTCCCATCATGCATTGCTGCATGAATAAATAATGAGCTTATGTTCAGAGTTGATGTTTATCTGAATATGCTGTTTGTCACCATTGCTGAGATTCATGCGCTAATTCTTTGTCTGTGTGTGCCTACTTAAAAGATTAAACTTTTTTTTTTTTTGTATCAAAACAAGTATTACGAAGTCATTTTGATTTCATTGAAAAGACTAAAAATATAATGATGTACAAGGCCAGTACTGCTATAATCAAAAAAGTAAACCTAACTCAGAAATTAGGCTGTGTTCATTGTTACAAGTCAAATGATGACTATGTTAAAACACAACCAACACCATCAGGTCACCTTTTCGCATTGTTCTTCTGACTGTTATCACTCAGTTACAGCAGCCAAACAAAATCTTAAGTAAAAATTAAAGGCCAAGAGATAAAGCAAACACTGTAAAGGGGTGGTTGATTATGATTTCACTTTTCTAACTTTAGTTAGTGTGTAATGTTGCTGTTTGAGCATATACAACATCTGCAAAGTTACAACGCTGAAAGTTCAAAGCAAAGGGAGATATTTGCTTTTAAAGAAATCACTTTTTAAGGACTACAACAAACGGCTGGTAGAGACTACACCACATTCCTCCCGGGTTAGTGACATCACCAACCCTAGAATTTACATAAACCCCGCCCCCTGAACACGATTTATAGATTATCATGACAGAATATGCTAATCATGACTAGAAGATAACTACAAATGAGCTACATAAATTCATCAACTAACCATTCAGAGATGTCCTGTTACATTTTACATGTTGTCACTTCTTGAGTCTCTCCATCATTGTCTGAATCCGGTTTGAACATAAAAGGTTAAAAGTTTTTGAATTTTTCAGTGCATGTTTGTATGAGTAGAAGCTGTTGTAGCTCCGCCCACTGTGCTGGGAGATGCAGCTCATTTGCATTTAAAGGAACAGACACAAAACTCTGTGGGTTTTTGCTCACCCTCAAAAATGGACAATTTTAACATGCTATATAAAAATATCTGTGGGGCATTTTGAGCTAAAACTTCACATACACACTCTGGGGACATCAGAGACTTATTTTACATCTTGTGAAAAGGGCATTATACCACCCCTTTAACACTGCTTTAGTGTTACTTATGACACTCTGAGTGTGGACTATAAACACTGAACAGTGTTACTTTAACACTGGGGATTTTGCTGTGCATGATGTTTCAAGATAAATATTTTAAACAGTAATTTCAATCAGTTGGCTAAGGATTTATTAAAACATTAAAATAAACTCATAACAAACACGTCCATGATAAATGTCACATTTAGCTATTTTATGGATGTTGTGTTTGCTCTCTTCTTATGACCATTTTCTTTAGATCAGTTTTTTTTTTTTTATAAATAAATCAATAAATCAATAAACAAACAAACAAATAAATAATAATATTTCCTATCCTGTAGATCTTCAATGACCCCATTCATGGTCAGATTGCGCTGCACCCCCTGCTGGTGAAGATGATCGACACTCCTCAGTTTCAGAGACTCCGTCACATCAAACAACTGGGAACAAAATATCTGGTGTTCCCTGGAGCAACTCACACTCGCTTCGAACACTCCATTGGGTAATCTTTTTTTGTTTAACTCTTTTTCGAGTCTGAACCTTTGCATTGTTCTTCCTTGAAACAAAGTCACTTTTGTTTTGTTTGTTTTGTGTGTGTGTGTGTGTGTGTGTGTGTGTGTGTTTGTGTGTGTGTGTGTGTGTGTGTGTGTGTGTGTGTGTGTGTGTGTGTGTGTGTGTGTGTTAGTGTGGCGTATTTAGCAGGACGTCTTCTCAGAAGTCTTGATGAGAATCAGCCTGAGCTCAACATTACCAAACAAGATTTCCTGTGTGTTCAGATCGCGGCTCTGTGTCATGACATGGGTGAGTCGCACAAACATTTGCATATTTACTCTGAAAATCTTTGAAGAAATCAAGCACACACAGGTGTGTATTTCATTGATATTGCTATATATGTTGTTTTAAACAAAAAAAAAGTAATGTGTATTTAAATGAGAAATGATTTTCATGCCATAAAGTGCTGTGGACACCCTGGAGTTATAGCTAGAAAGTGGTTTAAAAAGTACCATTATGTCTTTTCAGTTTGTTCTCTTATTTGTTTGAGAGAAGTTTCCAACATTAAAGTTTTTCATACACCCCAAATACACAGCAAAACTAAGCATAATTTCTCATAGTCTCATAGTCAATATATGAAAAAAAAAAAATATTATTAAATTATTTAAGTTAAAATTGAAAAGTAATTTAAAACTCATTACCTTTTTGTCGTTTCAGGTCATGGTCCGTTCTCTCATTTGTTTGATGGCATGTTCATTCCTGAAGTCCAGCCTGGTGAGTATCTGAGGTTTTTCACATCAGTCATTTCAGCTGTGTATGAAAGCAATAAATTCTTCTTCTTCTTCTTCTTCTTTTTCTTCTTCTTCTTCTTCTTCTTCTTCTTCTTCTTCTTTTTCTTCTTCTTCTTCTTCTTCTTCTTCTTCTTCTTCTTCTTCTTCTTCTTTGGGTTTTAACGGCAGCCTGCATCCTTGACGTTGCTTTACTGCATTACAATTATAATAATACTTGTTAAAGCCAATGAATGTTTACAGTAAATAAAAGCCTTTACAGCTAAACCACATGCAAGGCAAATACAGAATCATGACACTATATATGCTAAAATAACTTTTTTATTATACATATAAAACATTAGCATCATTAAAAATTCAAAATCGCATCACATTATGTCATAATAACATAATCCATTATTTACAAATCACAATTATTTTGTCAAGAATTAAAAAATAAGTTAAACATTGTAGCAGTGTGTGTGTGTGTGTGTGTGTGTGTGTGTGTGTGTGTGTGACTGAGACAGTCAAATCATCTTCACTAAATGAGTTGGTGTACGTAAGTACTTTATTCAACCTTACATAATACCTAAAATCTCTTTTCATTTCTCAGATTCCCCTTGGGAGGTAAGCATCATAACTCTCCTGTACAGCTACAGTATAAATATATGCTGATACACACAGTCTGTGAGCTACATAGCATGTATACTAAAATCAAATTATTCCCTCATGAATAAATCTCTTAACGAGTAAAACTGACTGTGTCTATATTATGATTGACTATACACAACATTATTATATTATTTGCAAATTTGTTTTTAAATAATTATTAAGCTGTTATTGTCCCTGCTTGGTTCATTAAAGGTGCATTAAGCAACTTTTCATGTTAAAAATACCTGTTTTCTAACCCATACATGCTTAAACAATTGCCCGATGGGCTGAATGAGCCCTTCTCTGATCACTGAGATTGTCTCTATAATCCTGTAAAGTAAAATAAATAAGAGGGATTCGGGCCGGAATTTTAGACTGGGCGTGACGTCATGCGCGTTCACGGCACGCTCACATAGCTATGTCTGCCAGGTTTGTGTATTCGCCGGCATTCTCCGTAGAAGATGGATTGTAAGAGACCTGCTTGTACTGTAGTTCATTTCAAACACCAACGCAAACTCCACGTAAGATAAAAAAAAGAAAACTTTTGTCTAGTGCAACCAAAAGGGCCAAATTGGACTCAGACAGGCGTCGGAATCAGACGAGAGTAAACATAGGGAAGGCTGATATATAAGTTAGATAATTAGACACAAATTTTGAGCAAATTACTGCTTAATTAGGATGTATTGCTATTGGAATATGCTACTTAGCAGATCAATAAAACAGGCTAAACCCCCGCAAATCTTCAGCGGATTAGCCTGTTTGGCTTTTATGGTAACGTCATAGTGCCATTTAATTTTTTATTACCTTGAGACAATTGAGTGTACTTTTTTGACCAACTGTGTAGCTTTGAGCTTTTACAAAGTAACAACTTATATTGTTCATGAACGTGTTTCCATAATAATACAATCATAAGTGGATACAGTAAACACATAACACAGTTCAACATGGAGATAGATGGAAATAAAAAACGAAGTTTTCTACTACCCCCGTTTTTCCCTCACACACAAGTGTGTAATTTACTCAGTTGCCTTTCCTTTCACATATTTAAAATGACTTGCAGATTTATAACTTTCTTACCTCTGAAGACATTATGATTGTAAACAAAAGATTTGCGGCTGATGCTCCTTTGGTTATGAATAGCTCGTGCTCGTGCAAGCGTGCGTGTGCGTGTGGTCCATGAGCGACGCGTGCACATCTCTGGCTGCAGTTTCGCTTGCCGCCAGAGGTGGCATAGTTCTGCAAAAACTCAGAAAGTTGCTTAATGCACCTTTAAGATACTCTTGTAAGAAAAATAACATTAGAATAAAGACTTCTAAGGTTATGCAGTTTATGTACACTTTAATTGTACTTCGATGTGCATTTATGTTCATCTTCTGAAGCATGAGAAAGCCTCTGTCGACATGTTTCACTGCATGAGAAAGAAGAATGGACTGGACAAAGAGATGAAACACTATGGACTAAATCTAGATAAAGACATCAAATTTATCGAGGAATCAATTAAGGGATGCAAAAATTTAACTCCGGTAAAATGTGTTTATTGTGCTTTTTCAGCCAGTTTTAATCAGAATACAGTATTTAAGTCGATCAATGTATTTTCCATCTTGCAGTGGCCAATGGAAGGGAGGACTGAAGACAAGTCGTTCCTGTATGAGATTGTGGCGAATAAACTCAACGGCGTTGACGTGGATAAATGGGACTATCTGGCTCGGTAAGCTGTATTTTGTTTAAATTGTTTGAACAGCTAGAGACAAAGTACACTCCAACAAAATAAATCCAACAGTTGTTCCAACTAACCCCTTTTAATTAACTTTTCTTAATGCATTAAGTTATTTGTAAAAATCTAGTAATCTGTAATATTCACATGCCTTGGTTACTCAGAAATAGCCTGACTACGTCAGACTTTGTACTGCCGCTCAATTTCAGTTCGCTTCTGTACTCAGTCTGAGACAGCGTCATAGCTTTCCGTTTTCCTCCGGCCTGAAAACAGCCGGCCAGTCAACGAACAGAGGGCGGGCTGAGAGCCGTGACGTAGACGCTGATTGTACCGTAGATGCGTAGATTTACTTCACATAATCTGCAAAAGTCGTTCACAGCCATGTTCACTCCGGTATTTCGCTCGATGGTTTTGTTTTCACATCATACATGTGTTTACAGTGGAAGCTAGATGCGGCTGAGCATGCGCATAACACACGCCATAACCAAACGTTATGTGATTGGCTTACGGGTAACCAATGATTTTAAACTTCAGACAAGATCATTTTAAAAAGTGACATATAATATGTAATATATATATATATATATAACATCAGGTGTCTTCAATAATGCTCAATCATCACTCAATCAATCACTAAATTATCTCATTAACTTTAACACTCTTGAGTCTGGAGCCAAATAAACTCCCAGGAGAGTTCATTTAAAACTGGAGTTTTTGCTGTGTGAGTTCATGGTTGGAATAAATATATGGCAGGACTTTTACTTTCTGACCGCTGGACTTTCCACCTCTGGCCAGTACACAGCAAAATCCCCAGTGTTAAATTAACACACTCCTCAGTGTTTATATGTGTCCACACTACAGGGTGTTAAAAATTAACACTGAAGCAGTGTTGAAGTTAATGAGATAATTGAGTGATGATTGGCCATTAGTGGTGACACCTGATGATAACAAGCAGAATCATTGAAGGAAAGAGAAACAAGAACAGAAAAAAGAGAAACACAAGAACTACTGACTTTGAACCATTATTGCACTTATTATTTTACCAGTTTGACTTTATTTCTGTCATACATCTACACACGGTCTTATTTAGATTTAACAGAAGTTTAGATGGTAATGTTTTATGGAATGTTTCGTTTCATGTCACCATTATGGTGGTCAGTGTTTGCTTTAGTTGGGCTCTTGACCCTTTACTTTTGAACATTAGTATTTCTCTGGCTGCTCCAACTCTGTGCTTATAGAGCATATGTGTTGTGGCAAGAGAAACTATGATTTGGGCTGTGTTTCCTGAAAACATCGCAAGCCTAATTTGATCGTATAGACCAGGGGTGGGGAACGTTGATCCTGGAGGGCCATTGTCCTGCAGAGTTTAGCTCCAACCCTGAATAAAACATTTGGCTGCCTGCAACTTCAGTAATCCTCAAGACATTGATTAGCTTCAGGTGTGTTTGATTAGGGTTGGAGCTAAACACTGCAGGACAATGGCCCTCCAGGATCAACGTTCCCCACCTCTGGTATAGACCATTTGTTGCAGTTGGTCTGCAATCAAGTTAAGTTTAAGATGCTTTTGGAAATTCAGCCCTGGTTATGTTTCAGTGATGAAATTACTAGTGACCTGATTCAATGATGTCACCCAGCATTATAAACTGGTTATCTAATTGTTTTATTAATTTTTCACTACAGTAGTTACTTCCAGCAATGTTTTAAAGATCTGAAGGATTTAAAATCACACACTGACATCAAGAATCTACATATGAATCTCAACAATGGTGACAATCAAACAAATGCTTAATGTTGCAGTGCATGATGGGAGCCACCAATCAGAACGCATCAATGGCTGACATCATGCATTGCAGCATGAATAAATTATGCAGCTGAATTGTCCTGTAATTTTCATTGTTTTTTCTGTTGGCTTTTATTTTGCTATTGTTTTGTTCTGACTTTAGTAGCTTGTATTGTGATGTTCAGAGTTGATCTGTTCGTCACTAGTTTGTTTATTGTCACCATTGTTGAGATTCATATGCTGATTCTTGATGTCTGTGCGTTTAAACACAATAACTTCTTTGCTCAAAGTATTTTCAAAATTTTTCATATTGCTGTTGGATCTCAAACTGTAGAATCTCAGAGCTACAATCACCAATACTAAAACAAGACATCAAGCATATAGTCAAAGATTTAGACTCTCACATCAGTGAATCAGGTCACTACATGATAATGTTTTTATCATCAAAACATATTGTGAGCAGGTCATGTTTTCTCTTGCAGTAACAAATGTGCTTTATAAACACAGAGTTGTAGCAACCAGAGAAAAACTAATATTAAAAAATGAAAAGGGTCAAGAGCCCAACTAAAGCAAACACTGACCACCAAAATGGTAACTTGAAAAGAAAAATCCCATAAAATATTACCGTCTAAACTTCTGTTAAATCTCAAGAACTTTTGTCGATGTATGACAGAAATAAAGTCAAACTGGTAATAATAAGTGCAATAATGTGTAATGACTCAAAGTCAGTAGTTATTGTGTTTCTCTTTTTTCTGTTATTGTTTTTTCTCTTTCCGTCAATGATTCTGCTTATTAATATCAGGTGTCACCACTAATGGCCAATCATCACTTAATTAATCACTTAATTATCTCATTAACTTCAACACTGTTTCAGTGTTAACTTAATTATCTCATTAACTTCAACACTGCTTCAGTGTTAATTTTTAACACCCTGTAGTGTGGACACATATAAACACTGAGGAGTGTTAATTTAACACTGGGGATTTTGCTGTGTATAAACATTAATTCATTCAAATGAATGAATGAATGAATGAATGAATAATTCAAGACAAGTAAATTCTGATTTCATGATCATGATATTCAGAACAGAACAAGAATAAAAAAATAACTATAAACAAGCCAAAGCGAAATAATTTAAAGCGAAAGTGAAAGTAAACGGCGTTGGGCTCACGTAACTCTCTCATTAGAATCAAAATGTTTCAACATTCGCGATGTATTTGGATAGTAAACTATTCTTTATTATAGGCTTTGTACTTCACTCACGTTCCAATATTGACGGAAAAAATCATCCTCTTCACACGCAAAAATGTGCTTGGAAACATCACAGTGGAGCTCTGCTTACTGTGAATGGTACAAATTGTACTACTGACTATTTAAACAGAGCAGTGTAATTTTTATATGTTAGGTTGACTATTTAATTATATATTTATTACGGCTATAATGAACAGGCTGTGATGTCAAGATTGCAATGCTGGAATGTGTGTGTGTGTGTGTGTGTGTGTGTGTGTGTGTGTGTGTGTGTGTGTGTGTGTGTGTGAGGCACGGGCGCAATCGAACAGTGGAAACATAAAAACATACGTCATGTTCATACAAGACATCATTCAAACTGCAAAGTGTTGCAAAACACTGGATATTTTGCAAATAATTTAATATGTTTTGTGATATGTTTTACAGTTTGTTTTCAGAAGTTTCAAAGAGTTAGTAAAAGAGTAAAGAAAAAGTTAAAACTTTAAGTATCTATTTTTAATTATTTATTTTGTATTAATACATAACCTCATTGTATTAATTTATAATGTAACACTATAGCGTGACATTTGTGTCATTAATCGTCAAGCTCAGGTGACTCCGCGTGGTGGGAGGGGGCCCCCAAATCAAATTCTGCTTAGGGCCCCCAAAAGGCTCGGGCCGGCACTGGCTGAACTTATAATATTCTTCTTGCATGGTCTTCAGATGTTTTCATAAAGATCTTTCTGTGGAAGAAAAAGAAAGTAAGAAATGTAAAAAATACATTTTCGATTATAGATTTAATTAAAACATAAATTAACTGCATTTAGTCTTAAATCACTGTCAGCTGCATCTTGCTTAAAAAACAACAACACTGCTATTGCATGATGCAAAATCAAAAGAGGAGAGCAGCAGTTAAAGCTATATGTTAGCGTAATAAATTAACAATTTTGTGTACTTTAAATATTTGTAAAGGAGGATATGGATAATGAATTAAGCATGTCACAGAGATCATCATATAAATGCAAGGAAACCTTAAAATTAATTATCCAGCAAACCACATTAACAGTTTTACTGCTATTATTATTTTCTCTGCCTTGTTTGCCTAATGTAACGTTACCCTGTCCTCAGGATGTCAACAACAGTCTCTCTCTCTGTCAAACACACAGACGCAAAGCACACTCTCTGTTCACTTATTTGAGCCATGTACATAACACTAATGGCATATGGCAGCTAATATTTTACTCATGAATGTAGATTTTTACTCGCATTTGCAGGTGTATAAGACCCTGTGACTTCCATATCAGCGCACAATCAACCAACCTCAGACTATATAAGCTAGGCGTGTGGCGCTGACAAGATAACAGAGGCAAGCAAATTACAAATCTTTTGGCTAATCTTACCATTAAATAAGTTAGCATATGTGCTATGTCATATCAACACGATAAACACCAAAAAAAACAACAACAACAAACAAAAAAAAACTTACCTTGAGCTCAATGCTTCGTGGTCCCGCTGGAAGACATTGAATTTGATTTCCGTGAATCCCGCCTGGACGTTGGCGCATGCGCAATTTGCAACCACTGAACTAATATATTGGGGTATGTTATTCTCATAATTTTAATGTTGCAGATATTACTCTTAATAAATAGGTAGTGTAGTTAGAATGTACCCATTTTATGTTGAAGTTTTATTGAAAATAATAGTTTGATTTGATAGTCACCATTATGCTGATCAGTGTTTGCTTATTTGGTCACTTTACTTTTTTGAGTTTTATTTTGCCTGCTTTAAATTAAGTTCCTAAAGCACATTTGTTATGGCAAAATGCTGTTTCAATTAATGTAATCTAGAGTGTAATCTTTGATTAAATTAGAGTTGAGTGGTATTTGAAATAGTTGATTATAGTGGCCCTCTGGTTCTAACAATTTGAGCTCCCACATAATTCTGTCTCTCTCACTCACTCACTCACTCACTCACTCACACTCTCACACACACACACACACACACTTTTGTTGTGACTTTTTTTGTAGCCTGTTTTGTAAAATTTCTGTAAAAAATACAGTAAAATATAAACATATTTACAGAACAACTTGTAAACTTTAGAGTGTAAAACTGTAATTTATAAAAACGCTGTTTAAACCAGTAAACCAACAAGGCACATTACTACTAATATCTGTGTTGTACCTTTACCATATACTGACAACCACCATAATAATGCAGGTGGTAAATGAGGAAGCCACATGAAGAATCATGAAGAAGTTCTTGAATAATGCAATAAATATTCATTAAACAATATATGTAACATAAAACTCAAATGCACATAACTGATAACAAAAACTATTAAGAAATAAAATGATATATATATATATATATATATATATATATATATATATATATATATATATATATATATATATATATAAAAACTTACAATGTGAAGTGTCATGCAGGGAATTCTGGGAATGTCAGTTTACACTGTAAATTCTAAGTAGATTTTTTTTTATTTTATACTTTTAAAAACTGTAAAATTACATGAAATTTCCAGTTAGATCTTATAGTTTCTTATAAATTTCCAGTTCCCTATATATGGTACAGAAACTTACTGTTAACCTATTAACTGTTATTTTTCCATAGTGTTTTTACAAAAAAAAAAAAAATAAATTACACATTTTTTTTTCATAATGTAATATTAAAAGGTCATGAGCCCAAAGACAGCAACACACAGATCATCATAATGGTGACTTCACAATAAACATAACATTCCATCTAAGGGGCTGTTTACACTACGCCATTTTTAACTAAAAACGTAAAACTTTTCATTTGTTTTGGCCATTCGTTAACACAACAACAGTTTTTGGGTGCTTGAAAACACAAAGTTTTGAAAACAGGTTTCAGAGTGCAAGTTTCCATGTAAACAACAAAAAAATGAATCTCTGAAGACGATGACGTCATGCACATGGGTATTATGTGTTCAATCTATAGTGTTCCGGGGGGGAGCCAAGATGGCGTCCTAGTTAGACGTGCTTTCTGCGTCCTCGGTAAATTTGGAATTTGCAGCTGGAAATTATGACTTAGCTCGTAATTTTTTCCATTAAGTATGAAGATACGGCCATGTAATGCATAACAAATATACCCTTTGTATTTTAACGAGATTGAAAAACAAACTTTTTGAATGGGCAAAAGGAGAAGGAGGAAACATCACTCCCCTCCTCATAACGCTGACGCTAACAAGATGGAACTTACGTGCGAGTCCGAGATGGGGGACGCTGTCCCCCTGTCCCTGGTTGATTTCCCTTTGCCTGAAACACCTCAAAAAACCGATTCGCCGGCTAAGAAAAGGAATAAAGTTGGTGCGAAGTCTGAGAATTCTTCGGAAGTGCTTGAAGCTATCCATGCGCTTAGCCTGAAACTCGATCAAACCAATCTGAAGATTTCGGCGATTGAGAAAAACACGGAGTTAACTTCGGCCAAGGTGGACAGTTTAGCTACTTCGGTGCAACAGCTCATCGTTGAGGTTAACACTCAGGACGAAAGATTATCTGTGATGGAGAAAGAGATGCATGCTCTAAAAGCTGAAAATGTGGTTTTGAAGGCTAGTATAGCCGAGTCTCAACGTTACAGTCGAAGATGGTCCCTCAAATTGCATGGTTTGAAAGAGGCTGATGGTGAAGATGTCCGACGGATAACTATTAATGCGCTTGCCAATGTTGCTCCTGATATTCACGACCAGCTGGATCGGGTGATAGATGTAGTCCATCGTCTTGGTCGTAAGTCTACATCGTCGGATATGTCTCGCAAACGGCCCATTGTAATTTTATTCTCGATGCGCCGTTATCGGGACGTGATTTGGAGGGCTGGGAAAAACTCCAGATTCTTACTGGACAACGGACTTCGCATCTCCGAGTTAATGTCACCTGAAGACAAAGCAGCTAGAGAGAAAGTGTGGCCGATGGTCAAGAAGGCACGAGAGGAAGGTAAAAGAGCAATATTTCGTGGTCCATATGCGTACATCGAGGGGAAAAGAATTGACGCTAATGACTGAATAATATCCGTTTGAAAGTTGAAACACCACAAGAGTTATCTTCAAACTTTTCCACATGCCGGGCTATTTTTTTTTTTTTCTTCTCGCGGAATGTTTACAGCCTGCTGCATTTCTGGGGACTTGGTCAATTTCAGCTTCAAGACATTAGGTCTTGAAGCTTGGTAAGTTGTGAATTAATCTTTTTTTTGTCTCATTTTGTTCTGAATCTAGTTTTTATTTTTTTATTTTTTTATTTTATGGACTTTAAGTTTAATTCTTTAAGCATAGCATCTTTGAATGTAAGGGGCGTTCGTGATATTACGAAGCAAAAGGCTTTATTTATTTTCTTTAAACAATCTGATGCAGACATTATCTTCTGTCAAGAGACTCATTCTACGGACCTGGATGAAAAATTTTGGAAAGCTCAGTGGGGTAACTCCATTTATTTCAGTCACAGATCCTCACATTCAGCTGGAGTTATGGTTTTGATGAACATATTTAAAGGAGACGTTCTTAACTCTGTCACGTGTGAAAATGGAAGATGGGTTATTTTGACCGTGAAATTGGACAACTCTACATTTATACTGTGTAATATATATGGTCATAATTCCAGAGCATTGAATAAGTCCTTATTTGCAAAGGTTTCTGATACTATTCAATGTAAATATGATACATTCCAAGCTTCATTTGTTATATTTTCAGGCGATTTTAATGAATGCATGGATAATTTGAATGATAGATATCCTCCTCGTTCTTCTCAAAGTGACGTACAATCTAACCTCACATCTCTGTGCGCCAACTTGTCACTTACTGATACTTCCCACTAAGCAAAATTATGTCCAAAAGACGTCTTTTCAACGTCTTTGTTACAAAAATCGGACGTTGAAATGACGTCCACTGAGCAGCCAGAATGAAAGTTTTTATGACGTCTTTTTTTGACGTGTTCTGCACGTCCGATATAGACGTTTATCGAACCTTCGTACAAGTTTAAAACTAGTTCAGATGTGGCCATTGTGGACATATTTCAACATCATTTATGGTCTCATTTAGACATAATTACTTTGACTATTGCTGTCAGATGATCTTAGTGAGAATTAACAGAGGTTTAGATGTTGATATTTGTTTAATTTGAAGTGTCACCATTGTGGTGATCAGTGTTTGCTTTAGTTGGGCTCTTGGTCCCCGTTACTTTTACTTTAACTTTTATTTGACTGCTGTAACTGTGTGTTTTTAAAACACAATTGTTGTGGCAGAGAAAGCCAATAATAAGTAAGATCAGCTGTTTTCAGCTTATTGATGATGATGAAATCATCACAGAACAAGCATCTAATGTTGTCAGATGCTTTGGCATTCATAACCACCAACCTTGTGGGACTGCAATATTGATGCCTAAAGCATTAGAAATGATCACTTATTTGAATGTGTATAAAAAGCATGTGCAGAAGATGTTTTGAGCAAGTGTATCATGTAGTCACACACGGACATCAAGATTTTGGATATGAATCACAACAACGGTGACAATCAAAACAAAAAAGCTTGGGAATTAAGGATGAGTTTTGTACTATGAAAGCTACCCATCATGCATTGCAGCATGAATCTTTTATTTTATTTTAAATTGTCACCATTGTTGTGAATCATGTGCAAAATCTTGATGTCTGTGTGTGACTATATGATACATTTGCTCAAAACATCATGTGCACATGCGTTATATACCTTCAAATAAGTGATCATTTTAATGCTTTTGGCACCAATATTGCAGTTCCCCAAGGTTGGTGGTTATTAATGCCAAATATAAACACAAAACTTTAAACACAATATTAGATGCCCATTTTGTGATGATTATGTCGTCATCATCAACATTGAGCTGATAACACTCAAACTTTTTCTAGGCTTTCTCTGCCACAACAATTGTGTTGCACAAACACACAGTTAAAGCAGTCAAATAAAAGTTAAAGTAAAAAGAAAGAGGACCAAGAGCCCAACTAAAGCAAACACTGATCACCACAATGGTGACACTTCAAATTAAACAAATATCAACATCTAAACCTCTGTTAATTCTCACTAAGATCATCTGACAGCAATAGTCAAAGTAATTATGTCTAAATGAGACCATAAATGATGTTGAAATATGTCCACAATGGCCACATCTGAACTAGTTTTAACCTTGTACGAAGGTTCGATAAACGTCTATATCGGACGTGCAGAACACTTCAAAAAAAGACGTCATAAAAACTTTCATTCTGGCTGCTCAGTGGACGTCATTTCAACGTCCGATTTTTGTAACAAAGACGTTGAAAAGACGTGTTTTGGACATAATTTTGCTTAGTGGGTTGGCGTTTCTACAACCCTGGAAGATCGGAATATACATGGTCTAATAAAAACAAATCTTTGCAATCTAGAATTGACTTGTTCCTAATTTCTACATCCGCTTTACAATTTGTTAAGGATATTGTTCATACTTATGCCCCTTTAACTGATCATAAGCTTATTTCTTTAACGCTCACAGCAGTGATGCGCGGGTTGATCCGAAATGAGCGGGTGCCTGCGGTCACCCGCGGTTACCCGCGGTTACGAGTCATCCAAAAATATTTTTAATGATATTCGGGTCGCGGTCGGTCGGGTCGTTTGAAATAAAGATGCCAATTAAACCTTTGTAATTTATATAGTTCTAGACACAATTTTCTATGAATACGTTTTAAATTTAATTTACACTTTATTGGCTGAATAACTGGCGCGAAGATGACGCACGAGCTCAGTCTGCAGGTAGAGATGGAGGCGGCAAGAGAAAAGGTGAAGACTGGGGAGTGGAAGCTCCGCAAATACACAAATAGAAAGAGCAAAGTGTGGGAGACATTTGCCGAAATGAAAGATGATGGCCAAAGTGCTGGCTTTGTCATGTGTAGGCCTACTTCTTGCGATGCTATTTACACATTTGATAACCACAAAACTGGCACGACCAACCAGGCACGGCGCCAGGATTCCAGTTTTGGATAAGCCAGACCAATTGTGGGTGGGCCTTAAATTAAAAACGTTAAATTAAAAAAAAAATTAAAAAACGTTATCCAATCACTGCTTAACCTAATAAAAAAAATATTTACTAATATAGCCTACTGTTATATTATCTGTGCGTATACATAATATAGATTTTAATAGCTTGATGCTCTTTAAATATTGTGTTGCATTGTTAAAGTAAATCCGCGATCGCTCTCCATGGTTCTGACCAAAGAAGAGCGCTTTGGAATCTCCATTATGCATACCTGGGCTGCATTTTCCGATAACATTGTCTCTTAGCGCGCTGCGATAACTTAACTAAAGGTGTACTACCACTAAAGGTATATCATTGCTAGGCGTCTTCAGGGCTATCATCCACTCGCGAGGCAGAGGCGCTGAGAGGCAGAGGCGCTGGCGCCCTCCTAGCAACGGCGCTGTTTTTGGTAAAACAAGTTTTGTTTTATAGAAAACTCTTTTTAAAAGATTTTCGTTTTGTATAAATTGTATCTTAATTTTGAACAATGTTTTATCAATCAATTGCCCGTATTTATTAAATAAGCAAATATATAGCAGACAAAATAAGGCGCCGGTACGATCACTGCATGTGAACTGGAGGGCGCCGAAACTCAGCTTGTGCCTCACAGATTTGATAAATATAGGCTATATATTACAGAAAGCTTGAAATGTCTACTTTTAAACGAAAATATTCAAACCAAAATAAATAGGCTAGCCTACTCTCTGATTATGTAGGCTAAAATCCATATGAAATGTGCATTTCTCTCTGGCGTTCATGGCGAGTCCGCAATCTCCGCATTGTCAACTTCATCTTTGCAGCGACACAGAAAACACCAGTTTATTACTAAACAATTAAATGTCTCCTTGCTAATTTAGACACATTCATAATCATTACTTTAACCGGTTCTTTGTGGCAAGCTTTATGCGTGCGGTCATTACGCTTATAGGCTAGCCTATTTAAGTAATTAATTTAATATAAAGGGGCGATATGTCCACGAATGGCTTAAATGAACAACTAGTCGACAAGAAAAAAAATTAGTCGGAGGCAGCCCTTATTCCACATATTTTCGAACCAGCAGGCCATCTGGGTTGGGCGAGCGACCGTGAGCGGAGCGGAATATTCAGAAATGCGCTCTCCGCTCACGAGCTCTGATCGGAACAAACCCGAACCTCACTGTCTGCTGAACTTGCGCAGAAACATCAATATAGACATAGCCAGCTTTTTAAAATTGTTTTTAAAACTAAACATTTAGACTATTTTAGTACAAATTATGAGCTTATATTGACGATTTTTTATAATTCTTGACAAAATTAGAATATATTAAGACGCTACGATGAGCATTATAGCTACTTTTAAAAAAATGCGGGTCAGGAAGCGGGTCGGGTACAATATTTTCTTTTTCGTTTTTTGCGGTCCGAGTTGCGGGCGGGTTGAAAACGTCGGTCGGGTGCGGTTTGTTTATACATTGACCCGCGCATCACTGGCTCACAGGTACCAAAGGGAACTCTAGTCTCAGAGGGTACGGGAAATTTAATAATAATCTTCTTAATGATGATTATTTTAATAACAGTGTTAAAAAAATTGCAGCAGATATCTTTGGAGAGTTAAGAGAAGAACGTTTTATAAATAAATGGGAATTTTTCAAGTAGCCTATAATGTCAGAAAGATTGCTGTTAAACGTAGTAAAGAATTAAAAAAAATTAGTACACAAAAAGAGTTAAATTTATTGGATAAATTAGGAATATTAGAACAGAAGCAAAATCTTAATGAGGAGGAAGAAGCTGAATTAGTTATAATTCAAACCCAACTTGACCAAATGTATTTAGACTTAGCTAAAGGTGCTTTTATTCGTTCTAGAGCAAAGTGGCTTGAAGAGGGTGAAAAAAATAAAAGTTATTTTTTTGCTCTTGAAAAAAGAAATTTTAAAAGAAATGCTTTAACTGCGTTAAATATCAATAGTAGTCATTGTCTAGATCCCCAAAAAAAATTCTGACTTTGTTTTTTCATTTTATAAAGAATTATATAATTCTAAATTTGATCTACACAAATGTGAAGAGTTCATTCAAATAGTTCATCAAAATATTCCTACTATTGATATTGAATTTCATGACTTATGTGAAGCCGATATATCAACTTCTGAGATTAAAGATGCCCTTTTTGGAATGAAAAAAGGGAAAGCACCAGGAATAGACGGGTTAACTGTAGAATTTTATTTACATTTTTGGGAACTGATTGAAGCTCCTCTTTATAATATGTATAATGAATGTATTAGTAATGGAGAAATGTCAACTACACAGTAAAACCCCCAGTGTTAAATCAACACTGCTCAGAGCACATATGGTCCCACTCTACAGAGTGTTAAAATGAACACTGAAGCAGTGTTGAAGTTAATGAGTTAATTAAGTTAACACTGAAGCAGTGCTGAAGTTAATGAGGTAATTAAGTGATTAATTGAGTGATGATTGGCCATTAGTGGTGACACCTGATGATAACAAGCAGACTCACTGAAGGAAAGAGAAACAAGAACAGAAAAAAGAGAAACACAAGAACTACTGACTTCGAGCCATTATTGCACTTATTATTTTACCAGTTTGACTTTATTTCTGTCATACATCTACACACAGTCTTATTTAGATTTAACAGAAGTTTAGATGGTAATGTGTTATGGAATGTTTTGTTTCATGTCACCATTATGGACATCAGTGTTTGCTTTAGTTGGGCTCTTGACCCTTTACTTTTTAACATTAGTATTTCTCTGGCTGCTCCAACTCTGTGTTTATAGAGCATATGTGTTGTGGCAAGAGAAACTATGACTTTGGCTGTGTTTCCTGAAAGCATTGCAAGCCTAATTTGATCATACAGACCATTTGTTGCAGTTGGTCTGCAATCAAGTTAGGCTTAAGATGCTTTTGGAAATGCAGCCCTGGTTATGATTTGATAATGAAATTACTAATTACCTGATTCAATGATGGCACCCATCATTATAAACTGATTATCCACATGTTTTATTAATTTTTCACTACAGTAGTTACTTCCAGCAATATTTTAATGATCTGAAAGTTTTAAAATCACACACAGACATTAAGAATCTACATATGAATCTCAACAATGGTGACAATCAAACAAATGCTTAATGTTGGAGTGCATGATGGGAGCCACCAATCAGAACGCATCAATGGCTCACATCATGCATTGCAGCATGAATAAATTATGCAGCTGAATTGTCCTGTAATTTTAATTGTTTTTCCTGTTTGCTTTTATTTTGCTATTGTATTGTTCTGACTTTAGTAGCTTGTTTTGTGATGTTCAGAGTTGATCTGTTCGTCACTAGTTTGTTTATTGTCACCATTGTTGAGATTCATATGCTGATTCTTGATGTCTGTGTGTTTAAACACAATAACTTCTTTGCACAAAGTATTTTCAAAATTTTTCATATTGCTGTTGGATCTCAAACTGTAGAATCTCAGAGCTACAATCACCAATACTAAAATGAGACATCAAGCATATAGTCCAAGATTTAGACTCTGAATGACATCAGTGAATCAGGACACTACATGATGATAATGTCATTATCAAAACATATTGTGAGCAGATCATGTTTTCTCTTGCAGTATCAAATGTGCTTTATAAACACAATGATGGAACAGTCAGAGAAAAACTAATATTAACAAAATGAAAAGAGTCAAGAGCCCAACTAAAGCAAACACTGACCACCATAATGGTAACTTGAAAAGAAAACTTCCATAAAACATTACCGTCTAAACTTCTGTTGAATCTCAAGAACTTTTGTCGATGTATGACAGAAATAAAGTCAAACTGGTAATAATAAGTGCAACAATGTGTAATGACTCGAAGTCAGTTGTAGTTCTTGTGTTTCTCTTTTTTCTGTTATTGTTTTTTCTCTTTCCGTCAATGATTTTGCTTATTAACATCAGGTGTCACCACTAATGGCCAATCACTTAATTAATCACTTAATTATCTCATTAACTTCAACACTGCTTCAGTGTTAATTTTAACACTCTGTAGAGTGGGACCATATGTGCTCTGAGCAGTGTTGATTTAACACTGGGGTTTTTACTGTGTACTATGAAACAAGGTATAATTTCATTAGTTGCTAAACCAGATAAAGATCCTCATTTAATTGAAAATTGGAGACCAATTTCTCTTCTAACAATTGATTATAAAATAATTACTCTAGTGTTTGCTAATAGACTACGGGATGGCTTAGATAAAATTATTAGTGAACCTCAATCAGGCTTTCTAAGAGGTCGACATATAACTAACAATATTAGACTGGTGCTTGACCCGTTAGATTACGCTGAAAATGTTGATGAAGGTGCTGTAATTTTTTTTTTTGACTTTTATAAAGCGTTCGATACAATTGAACACGAATTCTTATTCAAAACTATGACGCTTTTTGGATTTCCGAATTTTTTTTTTAATGCAGTTAAAATGTTTTACAACGATATTAATAGTTCTGTAATAGTCAATACTTCCACCACTAAAAGATTTAACATTAATCGTGGTGTACGTCAAGGTTGTCCAATTTCCCCCTTTTTATTTTTGTTAGTAGTTGAATTATTATCCACTGGTATTGTTAATAATCAACATATTCAAGGTCTCACAATTTTTGGTAAAGAAATTAAATATCGCAATTAGCAGATGACACAACCTTATTTTTTAAAGAATATATCATGTATTCCTAATGCTATCTCCTTCATCAATACTTTCTCTAAAGCTTTTGGGTTGACTCTAAATTTATCCAAATGTGAAATCCTTCCGTTGCACAGTTTAAATGATAATGTAGTTGCTGGTATTCCAGAGAAACCCTCTGTTAAATACCTAGGAATTATGGTAATAAAGGATGTCCTAGAAAGACAAAGTTTAAACTTCTCCTCTAGATTAAAAAAGACTAAAGCGCTATTAAACTGTTGGTTACAACGCGATCTTTCCGTTTATGGTCGTGTATTGTTATCTAAAGCAGAGGGCTTATCTCGTTTTGTCTATCCCTCCTTATCCTTTAAAGACTCTTATTGTAAAGATATCAACAATTTGTTTTACTCTTTTGTTTGGAAAAACAAATCTCAAAGACTTAAGAAAAGGGTTCTTGCTAATAAGAAAGCTGAAGGGGGACTGGAGGTACTTTTCTTTGAAGATGTTAATAGAGCTTTTAAATTCAATTGGCTTAAAAGATGTTTGATCAATGGTAACTCCCTCTGGAACCATATCCCACACAGTATCTTTAACCAAATAGGTGGCCTGGAATTTCTGTTAACTTGTGAATTTAATATTTCTAAACTCCCTCTAAAACTATCCAAATTTCACCAACAAGTTCTTTTAGCCTGGAAAATTTGCTACTCACACAATTTTTCTCCTCACACTTCCTTTATATGGAATAATGCAAATATTTTGGTTGCCAATAAATCCTTATTTTTAAGGAATTGGTTCAACAGGGATATTAATCATCTTATAAATATGTTTGATATTCATGGAAATCTTTTAACATACGAACAGTTCATGCAAACCCATAGTTTTCCTGTGCATTTTAAGGAATTTAATTCTGTCATTAAAGCTATCTCCCCTACTCTGATTCATCTATTCAAAAGTCATATTCAATATAACTCTACATTAATGACAAATCCAAAATTAATATTAAACGACATTGATTTGATTGATAAAAAATGTAACTATAAACATATTTGTACAATATTTCAATTACAAAATAAAATAGCACCTAGAGGAAAAATTTTTTGGAACTCTATTATTAATAATATTAATTGGAAGAATGCTTGGTTAATCCCCTTTAAATATTGCATTAATAATAAAACCAAAGAAATACATTTTAAAATTTTGCATACCATTTACCCTGTTAAATCATTAATTGCAAGATATTCTGATATTGATGATTTATGTTCTTTTTGCAAAAGTGGGAAAGAGGTGTTGACGCACTTGTTTTTTGAATGCAAAATTACCCAAAGATTCTGGAATTATCTTTAATTTTGTGAAAATTAAATATTATTTTACATTAAAGGATATTATTGTGTATTATGAAAACAATGTTAACAAAGGTCTGGAATACATTGTTAATTTATTTATACTTTTGGCCAAATTTTATATTCATAAGCAAAAATATTTAAATTCATCCCCTTTATTTAATCTATTTAAATTAGAATTTGATTGCTTCATATCTTCTTTGAAATTGTTAAAAAACAAAAAGTCACTAACATGTGTGAAATACTTTGATATTATTTTTGGATCCCCTGCTACCAATTAATGTTTATCATTGTCTTGTGATGTTGTATGCTATGTCTGTTATTTGTTCTATCTGCAATAAAAAATAAAAAAAATAAAATAAAAATCTATAGTGTTCCACCGCCATCTAATGGCCTGGCAGCAGAATACAGCATTTTTAGTCGGTTTCGTGATCCGTGTAAATGGAGATTGTTTTGACAATGGTGTCGTCTGTACACGGAAAACTCAAAGGAAAAACATCTCTGTTTTAAGCACATCGTTGTCATGTAAACGTACCCTAAGACTGTGTCTGAAGTCAGTTTTCATTCTTGTGTTTCTCTTTCCTTCAATGATTCTACCTTTTAACAAAAGGTGTTCATCACCAATACCCAATCATCACATAATTAATCACCACATAATTAATTACTTAATTATTTAATTAACTCCAACATTGCTTCAGTGTTAGTTTCTAACTCTCATGAGACACTGAGCAGTGTTCATTTAATATCTGGGATTTTGCTGTGTAGTTATTCCCTCTCTTATTTTATATGCAGTGACTGTCATTATCTTGGCATTCCTAATGGCTTTGACCATGAGCGTCTGCTGAAATCTGCACGAGTGTGTGATATGAACGGGAGGAAACACATCTGCTTCAGAGACAAGGTACCTGCTAATTCACCTTTTCATTTACATCCATCACTATGTGTGTTATGGGGTGGTGATGGCGCAGTGGATAAGACACATGCCTTTGGTGTGAGAGACCTGGGTTCGAATCCACTGTGAGACACCAATGTGTCCCTGAGCAAGACACTTAACCCCTAGTTGCTCCAGAGGCGTGCGACCTCTGACATGTATAGCAATTGTAAGTCGCTTTGGATAAAAAGCGTCAGCTAAATGAATAAATGTAAATGTAAATGTAAATGTGTATGCTTCTGTGTTCTGGTTCTTCACCAAGAGACTCACAACTTTTTACGTACAACCGGCCACTTTTAAGAAACTTGGCTAGACTTTGCATTGTCAAAACTGTATCTTATGTAAAGTATGTGCAATGAGCTCACGTAACAAACCAGCCTCTAAGAGAAGCAAGAAAAGTCAAAGAGAAGCAAAAATTTAGCGTGAATCAAAGGTCCAAAATCCAAACAAACAGTCCAATCAGATAGACAATCCCGATCAGTACAATATTTGATACACTGAATTCTATTTACTGGCAATGCAAATAAAGAATGCCTGATTTTTATAATAATAATAATTATTATTATTTTTAACCAAATTTACTGGGCTATTTATACACCATTGAGGACAAAGTATTGTATGTCAAACACTCATTCTAATTAATGATCATTAACCTTGCCTCTTGTATAAAAAAATATTGACTTGAATGCAAATTTGTTTTGTTGTTGTAATTTTGACTATACCTTTCACTATGTTATAATATACACTATATATACAGTGTTCTAGTCTGTTCATCTTTGCTTCTCTCTCAGGTGGCAGAGAACATTTATGGCATGTTTCACACACGATACACTCTTCACCGTCAGGCCCTTCAACACAAGATCGGCTACATCATCGATGTCAAGTAATGTGTGTGTGTGTGTGTGTGTGTGTGTGTGTGTGTGTGTGTGTGTGTGTTTGAGAAAAGCATATTTATTTGTTTAATTTTTCTGCTTGCATTGTGATTTTCCCCAGATTTGACCCTTGTTCACAGGTGTTTGTTTGTTTCTTTCGGTACATTAGGATCAGGGATGCGTTTGTACTAGCTGATGGCCCGCTGAAGATCTCCAGTGCCATAGATGACATGGTGGAGTATACAGAACTCACAGGTCAGATAAGGCATCGCTATAAATTGAGAGAAATATTTCTTCTCTAAAAGTAACAATGAAAGAACCTCCATTTTTCACTCAGACAGAGCACTTACGTCAGACATGTAATTGATCAATCTGAAGCAGTTGTCAACCATATAATAGGAAAACAGCTGAATGGAGGTTTTGATATTAGTCTGAATTGTATTGGTTGATATTATGTATTACAGTAAGCTTGACTCACATGACCTGCATACGTAAATGGTCTTGCTATACCAATATTCTACTGACCCATTTCTTTTCCACTTCTCTTTTAGATCACATCTTTGATCAGATCTTGAACAAGCCAAACACACATCTGACAAAGTGTGTTGGAGAGGCCAGATTGAATGAAGATAAATTAAAGGTAGCCAACCTTGCTTTCTGTTACAAAATCCAATATAACACTTTTACAAAATATAACACAACATTTTTTAATCTGAATGTATTAAAGGTGCTCTAAGTCATGTCACGCGTTTTTTAGGCCAAAACATTTTTTGTCACATACCGCAAACATCTCCTCACTATCCGCTAGCTGCCTGTCCCCTGAACACACTGTAAAAAAACGCGGTCTCTGTAGACACCACAGGCTCCACAAACTGCAACAAAAACAAACTGAGCAACAAACAGAGCGACCCGCAGCACGAAACACAACAAACTGTTCCAGCCAATAACCGACAAGAATGATGTGGGGGTGGGGTTCGGGGGTTAGTGCGCGGATGAGGAGGAGGGAGGGTCTAGCTAGCCTCCGTTTTGTTTGACAATAATTCGAATGTCAACAAGAAGAAATATCTCCCGGGATCGCTTAGACAACCTTTAACATGAGGTATTTACATTCATCTTTACAATCATTTGATTGGCAGAGATCTTCTTAATACAAAGTGAATTCAAGTTTTTGTATTGTGATACTTCTAAAGCCCTGTCCCAAAAGGTTTTTTAGCAGGATTTTTAACATTTCCTTATTTTATTGATAAAACTGTGAAGAAGACACGGGGATCAAAGGAGACAAGGAAACAGAACTGGGAAATAACCTCTTAATGGAATTATTACTTGTCTGACCTTTCTACTCAGGGCTGCCACCCAGCTAACAGACTTTTGCAGAGGTGGAAAGTCCAGGTTCAGAAAGTAAAAGTCCTCCTCAGTATTTTGTTCCAATCACCTGGATTTGCTAATTCAGCAGGAGAGAGAACTAATTAGTGAAATCAGCTGCACAGCAAAAACTCCAGTGTTAAATGAACTCTCCTGTGAGTTTATTTGGCTCCAGACTCAAGAGTGTTAAAGTTAATGAGATAATTTAGTGATTGATTGAGTGATGATTGAGCATTATTGAAGACACCTGATGTTTACAAGCAGAATCACTGAAGGATGAAATCACAATTTTAGTTACCATTATGGTGATCAGTGTTTGATTTAGTTGGGCAGTTGACCTTTAAATGCTTAACTTTAGATTTTGTTTGGCTGCTGTATCTTATAACAGCCAGTTGAATAAAGAGAAAAGGTGAACAGGTGGTGTTGGTTGTATTTTAACATAATCATCATTTGACCTGAATCACTGAACTCATTTAGAGTCTAATCTCTGACTTGAATGTATGTTGGCCATTACAGCATCGCAGTGATTCTACAGAATAAGATCCAGATTTTTCAGTATAATCCAAATGATTTCAAGTTGTTCTGATAAAATTTTTTAATAAAACATAACTTTCTTTAAGGCACACACAGACATCAAGATTCAGTGTATGATTCTTAACAATGGTGACAAAAATAATATTCAATTAGGGAAAGGTAGAGGTGGAAAGTCCAGGGGTCAGAAAGTAAAAGTCCTGCCATATATTTATTCCACCCATGAACTCACACAGCAAAAACTCCAGTTTTAAATGAACTCTCCTGGGAGTTTATTTGGCTCCAGACTCAAGAGTGTTAAAGTTAATGAGATAATGAAGTGATTTATTGAGTGATGATTGACCATTACTGAAGACACCTGATGTTAACAAGCAGAATCACCAAAGGAGAAAATCAAATTTTTTAAGTTACCATTGCTTTAGTTGGGCTCTTGACCCTTAAACTAATGACGTTAGATTTAGTTTGAAATTATATCTCTCAGATGAACAAAGAGAAAAGGTGAACAGGTGTTGGTTATTTTTTGACATAATCATCATTACACCTGAATCACTGAACTCATTTAGAGTCTAATCTCTGACTTAAATGTATATTGGTCATTACAGCATCACAGTGATTCTACAGAATAATATCCAGATTTTTCAGTATTATCCAAATGATTTCTTAAAAGTTGTTCTGATAAAAAAAAATATAATATTATTATTATTATTATTATATATATATATTTTTTTATCAGAACAACTTTTAAGAAATCATTTGGATAACTTTTAAAACACGTTCCTCTAACATCAAGAAAACTGGACATTTTTCACGTTCCCAGAACCAACACTGAATATTTGGAGAACGTTCTTATAACAAGACTGGGAGCTGGCTTTTGACATTTCAAAAATCATATAGTTCTAATTAGGGCTGGGCGATATATCGCACAATATTTTTATGCGCATCTCGTCAGTAAAGCCGGTTCCTTGATTAGTAGTAAATCACCATCACCTGCTTTCAGATGGAGCGGCATTTACTACAAAGAGCCGTAGTTAACTGACAAGCTGAGCCATATCGCATCAATATCACGGACGTATCGCCAGCGATAATTAATGCGATATGGCTCAGCTTGTCAGTTAACTACGGCTCTTTGTACACAGCAAAAACTCCAGTGTTAAATTAACACTCCTGGGAGTGTATATGAACACTCAAGAGTGTTGAAGTTAATGAGATAATTAAGTGATTAATTTAGTGATGATTGAACATTATTGAAGACACCTGATGTTAACAAGCAGAATCACTGAAGGAGAAAATCACAAATTCTAAGCCACCGTTATGGAGAATGGTGTTTGCTTTAGTTGGGCTCTTGAGCCTTATGTGTTTACTTTAGATTTTGTTTGTCTGAGGTATCTGAGTTATAACTGCCAGATGAACAAAGAAAAAAAATTGATCTGATGGTGTTGGTTATATTATGACAATCATCATTTGAACTTGATCACTGTTGTTGGTTACAGCATAACTGTGGTTCTGCATAAATACCCAGAATTCTTTATATAATATAAAGGATTTCTTAAAAGTTGTTTAAAAAAAAATCATTCTTTTAGGCACACACAGACGTCAAGATTCAGTCTATGCATCTCAACAATGGTGACGAGCAGAATATTCAATTAGGAAAAGTAAATTACATAGACAATTCAGATCATAATTTATTCATACCTCATTTAACTGTTATAAATCAATAACAACAGACAAACAACAGTAAAAATTAAAATAAACATCTAAGGTTCAAGAGCCCAACTAAAGCAAACACTGATCACCATAATGGTAACTTACAATTTGTGATTTTCTCCTTCAGTGATTCTGTTTGTTAACATCAGGTGTCTTCAATAATGCTCAATAATCACTAAATTAATCACTTAATTATCTCATTAACTTTAACACTCTTGAGTGTTAATTTAACGCTCATATTTTAACACTTTACACTCTTGAGTGTGGACTCATATACACTCCCAGGAGTGTTAATTTAACACCGCTCCATCTGAAAGCAGGTGATGGCGATTTACTACTAATCAAGGGAACCGGCTTTACTGACGAGATGCGCATAACAATATCGCGATATATCGCCCAGTCCTAGTTCTAATGCAGGGCTGCTCATAATTGTTGTTTCATATGTTTTCTGTTTTATATGGTTATGTGTCACTTTATGTGTTCGCACATGTTGTGTCAGTTTTCGCATCATCACATCAGTGTGTTATCAGGTTTTAGACATAAGTCACTGCGTATGTTATTGAAAATAAAAAATATTTTAAAAAATATATATAAAAAATCTATCTTATTTCTTATCTATCTTATCTATCTAATCTATTTTATTTTACCATTTCATTTTACGTATTTGCATATATGACTGATTTTCCTTTCTAAATCCTTTAGAGAATACTGGAGACCAGCTTGGAGGACGGGTCTGATGAAGACAAGATCAAAAATTATGAGGTAATAATTATTTGTTTCTCACAAATATTTGAGTTAAGTGAGATAGTTATGATGTCATCATTATGAATTTCTCAAGATTGGTTTTATAACCTTTTTTCAAACCCACTTGTACACAAATAGCATTTAATTGTATCTATCAGCCATTATAGGTTTGGCTCAATACCACAGTTTTGTCTTTGGTATGATACCAGATTATTACCTCAGTATCAATACTAAATCAATACCATAGTTTACAAATAACCAAAATATTCTCAAAAGATTGCTGAATTGAAAACAATATTATTAAAATTGCTCCATACTCAGACTATTCCCCAGTCAACAAGTGAGATCATGTGATGATCACATTGACATAATAACACAATTCTTATACTCAACAGTGTGAGTAATATGAGCTCATTGGGCCTCATTCATGAAATGACCGTACGACAGAAAACTTGGTGTACGGTCGTTTCCACACAAAACTTGTCATTTATCAATGACGCGGTGGCTACGATCGAATCTCACGTCATGTCTCAGCTTGTGTATGCAAGTTTTTAACTAGCATGAACTTGCGTGCAGCATAGTAAATCTAGTGGAGATTTGTAATGAGAGCATTTTGTTAATTTAGATTATTTTCCTGACCGACAACCGAAGCTCAATCGATCATTAACCTTTAAGATTAGAATGTCAAATTAAATTCAATTAAATTAGAATTGATGGGTGTCTCTGACCCATTTTATCCAGGACTTTTGATTTTTATGCGCAAATATAACATCATAAACATTAATCAACCAATGTGGATTCTCACTTATCACACACCTGCAGCACTTCTGTGAGCCGAGAAAAACAGAAATTATGTATATAAAATGAATAAAATAAATAGGACTGCACAAAATATATTTCACTTAAATAATTAACAGATTAACAAAATACAAAAAAAAAAAAAAGACAAGTACTATGCGACAAGTAGCCTATTGGCTGCTGGCTAGTTTTTGTGACACTCTAACACATTGTAGTTTTGCATATATTTATTCAATCCAACTTTCAATCCAAACATGGAAACATATTTGGATTCTTGCCAAATGAGAGAGGTGAGCCCAATGCCATAGCGTTTCACTTTTAAATAAATTAATTTTGGCTTGTCCAGTCAACACTGATCTCACGGTGATGTCACCATGTGGTCACACCGTCGGTAATCTGAGTTCACAGCAAGGTTATTTTCGTAAACGAAAACTGAAACTAAGACTAAAACTATTGGTCAAAAAACATTTTTGTAAACTGAAATAAAATAGAAATTTCAACATTAATGAAAAACTAAAACTAAACGAAACTAACAACAGTTACTGAAAAACTAACTGAAACAAAATAATAATTAGCAGAAATAAATAATTGTTTTCGTAATTAATAAGCTCTCCTAAATAAGCCTACTGGAAAATCACTTTTCTCCATTCCACTGTGCTACTTTATTTTTCAATGTATGACCCGTGCGCTTGAGTCTCGCGTCTTCTGCAGCATCACGTGTATGACACGACGCTCTAAAAACGCAGCACTCAAGTTAAAATAAGTTCAACTTTTAAAAGACGCGTATCGAGACCTTGCGCTTTTTCCCCACTGTGCCCGCGTCTCTTTTTTCCGTTTTTCAAAGCAAAACCGCTTTCTGCACAGCAAAAAAAAGTGTTAAATTAACTCTCCTGGGAATTTATATGGCTCCAGAGTCAGTGTTAAAATATGAGTGTTAAATGAACACTGAAGCAGTGTTAAAGTTAATGAGCTCATTAAGTGATTAATTGAGTGATGATTGACCAATATTAAAGACACCTGATGTTAACAAGCAGAATCACTGAAGGAGAAAATCTCTTTTTAAGACACCATTATGGCGATCAGTGTTTGATTTAGTTGGGCTCTTGACCCTTAAACTATAAACATTAGATTTTGTTTGGCTGTTGTATCTGAGTTATAACTCTCAGATGAATAAAGAGAAAGTTGATCAGGTGGTGTTGGTTGTGTTTTGATATAATCATCATTTGACCTGAATCACTGAACTCATTTAGAGCCTAATCTCTGACTTAAATGTTTATTGTTGATTGCAGCATCACTGTGATTCTACAGCGTAAGATCTTTTTTTCTAATTAGTCTAAAGGATTTCTTAAAAGTTGTTCTGATAAAACAAACAATTATTTTAGGCACAAACAGACATCGAGAATCAGTGTATGAATCTCCACAATGGTGACAAACTAAATATATAATTAGGAAAAGGAAATTACTAAGACAATTCAGATCATAATTTATTCATACTGCAATGACCGCACCCAGAATGCACTGCAACATGCTTTATTATTGGCACCATTGTTGAGATTCACAGGCTGAATCTTGATGTCTGTGTGTCCAATTAAAGTAATTTTCTTAGTCTTTTTATCAGAACATTTTTAAGAAATATTTTGGATTATATTGATAATGCTGAAAATCATTTGCTGTAGAATCACAGGCTGCTTTAATCAACAAGGTAGACATAACTCTCTAAATGAGAGTTGATATTCAGGCTAAATTATGATTGTCAAATCATAACCAACACCACCTGATCACCTTTTCTCTTTGTTCATCTGAGAGTAATAACTCAGATACAACAGCCAAACAAAATCTAAAGTGAATGATTTAAGGGCCAAGAGCCCAACTAAAGCAAACACTGATCACCATAACGGTGTTTTAAAAATAAGATTTTCTGCTTGTTAACATCAGGTGTCTTCAATATTGGTCAATTATCACTCAATGAATCACTTAATTAGCTCATTAACTTTAAAACTTTTGAGTGTTAATTTAACACTCATATTTTGACACTGACTCTGGAGCCATATAAACTCCCAGGAGAGTTAATTTAACACTGGAGTTTTTGCTGTGTACCGCCGCCAGCCACACCGAGTCCACACGCATCATGCCTGTATCTGAACTATAGCAGACGCTCATTCTCAATATATTCATCCTCACTTGAGTCTCTCACTCAGTGAAGAGCATCATCATCATCCTCACTGTCAGTTATTGAGTAACATGGGTGGAGGGACTTGAACCATGATTCACTATGATCATCTTGTGCGATTAAAAGTTGTGACATTTTCACTTTCTTCTCCTCTGGTTCAGACCATAGACTGTAACAAAAATACCATCACTGGGCAGCATAATGCTCTCATGCAATGGTGTGCCTTTAAATAGATCAATCAATCAATCATTGAGTTTATATTAGGTAAAGAAAGCAGGTTTGTTCCCCTTGATCTCGGCCCTTGGGGTCTATATGACCCCAAATCGACTTTTCCGTAGTTATTAAACATGGTTCCCTTCATCTCAGTTGCATAAAATTTTGTGACTTTTTCTGCATTATCTATTTATAAAAAATAAAAAAACATTAGGGTTGGGAAAAGGTACTTTTGTTTTTGTTACTTTTATTTACAGAAAAATGTGTTTCTTATTCTAAAGTTAATAATTTTATACATTTCGATTATTAAAAAAATAATATGTAATTTATATTTAATATGTAATATGTAAATGTCTTTTCTTTTAGTGGCAACTTATGTGGCATTATTACAAATTTATTTGGCATTACTGCAATAACAAGACACTTCAAAAATGTAATATTGCATATGCATGCTAATGGTGTAGTTGAGGAATTTTGCAGTAAATAGGTTAAAAAAAGTACGTCACATCACCCAAAACACAGCATAAACGTATAGATGAGAAGTAAATGAAAAATAAATTATATATAATTTGTATTATTAAAATGTATATTTTTTGTAAGACCATACTGACCCCAAAGGACCACTGTGTGCACTGGAAACTTGTGTGAATCCCTAAGAAGCAGAAAGGCCCAAATAAGTATTTCCACCTCATGCAAATACAGCTGTACCTTAATTCCAGGTATAAGATAACCATCTCATGTGAAACTAGCCTTAACAAGATAGGCCTATACCACACATATTAGACAAGATACCACACTGAGCAGAAAACGGAAAAAACAAATAGCATGTCTATAGCCCAGAAATAGACGTATATTTGTCAGAGTAAAAGAATACTAAATGTCTGGTCTGCTGAGAACATTTGAATATGAGTATAACTATGAGTATATGATTTTAAACAAAAAGCATAAATGGATCAATACAAGAATAATGTTTGAAAGGATTAATCATAGAAATAAACTTAAAGAATAATCATAATAATCATACGCATATCTTTTTCTTTTTCTTATACACCACGTTTAACAAGATTTCATTTTTAATATTATTATATAATTTTTACTTTTTAGTTGCATTTGTTTGGTTCTTTGTTCATCCTCAAACAATTATTTTATTTTTATTATTAAGAGGTTTTCACAAGAGTTAAATGTAAACTGCAAACATTAAACTTTGCTGAAATTAAATGTCTTTAACTGGAAGTGTTCTGTTAACTCTGCTAAACTATAATTACTAAAACTAAAACTTAAACTAAATATATAAAAACTAAATAGAAATGTGTTCACAAAATAAAAACTAAACTAAAACTAACAAAACCATTAATGAAACTAACTAAAACTAAACTGAAATTTATTGGAAATTTGAAAATGATATTAAAATAAAAACTAATTTAAAAATGCAAAACTATAATAACCTTGGTTCACAGTGATCTAAAAGTGTAACAGCGCTCTCACTGTGTGCTCAATCTATGACCACAATATGAGCTCATCCCAGCTAGAAATGTTATTGTTCTATGAATGTTTTGAGAGCATTATGTTATGTTCTTGTAATGTTTTCTGTAGCTAATTTTATTTTTGTTACCAGAATGTTCCCCTAAAAGGAAGGATAACACTCTCTGAAAACATTTTAAACAAGTTTAGTGATAACACTGACAGAACATTATCCCCTAACATTATAAAGTTTTAGTGGGAAGTTTCCCAGCAGACACAGGACTGAACCTCTGATAGAGTTTGTTTGAAAGTAATGGTTTGGTTTGGTCACCATTGTGGAGGTCAGTGTTTGCTTTAGTTGGACTCTTTGGCCTTGACTATTTGATGGTCGTTTTTATCTGACTACTGTAAGTGTTTGTTATAGCAAGAGAAAATATTATCAAGTATGTTGACTAGTAATCATAATAATGGTATTATCATAATATAGTGGCCAGATTTCATCCTTGGCCTACTCTTTGGCTTCAATTAAAATATATATATATATATATATATGTTGTAATTAATCATAATAATCCAGGATTTCAAACATATGCAATCCTGCATCTTTTTAATCAGAAAATCTGAAATATTTATAATAAAAAAATTTAATCTGTGTACATTAGGTTTTAAACCGCCTTGATATATACACAAACCTCAGCGTGTGAATCTCAATAACGGTGACATGTTTCATGCAGCAATGCATTCTGGGTGATTCATACAAAACTCATCAGTGGCTCCCAGAATGCATTGCGGCATGAAGCATGTCACCGTTATTGAGATTCATGCGCTGATTCTTGAGGTTTGAGTGTGTTTAAGTGAAGCAGAAGATCAAAATGGTAGTTTTAATTATTAGTACACTGATTATCTAATTAAAACATGGTTGGAAGTCATGCTGTAGAAACATTACTACACAGCAAAATCCCCAGAGTTAAATTAACTCTGTTCAGAGAACATTTGGTCCCTCTCTACAGAGAGTTAAAATAACTCTGAATCAGAGTTAAAGTTAATGAGATACTTAAGTGATTAATTAAGTGATGATTGGGCATTAATGATGAACACCTGCTGTTAACAAGTTCTCAGCAGAGGAGGATTAAACAACTCCACAAACAGCATTACCAGCTTCACTTATTACTAACCAGACTGACTTTATTTCTGTCAGACGTCTACAGAAGGTCTTATTGAGAATTAACAGAGGTTTAGATGTTGACGATTTATTGAAAATGTATGATCACCAGTATGGTGATGAGTGTTTCCTTCAGTTGGGCAGTTTGACTCTTATTGTGAGTTTGTGGTTTTTGTAACAGTTTTTGCCAAAACACATAATTTATTACAAAGAAAGCCAAAAACAAAGCTGATCAGGTGATATAGTTTTTAACAACAGATAGTAAAAAAATGCTTGTATCTCATGACTGTTTAAAAGAGATTATTTGATGTTAATAGATTATATTCACTAACAATACTCTCTAGCCAAAGATCGGACATTCTGAATTTAGATTTTTAAAATACATTATAGGGATTTATTTTTATTTTTTTTAGACAAAGACATCAATAATCAGCATATGAATCTCAACAATGGTGACATGCTTCATGCTGCAATGCATGCTGGGAGCCACAATAGTATAAAACTCATGGCTCCCAGGATGCATTGCGGCATGAAACATGTCACCATTGTTGAGATTCATATGCTGATTCTTGATGTCTGTGTCTTAGAAAAAAAAAATTCTCCCATTATGCATTTAAAAAATTCTAAATGTCCAATCTGTGGCAAGAGAGTATTGTTAGGGAATATAATCTATTAACATCAAATGTCCACTATTGGACAGTGCTGATATAAGTGCATCATTCTACATTTTGTGTTTGAAAACTAGATCACCTGAATTTCTTTGCTTCTGGCTTTCTTTGCAACAAATTACGTGTTATGGTAAAAACTGTTACAAAAACCACAAACTCACAAAAAAATAAGATAAGAGTCAAACTGCCCAACTAAAGGAAACACTCATCACGGTAATGGTGATCAGCCATTTTCAATAAATCGTCAACATCTAAACCTCTGTTAGTTCTCAATAAGAACTTCTGTAAATGTATGACAGAAATAAAGTTAATCTGGTTAGTAATAAGTGAAGCTGGTAATGCTGTTTGTGGAGTTGTTTAATCCTCCTCTGCTGAGATCTTCACAGATTTAATGTTTTATTTTGTCTTCAGTTGATTTCATCTAAGACTGCGGCTGGAAGTCAGTTGTAGTTCTTGTGTTTCTCTTTCCTTCAATGATTCTGCTTTTTGACAGCAGGTGTTCATCATTAATGCACAATCATCACTTAATTAATCACTTAAGTATCTCATTAACTTTAACTCTGTTTAGAGTTATTTTAACTCTCTGTAGAGAGGGACCAAATGTTCTCTGAGCAGAGTTAATTTAACTCTGGGGATTTTGCTGTGTATAATCAACATGATGGTCTAGAAGCTGATCAGTGAATTACATGATGATTATAGCATTATCGTCATCATCAAGTAGCTGACGTCATCTGATCACATTTTCTCTTACTGTTCTTGCCATAACAAACAGTTTTAGAAAACTGCCAAAGAAAAATTAGCATTAAACCATCAAGAGTCAAACTGCCCAACTAAAGCGCACACTGATCACCATAATGGTGACATCAAACCAAACTATTAATTTCAGTAAATCATCAACATCTAAACCTCTGTTAATCTCAAAAAAGCTTTTCCACACGTGTCAGAAATAAAGTCTGGTTAGCAGTGTTGTGCCTGAACGCGTTCATTGAACGATAGTTCATGAACTCGTTCATATTTTGGGTGAACTTGAACTGAACGTACTGTATTACTGCCTGATGAACGTTACTGTGAACTCGTTCATTCTGGTGTCTGTGAACGCCACGCTCTCTCAGTTTAACTTCGTTCAATAGAGTGCCAGATTTCTATAGAGCCTTCCAGGCGAAAAAACACACCATAAACCGGCCTTTGTAGCGGAAAAAACACCCAATCTGGCAACACCAGCCACCAGTGTCCACTGACTCTCTTGTTCGATCTCGTTCATAAAAATGAACAAAAATTTTTCAAGTCATTTTGTTCATTTAAGGGGCTTTAAATGTAATACTATTAACTGGCAAATTCCCAGAACACATCCACCTACGCAATCTTAATCATAGTCTGAATTAAGAAATCATTATAATGCAGTCAAAAATCGTTTACAGGGAACATAAATAAATACTTTACCTTCCGAGTCTTTCGTTCATTTGTCACGTGACAGACGCCATGAATGGATCGTCCATGAACAACTCATCACTTACTTTACAAAACAAAACAAAAAGCAGCAAGGAGGCATCGTATGATCATTTAAACAAGTTTTATGACAAGGTCGGTGAGGATGGGAAAAAAGGATGGGAAAAAAGGATGGGGTGACTCACATTGTGGCCATAATATGAGCACACAGTGAGAGCGCTGTGAGGTTACACTTTTAGATCACTGTGAACTCACATTGTGATCATATGGAGAGATCACTGTGAGATCAACGTGTTGACAGGGTGTATATCTTTTCATGTAAGTTTCTCATCAGATTCATATTTTGTTAGATTGTAACTGAATGATATTAAAAAGCTGTAGATATCTTTTGTTGATATAATTTGTCTTTGTGTGATGTTTGACTGATTTACTTTTCCAAAACCTTCAGGAAAAACTAAGTGAGAACTGGATGACAATGGTCAAGAAGTACGAACTGAGTCGTTCTGACTTTGACATTTGTGTAGGTTTGAACAGTAAAAACTACCTCTGTCTTTTCACTGTTTAAACTATTTCTATATAGTCTAAGAAAGGCTTTTAAATATATTGTGTGATTTTCGGTTTCACTTGTTGCTGCAGGTATACAAGTCAAAGATTAATAAATGGCTTGTTAGTGTGAACTACAAAACCGATCAGGATTATGGGGAGGTCCAGCAGAAAGATGAGGATTGCTTTCATAAGTGGTGTGAGGAAGAGGAGTTCATTGATTCAGGTAACTCTAAATGTGCTGCTGTACTATGTCTGCATGTATGTGTTTCTAAAGTTTGTGTGGTTCTTTTTAAACTTCATTCTTATTTTATGGATTTAGTGGAATTTTTTTTTTTTTATCCTAATTAGATTTATTTCTTATGATGGGGACATAGCATATCTTCTCCTTTTACTCCAAGTTTTCCTAACCAGTCAAAATGGTCAGCTACATCATGTGTCAGGCATTTCTTAAGTTCACTTGATATGTATAAATATAATTATATACTTATGATGTGCATGTGTAATCCCAGTGGAGTTCACTAACCAGGAAAATTAGCTTCCTATTACAACTGCCCACATAGAAAAATGGTGTCGGCCCAGATCCGGCCCACATCTGGCACACGTGGAAAGATGATCTGGCCAGAGGTGGAAAGTCCAGGGGTCAGAAAGTAAAAGTCCTGCCATATGTTTATTCCACCTATGAACTCACACAGCAAAAACTCCAGTGTTAAATGAACTCTCCTGGGAGTTTATTTGGCTCCAGACTCAAGAGTGTTATGGGGCGCCATTTGTAAAGAGGCTCATGCTGAAAATAACAACAATATTTGTCAACTTAGAGATATTTTAAATAGTTAAATCTAAATATTAAATGTTACACCTAAATGTTAAATATTAAATCTAAATGTTGTCATGATCATGTCATGACAAATATTGTTGTAAATGTGCTAAAAAGTGACCGTCAAAAATTCATACCAGTTTTTTAAACATTGTTTGAAGCTAAATGTGACAAAATGTTGCTGTTATTTTCAGCGTGAGCCGCTTTACAAACGGCGCCCCATATAAAGTTAATGAGATAATTTAGTGATTGATTGAGTGATGATTGACCATTACTGAAGACAACTGATGTTAACCCTCAGGGGACCACTGTGTTTTTGGGGCCTTTGAGATGTTCTGACATGCCTTGACATTTGTGCTTTTTTCAGTTATTTATAAACATGTTAATGGCAAAGGTGTAAATTCACTCTATATAGCACAAACAGGCCTACCATAATATGCGAGCAACGTGTATGTAGATGTTTGTATTTTTAAGAGAATAATGTTTATGCGTGGTTATTGGAAAAAATTAAAATGAAAGTTGCTGAATTAAGACCACAAAACACATTAAATATGTGTCCACAAGACTTTTGACTAATGGATGTTGTCCCTTTGTGTTCTAGCTTCAAAATTATGTGAAAATAGTTTTGCTTTATCGTTCACAAAAAAAAATACATTGATTTAAATGGTGTAAAACAGGTTTTGCTTGGAAAGCCAATATGCGAGGGGGAGGAGTAGTTTACACCTTAGATTGCATAATCTCTGCATAATCTCCCCACCCATTCTGCATAATGACTCTGCCTAATGAGCCATTCATTCAGGTGTGACACTGACTGAGCCACAATGCAAGGACAAAAGATGTATTTAGAAGAAGACTTATATTGACCATTTAAGATTTCGCTTACATTTCTCTTGTAAATATGTTTTGCTATTTTATTAAAAATGTTACAATTACAACAATAATTACAATTTCAACAATATTTCAAGTGTACTCTTTCTTTGTAAAAAAAAAAAGAAAAAAGATTATAGGCCTACATTTTATCATATGTATTCATTAGTTTGAATATAGCCAACATTGGAACATCTAACATCTTAGTCTATGAATTTATTTTTGACAAAAATAGTATTTTTTTTGCAGTTTAATACGTTGCTTATACAAATAAAAAATTTTCAACATATTCCAGTGGATTTTTACTCATCTCAGTAGGCTATAGCAAAGCAGTTTATTCTTTCACACACAGACGCGCGATTTATATTTAGGCTAAACAGTCTTTACAAATATGTACCCTTCATTCATCTCACAGAAAGGCGAGTCATATTATAGAAATGCGATTCATCTTTTTGCGGTTTGCATAGGCCTACACTAACGTTATTCCATAACGTTATTCCACACGTGAGAAAAGAAAACGGCCTACCTCACTCCTCAGCGGAATCTGCTCCTCATATCAGGAGATATTGCTCCTCATCATATCAGCTCTGTTCAGAGGAATCTTTTCTCCATAAGGTAGGCTATATTATGCCTCACTCGATCGCGACGCGCTGTGTTTACAGCTAATGTGGGCGTTTCACAGATCTTCAATAGTTCTCAGAATTTGCGTTTGAATAGCACGCGCTCTCCGGGGAGTGGTCACATTACTGTGAATGAGCTCGTAATGAGCTCGACTGGAGTCGCTCTCTTTTTATACAGATTACAGAAGCTGAGAATATTTGTTTTTTATATAAGTTACTTCATTTAACAGATGCGATCTCAAGCTTTATGCCCGTGGGTCTGTTTGCCTGTTTGACTGAATTTTCGCGGAGTTATAGATCATTTTCGAACGCGTTTCAAATGGGAGTTCACGGACAGAGAGAAGGCAGAAATCGCATCATGTTAATTTTTCTTTATTTGTCAAAAAGCAAAACACTTTATTTTTATTGTGAGTATACAGAAAAAAAATAGAAACTGAACAGGATCGATTGATGTATTACACGAAAATGAAAGATCAAAATTAACAGAGCATTTGGTGTTTATTTTCATTGCTAAAAAAAAAAAACGAGCAAAACGCGCGGGCGCGTTTGTGGTCCCCTGAGGGTTAACAAGCAGAATCACTGAAGGAGAAAATCTCTTTTTTTAAGTTGCCATTATGGTGATCAGTGTTTGCTTTAGTTGGGCTCTTTACCCTTAAACTAATAACGTTAGATTTTGTTTGGCTGTTGTAACTGAGTTGTAACTCTTAGATGAACAAAGAGAAAAGCTGATCAGGTGGTGCTGGTTATGTTTTTTACATAATCATCATTTGACCTGAATCACAAAGCTCATTTAGAGAGTTAGGTTTACCTTGTTGATTACAGCAGCCTGTGATTCTACAGTATACTATTTTCAGCGTTTTCAATATAATCAAAAAGATTTCTTAAGTTGTTCTGATCAAAAGACTTTGAAAAAGTATTTTATTTGGACATCAATAATCAGCCTGTGAATCTCAACAATGGTGACAACAATAAAGCATGTTGCAGTTGTTACGAGTTTAAAGTTGTAAAAGGGTATGATTGCGTAACATTAATGTCGCTGTGAGTGAAGGCAGGAAAAACAACCAGGAAACATCACTTAAATGTTTAAGACGTTTATTCACAATGAATGAAAGGTAATATCAACAACATGATCAAAAATAAAGATTAATACAAAATAAGGAAAACAAGAGTGTCGCCAAATCAATGCAATAATCAAGACATAAATGTAATATCTTATTTTTAGTCGTGCCTCTAAACTAACTATCAAAGGAAAATGTAGAAACAAAACCGAGTTCTTCCGTGATCGGTATAGTTAACTCAATACTCAATACTCAATGCTCTAGATGTAATGAACAACTGCTCGCTCGTTTAGAAGTCAGCTACACTAACAACAAATGCAGCGTCCATCCATAACAAACTTACAGGAGTGTTCTAGTCACTCAAATCACGTAAACTAGGCATATCAAAACATTACCAATAACCCATAAACTCAGGGGAGTGTTACTCAAGTCGCTTGAGCTAGATATAAGCTCGCAGACATTCCTAAACTGGTCGTTTCAACAAAACATCTCTGTGCGCGCAAGTTGGGTGAGATCTGGCAAGGATCTATCTTCCTAAGATTAAAAGTATTATATGAATGCCTGGCTGAAGAGATTTAATCTAGTTTTAAACTGGGAGAGCGAGTCTGAGCAACAAACAGTATCTGGAAGACTATTCCAGAGTTTTGGAGCTAAATGTGAAAATGCTCTCCCTCCTTTGGTGGACCTAGATATCTTAGGTATGACCAAAAGCCTTGAATTTAGTGATCTTAAAGAGCGCGATGGATTGTAGGGCGATAGAAGATCCGTTAAATAGACTGGAGCTAAGCCGTTTAGGGCTTTATAAGTCAGTAGCAATAGCTTGTAATTAATACGGAACCTTATACACAGCAAAAACTCCAGTGTTAAATTAACACTCCTGGGAGTGTATATGAGTCCACACTCAAGAGTGTAAAGTGTTAAAATATGAGTGTTAATGAGATAATTAAGAGATTAATTTAGTGATGATTGAGCATTATTGAAGACACCTGATGTTAACAAGCAGAATCACTGAAGGAGAAAATCACAAATTGTAAGCCACCGTTATGGCGATCAGTGTTTACTTTAGTTGGGCTCTTGAACCTTTTATGTTTACTTTAAATTTTGCTTGTCTGCTGTTATTGATTTATAACAGTCAGATGAACAAAGAAAAACGTGATCTGATAGTGTTGGTTATGTTTTGACATAATCATGTTGTGATCTGAAAAACCAATTAAACTAACTAAACTTATTGAGATAGTTTGGTTTAACTAGTTAATTACAACAGCTCTGTGATTCTACAGCATATGGTTTTCAGTATATTTCATATAATCAAAAATATTTAATAAACATTGTTCTGATCAAAAGACTTTGAGATGAATTTATTTAGAAACACAGACATCAATAATAAGCCTGTGAATCTCAACAATGGTGACAATAATAAAGCATGTTGCAGTGGCTGCCACCAATCACAACTCATTAATGGCTCCCATCATGCATTGCGGTATGAATAAATTATAATCTGAATTGTCTATGTAATTTACTTTTTCCTAATTGAATATTCTGCTCGTCACCATTGTTGAGATGCATAGACTGAATCTTGACGTCTGTGTGTGCCTAAAAGAAAGGTTTTTTTTTTTTAAAACAACTTTTAAGAAATCCTTTATATTATTTCTAAAATTCTGGATATTTATGCAGATTCACAGTTATGCTGTAACCAAATCGAAGTCAGAAAGAAGGATCTTAATGAGTTCAGTGATCTAGTTCAAATGATGAATGTCATAATATAACCAACACCATCAGATCACTTTTTTTTCTTTGTTCAACTGGCAGTTATAATTCAGATACAACAGCCAAACAAAATCTAAAGTAAACATATATGGGTCAAGAGCCCAACTAAAGCAAACATTGATTGCCATAACGGTGGCTTACAATTTGAGATTTCCTCCTTCAGTGATTCTGCTTGTTAACATCAGGTGTCTTCAATAATGCTCAATCATCACTTAATTAATCACTTAATTATCTCATTAACTTTAACACTCTTGAGTGTTAATTTAACACTCATATTTTAACACTTTACACTCTTGAGTGTGGACTCATATACACTCCCAGGAGTGTTAATTTAACACTGGAGTTTTTGCTGTGTAGGTAGCCAATGTAGTGATGATAAAATTGGTGTTATATGATCATATTTTCTTGATCTAGTAAGAACTCTAGCAGCGGCATTTTTTGACTAACTGTAGCTTGTTTATTGAGGATGCAGGACAACCGGCTAATAAAGCATTACAGTAATCTAGTCTCGAGGTCATGAATGCATGAACTAACTTTTCTGCATCAGAAACTGATAGCATATTACGTAGCTTAGCAATGTTTCTAAGGTGGAAAAAGGCTGTTCTTGTAACATATGAAATATGATTTTCAAAAGACAGGTTACAATCGAGTATAACACCCAGGTCTTTTACTGTAGAGGATAAAGTTACAGGACATCCTACGATGTCAAAGTTGTATTGTGAGAGGTTTTGTGGGCGTTTTTTTAACCGATGATTAGTACCTCTGTCTTGTCTGGATTTAATAAAAGAAAATTGCACGTCATCTAATCTTTTATATTATATATACACTCTGTCAATTTGGATAATTTAGCGTTTTCATCTGGCCGTGATGAAATATAGATTTGAGTGTCATCAGCATAACAATGGAAACTAATTCCATGTTTCCTTATAATATTTCCAAGTGGCAGCATATATATTGAGAATAACAGAGGGCCCAACACAGATCCCTGCGGCACTCCATAGTTTACTGGAGTTATGATCGATTTTTCTCCATTTAAATAGACAAAATGGTAGCAAGTATGATCAGATAAGTATGATCTGAACCAGCTTAATGCTTGTCCTTGAACACCAGTATAATTTTGTAGTCGATCTAAGAGTATTGTGTGATCTATAGTATCGAACGCAGCACTTAGATCAAGTAAAACTAATATTGAGATACAGCTTTCGTCAGAAGCTAAAAGTAAATCATTTGTGATTTTAACGAGCGCAGTTTCAGTGCTATGATGCGGCCTGAATCCTGACTGAAACTTTTCATAGATGTCATTTTCTTGCAAGAAAGAGCCCAGTTGGGCGGATACAACTTTTTCTAGTATTTTAGACATAAAAGGTAGATTTGAAATGGGTCTATAATTTGCTAGATTATGTGGGTCTAATTGTGGTTTCTTAATGAGAGCTTTTATAACTGCCAGTTTAAATGTTCTTGGAACATGACCTAAAGATAAAGACGAGTTAATAATATTGAGGAGAGGCTCTTCCACTACAGGTAACACTTCCTTCAGTAGTTTAGTGGGTATAGGATCTAATAAACATGTTGTTGTTTTAGATGAAGTGATAAGTTTATTTAACTCTTTTTGTTCTATAGTTGTAAAGCACTGTAATTGTTCTTGCGGAGGGATAATTGAGGCTGAATTATAAGGCGCGATTGAGGACTGAACGTTTACAATTGTGGTTCTGATGTTTTCTATTTTCTCAGTGAAGAACTTCATGAAATCATTACTACTAAACTGTAACGGGATATTTTGTTCAGGTGACATCTGTTTATTTGTTAGTCTAGCCACGGTGTTAAATAAAAACCTAGGATTGTTTTGGTTGTTTTCTATTAGTTTGCGGAGGTGCTCAGCCCTGGCCGATTTTAGGGCCTTTTTATAACGTGACATACTGTCTTTCCACGCGATTCTAAAGACCTCTAAATTAGTTTGTTTCCATTTACGCTCTAAATTACGGGTTTCTCTCTTTAGAACATGCGTAGTATTGTTGTACCAGGGTGCTTTACTTTTCTCTCTGACCTTTTTTAATCTAATGGGTGCAACAATATCCAATTTTCCAGAGAGAATGGTGCTCATAGAGCTAGTTAATTCCTCTAGTTCATCTATTTGTTTGGGTTCACTGAGCAGCTGAGACAGATCAAATAAGCAATTTGAAAAATGATCTATGGTGGATGGATTATCTATGAATTATGAATTATCTATGGTCAGGTCCCTGAGGCGAGCAAGGAAATAAAATATAACTCCTTGTCTCCCTCCTTACCCTCTTAGGTCTTTTTCTCTGGTGCTACTGCACTGCAGAGACCGCCCCTGAGCCATCGCAGACAGTGAGTTAAAAATTCCTGTTTTTTAACAGTTCTCCTGCTCGCGTCGTCTCCACTAGAGGGTAGGGACTTGCTAGCTTTTGGTCAACGAGTTGTGCCTGGAATTCTGCCGGCTAACTCTCACAAGTTGAGGCCCCAGTCTGAATGTGTGCCCAAGGTTCCTACCTCTCCTACGGGACTAGGTGATGAGCCTGCAAGCGCTGCCCCGGAGGAGGCAGACCCAGCCCTGGCTTTCTCTGTCCGTCCGCCTCAGTGCGGTTATACGTGATCAGAATGCAAAGCCTAGACCTTAGACCAGCTCTATCTGTTATGGAAACCAGCAGAAGGGAAGGCTGTTTCCAAGCTGAGGTTGGCCCACTTCATAGTGGTTGCCTTCGTCTTGGTGAGAATCCAAGATGCATGTGCCCACCTGGGTGGTGAGCTCCTCTTAAGGAGAGTACTGCTCCCTCCTATGTGTTGGCATACACTGCTTCGCTGAACAGATGTTAAATAGAGTTGGGGGCTGGGCGATCTATCTGACTGAGCTTCCTTTGAGAAAAATAGCAGACCACCTTTTTTAAACTGTTATTTAAAATGGTGGTCTGTTATATTTCACAAAGGAAGCCCATTTGTGCAGTCGTTGGCGTTATATGAGAAGTACATTTTGAATATGAGCCTACTGTAAAATTAGCTGTCTTAAAAATGCAGATTGATCATTGCAGAGTTATTACAGACGCCTCCCGGTGTTATTCGTATTGGAATTGTGTAATCACAGATTTCAGAGGTGGACAAAGTACACAACTTCCTTACTTGAGTGAAAGTACAGATACTACTGGTCAAATATTACTCCGTTACAAGTAAAAGTTGTAAAGACCGATTCTCACTTAAGTATCAAAAGTAAATGTCAATGCATTATTTTATTATTGTTGCATTGTTGTGTGTAATACTTACAGTACCTTATGCCTCTGAATCTATGCCTGCCTTCCTACCCTCATATCAATATCACATTTATTTCTAGAACACAGTTCCAGTAGTGGGATTGAATGTGAGATTGAATAAGTGCACTCAATAACGTCCACAATGGTTTCGGACACCCAAATGGTTGTTCCCTCAAATAGTGCCATATTTAAAGTTTTTGGGCTTTTAGTATGAATATGTTAGCCTTACTGTTATCTATAAGCTAGTGTGCACCAAAACAATGACAAAATTTGCATTTAGATATATTCCCATTGGGTTGTTGGGTTTTCATGTTTAATGGGAACTTTAGACATAGTGATTTTTATACTGTACAAACTGTGTTATCCCCTAACTCTAATGTAACAGTTATGAGTAGGTCATCTACGGACATCTAATGTTACGGACATATTATCATGGTACAGTTCAGACTATTATTGCTTTTTATTTCCACTTCCATTTTATTCAAAGAGATATTTGAACTATTTGTATTGTATTTATCAATGTGAAATACATCATGCTAAAATAATCTGTCATATACCGTGGCTCACATTATTGGGGTCACTTGCAAGTCGTAGCAGCACAAATTATGTGACCAGCAACATATTTCTGCTTCAAATATTGTGCGTAGTTAACAGTGAGTGGTGGTTTCAGACATTATTTTATTAAAGTACATTTGTCAGTGCCGCACTCGTACTGACTCTTATTCTGCCTGACAGAAAGAAAAGCTTGTAGCTTACTGAACGCAGAGCGGTTTGACCAATCAGATGAAAGGGTCGTTTCAGAGCCTACGTGTGCAAATGAAATATCGAACCCATAAACTGATTTGTAAACCACAAACGAAAAATTAAAAATCGAGCCAAAATCTCATTTTCGTTCTTTAAACTAAACTAAAAAACGAATAAATGAGCTGGTTTTCATTTCTCGTTATTCCATTCCAAACAGGAAATGAAATGATAAAAAAGTACACGGACCCTTCAGTAATGCTCAATCATCACTCAATTAATCACTTCATTATCTCATTAACTTTAACACTGCTTCAGTGTTACTTATAACACTCTGAGTGTGGATTATATAAACTCTGAGCAGTGTTAATTTAACACTGGGGATTTTGCAGTGAACAGACAATACTATAAACCCAACAGCAGCAAAATAATTTAGAACAGTAATTAAACTGACTGGATTCAGCAGTTTTAATGCACAAATTTCAGCCAATCAGAATCAAGTATTAAGACAGATATAGTAATATTCTGTTGACCCTTTCCATCCATACCACCTGTCTGAAGCCCGAAGCATTCTGAGAGACGTTCTCAACAGACGGCTGCCAAAGTTCGTGGGTGAGGCCCGACTGAAGGAAGATGAGTTAAAGGTACCTTACTGGCTGTTAAACTGTCAGATATAACATGTTTACTCTGTGTAAAAGTTAACCTGTATATATTAAAACATTTATATTTACTTTTACCTTTGCATTGATGCATCAAATATCACAGAAAACAACCACCCCATAGTCAAGGACTTTAAGGACTGCCTTTTTCCTCTCAAAATCTTTTAGAAAATGCTGAAAGAACACTGTGAGAAGATGGTCGAAGGTTTTAATACCCAAACTGATATGGAAAGGATTTATGTAAGGATTTTAGTTTAATGATTTTGAGTTCAGTTTGTACATAAGTTTAAGTTCCCTTTCAAAACCTTAGTGCTGTGTGAGTAGCTGATACTATGGGAATGATGATGTCTGTTGCCTGCATAGAATCACAGCAATTTATTGGCAGAATACACTTGACTATCGACACTTGACTTTTAGATTCAGAATACACTTGACTCTAAAAGTAGATTAAAAATGATGTAACCAGAGGGTACATCAATTAACATGTCAACATGTGTCCCCATGAGAAAAGCAGTTTATAAATCATACTAAGTGATATTCTTTTGAAAATGTAAAAATGCAGAAAGTTTAGTGTGATGGGTAGATTTAGCGTTAGTATTCCTGGTGCAGCCAATACTAGAGGCAGCTCTTGATGCCCCAATGTCCCTAAGGGAAGGGTATATCAAGCAACATGTCAATCTGCACCTTGAATGCCACAGAGCCCAAATGAGTGCAAACTCATGGACCCCAAATGCTGAGTAGGAACACTTGGCTATGATCGCCATCAAGCCACGGTTGAAGACGCAGCCACTCTATCCGCAGAAGTCATGCTGCAAACACTGTCAGTTAGGCAGGTTGATGGATTCAGAAAGGTCGTATGAGACGCCACCGCAAGCACACCATCTCTTTGCACCAGCAGGAATCACAAAACCTAAAGTCTAAGTTGAAATCTATTTTATGAGTGTGTGAAACAGGAAGAAACATACAATTTAAACAGCAACAAGAAGACATAATAAAAACAGTTAGAGCATTGTAAAATAATATTGACCACCAAGGTCAAAATAGGTGGTCAGAACAATCCTTTACATAATAAATAATAATAATAAATTTTATTTGGAAAAGCGCCTTTCAAGGTACCCAAGGACACTGTAAAGTTTGGATAGGCAGAGACAAGGAAATATAAAGACATAAACATAAAGAACATACAGGGTTTAAAATGTTATCATGCACACACAAGACATAGAAATACACTGCGCACAAGGTGTAAAATCAGATCAATCAGGTCAAATTATGGGACTGCAGGAAAGCTAGGCTAAAAAGATGGGTTTTTAATTTAGTTTTAAAAGTGGATAAACCTGTGCATTGGCGCAACTCAAGTGGCAGAGCATTCCACAGTTTGGGGCCTACCACGCTGAACGCCCTGTCGCCCATGGTGCGGAGGCGAGATGTGGGGACGAATAAGAGGCATGTATCAGTAGAACGAAGGGTGCGTGAGGTCGTGTATGGGGTGAGAAGATCAGATAGGTAAGATGGGGCTAGATTATGTAGGGATTTATAGACAAGTAGAAGGTTTTTGTAGTGTATGCGATAGTGGACAGGAAGCCAGTGTAATTGCTGAAGGATAGGGGTAATGTGATCCCAGGGCCGTGTGCGGGTGAGTAGTCTTGCAGCCGAATTTTGAACATGCTGCAACCTATTGAGGGTTTTTTTCCGGGATGCCATAGAGTAAGGCATTGCAGTAGTGTAGCCTTGACGTTATAAATGCATGTATTAATGTTTCTGCTGCAGATGAATTGAGGGAGGGGCGGAGTTTGGAGATGCTTTTGAGATGGAAGAAAGATGCTCTGGTGATATTTTTAATGTGTGACTCAAAAGAGAGGGTCGGATCAAATATTACTCCTAGATTTCGAATTTCAGAATTTGTTGTAGTGAAATAACCAGGAATAGATACCTGCAGATTTTCAAGTTTCTTAAGAATGTTGGGTGTGGAAATAAGAATAGCCTCTGTCTTGTCTTGATTGAGTTTGAGAAAATTTTGAGTCATCCAGTTGTTTATGGCGTTTAAGCAATGAACCAGATTGGATAATGATAGTATATTGGCGGGTTTGGTGTGAATGTAAATCTGTGTGTCGTCAGCATAGCAATGAAAATTGAGACCATAGTGTTGTATGATCTGGCCAAGGGGAAGGATGTAGATTGTGAAGAGCAGGGGGCCGAGAACAGAACCCTGGGGGACACCATGTGACAGAGTTGAATTTGGAGATCTGTAATTCCCAATCGAAACAAACTGTTGTCTGTCAGTAAGGTATGATTTGAACCAAGACAGTGGAACACCAGTGATACCGAGTAACGCCTCCAGTCGAGAAAGTAGGAGATTGTGGCAGATAGTGTCAAAGGCAGCTGTGAGGTCAAGGAGAATAAGAATACTGACATGGCCAGAGTCAGCAGCCAATAATAGGTCATTGACTTCCTTAACAAGGGCAGTCTCAGTACTGTGCATGGCCCTGAATCCTGACTGAAACTTCTCCCAAAGACCATGACAATTTAGGTACTCTTGGAGCTGTTTTGCAACCGAGCGTTCAAGGAGTTTTGCAAGGAAAGGTAGGTTAGAAATGGGCCGATAGTTCTTATAATCTTCAACGGCTGCTCCTGGCCTTTTCAAAACAGGGGTGATAGCTGCCTTTTTGAGAAGCACAGGAACAGAGCCCGAATAAAGGGAGGAGTTTATTATTTGTACCAGGAGGGGTGAGATGGCAGGAAGGCAGACCTTAATCAGTGCAGTTGGCATAGGGTCAAAGAGGCAGGTGGTAGGCCTAGACTTACTGACAAGGTCATAAACAACCCGTTCGTCAACAGGTGTAAAGGCAGAGAAGGACCTGTTTAGTGTAGCACAGGGGGAGGGGGAGGGGGAGGGGGAGGGGGAGGGGAAAGGGGGGGCGTCATCTTCTTGGGGGGAGTGAGTTGTTTGAAGCTGTTGGTATATCAAATTAATTTTACTGTTAAAGAAAACCAGAAATTCACAACAAAGTTCAGTGGATGGGGTAAGTGGAAAAGATTTATTCGGTTGGGTTAGCTTATTAATAGTGGAAAAGAGGGCTCTCGGATTATGACGACCTTTGTCTATGATGGAGGTGTAATACAAGGTTTTAGCCTGGTCAAGAGACTCTTTGTAAGTAGTGACATGGTCATTGTAAGCCAGGGCATGAACTGTTAGGCCAGTCTTCCGACTAAGTCGCTCCAGCTGACGTCCAGCCGCCTTTATTTTACGAAGCTCCGGTGTAAACCATGGGGCAGACTGAGTAAAGGAGACATGGCGTGTCTTCAGGGGTGCAAGAAGATTGAGGGAGTCAGCAAGATGTGTATTGTACATCAGGACTAAGTCATCAGTACAGACATCCAATGACTCTGAGCTGAGTTTTGAATTTAGAGTGTCTAAGAGGGCAGCTGAGTTAATGTTCTTTGTGTTCCTATATGTGATGGAACGAGAGGGACGCTGGCGATGGAGAGGCTCAGGAACAGCAAGTTTGAACATAATGGCTCTATGGTCGGACACAAAAAGATCTTTGGGACATACGTGAGTTGGCATGATGCCAGCAGTGCAGACAAGATCTAATATATGGCTTTTTGAATGGGTAGGGAAGTCAACATGCTGAGTGAGATCAAAACAGTCCAGCAGGTTTAAAAAGTGTTCAGCAAAATTACAGTTTCCAGAATCAACATGTATATTGAAATCACCAAGCACCAGGATGGATGAGTACATAGGACTGACAGAAGAGAGTAACTCTGAAAACTTGTTAATAAAAGCAGAAGACATTTTTGGAGGTCGATAAACAAGTAATAACAGGAGCGGTGCCCCACCAGTGAATTTCAGAGCAAGACATTCAAACGATAAATAATCCTGGACAGGCACTGATAGAACCCTATAGCATGAGCGGAAGATCACAGCAAGGCCACCACCCCGGCCAGTGAGACGTGGCTTAGCAACAAACTCATAACCAGAGGGAGTAGCTTCATTCAATGTAATAAAATCATTTGGTATCTGCCAAGTTTCAGTCAAACAAAATAAATCAATACCAGCATCAGTAATGACATCATTAATAAAAGTTGCTTTCTTGTTCAGAGACCGCACATTAAGCAGACCAAACTGGGTATTTCTGAAAGTAGGGAAGTCTGAGGAGGCTTTTAACAGTTTTATGGCGTGTAGGTTCTCAACGTCGGCAGTTCGCCCCGCAGCAGGCCGCGTCTCTCTACGAGACAGACTCCATAGTGAATCGATGTTGTTAGTGTGGTTGTAGCGAGCAAACTTCCGACCAGAGCCCCTGTGTAGATATTTGGGACGACGCAGCAGACCGAGATGTTGGTGTGCGCGGAGAACATCTGGAATTTTGTAAACTTTGTTTCCAAGGCAATGGAGATAGGATGACGAGTATCTTAATGCCATATCGGATTCAAAGAAGTGCCCGTTCGAGTGATTAGGCTCTCTGTAGTATAAGCAGTCTGGCCCATAGACAAGAGACCAGAGCAGCGTCACGATTGTTACATGCATTAGGAGGGGGTATGATTTGAGCACCATCTGGCTCAGTCAAACAAGCATAACGTTACCAAACACAACAGCAAACAGCCACACACTCAACCCAGCCTCTGTAAACTCAATACATTAGCCAACAGGGCAACCACTTTTGCACTCAAGGGAACAGCAACGGAGGTAGCCAAACCAAAGAGTAGCGACAGCAGTTCAAATAGGCAAAACTCAAGCAAACTCGAACAAGCAAGCAGAGACTTACCAGCAAACAGTGTTAGTGGATCACTCCTGAGAGGGCTCGCATAAGCAAAACAGGGAAAGGGGAGGCACAGCAGCTGCCCGTCGGTTTGGCAAACACTTAGCTAGCAGTCTTGCTCGAGTCAGCAATCCAAGATGATTGATTTATAATAATTCCACATTTAGGTGATGTGCGTGACAGGGCCGAGTGACAGTAGCAAACGTTGATCCGGTAGCCAGTAATCCAGCATGAGATAAACCTCCAGGGAAACTGGGCTCAGTCCAGTGTCTGCCGTTTGAAGTAACTTGAAGTGTCACACAAAACACAAAGTGTAATCCAGTAATTAAAACGTTATCCAGCACGAAATAGCCTCCAGGGAAATAGGGCTCAGTCCAGTGTCTGCATTTTGGATTGACGGAGCGCACAAAACACAAAACAAACGTACTGAGAAAAACAAAACAAGCAGAGAAAGCCGGCGAGTAGCGGCAGCCAAGCGCGCCAGCGTTCACTCGTGACCCGGAAGAGATCTACATGCTTTAGAGTCGACTCAAAAGATATGAAAATCTCCAAGCACAGACTTTCTGGCTAGGTGGTTGATATAAGTTCCCATAGTGTCATCTACTGATGCAGCATCTCATTCCCTCCTGGGAACTGTGGCTATGTTCATAATTGGGAAGTTTTCAGATGTATAAAGTTGTATTATGTATTATTAGTGTTAGAATAATCAGATTCATATTTTATCTGTGTTAGGAAAAGCTGTATGTCGGTTTAAGTGCCCAGTCAGATGATGTCTTCAAGACTAAAGTGAATCAGGTACTCAATCCCTTTCTCACTCTTAAAATGTATGGTATATAATCATGGGCGTCAGAAGCCAAAAAAAAAAAAAAAAAGTGGGTGGGTGGGTTGGTTGTAAGGACCACCCATTGGCCCAACGACGGAATCCAACGGTTGGCAAATGGGATAATGCGTTTGTCTTTTCAGCGCTCCAGTGAAGTTCACTTAATTTATTGGAATTTAGTTTTAGTATTACTTTAGCTCCATGCTTAATCTGACTCCAATTTCAGATGATAATCAAATTTAGATTGTGTTTCTGATTAGAAAATAGTCATAAATACTGATTATGAATTAATTTAGATCTTTGATTATTCTGAGTATCCCATACTTTCAGTTATTAATTCATTAAGGGACCCGATGCCGCACAGAGTCACACGCCCCGGGTTTACGTGGATCTCACAGACACAGCCTCGCCAGTCTGATCTTGGTCAGAGGGTGCAGGGTCTGCTAATACCTCTTAAGTCTGTTGCCTACTGCTCACACATACAAAAAAGTGTAGTTTATTTAGCCACTTCCATACAACTTGCCAAGTCAGTGATAGACAGAAATCAAAAGGTCTTCAGATGACGTGCTACTGCTCCATTCATATGCACCTGCAGTTTGACCTATCCTGGACACAGAGCTGCGGTAGCGCCAGCCTCCTCATAATCTACTAAAATAACGATTTCAGAAAACTTCAGAATAAATCAAGATGTAACATTTATTTGTCAGGTAAAAATGTATCATACCAATTACACAAGTTAATGATTAAAAGCCAAAATAATAAATTCAGAAATAATAAATACATGACATCATTTACTCAAAGATGACTCTTAAAGTAAGCAATGTATCCCTGACAGAGACATTCAGTGGTGTATGAGTGTGTTCCAACAGGAAAACACTGAAACAGCACTGTATGGGGGATGATCCTGGTAAAGGGTCCCAAAGTCTGCTCTGTCACCTAGCCTTAAATACCCAGACCAGAACAAAAGGGTTATACAAATATTGTTTAGAGTTGTTTGGGTCAATCCATGTACCCCAGGGGGTAGCACCTGGTTTCGGGAGATATCTGGAGGCTCAATCTTTCTCATTAAACCAATGACTGCAATGAAATTAAGACCATTTTACCAATCACACTGAGACACTTAAAATGATACCAAGCATGAAAAGGAAAAACAATAGATTCACAAGATACATCATATGTGATATATAGACATTCTTAATGAACTTTCAGTGACTTGAGGAGGGAGAGGGGGGATGAGTTGAAGTCAAAAAAGGGGACAAGGAGATACGTTTGGTCAGGGCAATGGCATGTGCTCTGTCTTTGCTATCTGCTGTCCAGGGTGCATTTTATGGCTTTATTGCAGGGTAAGTTTTGTTTTATCAGGAAAATCAGTTCTTACAGGGTCCTCCTTAAAAAAGTATTACTGGAGTAAATGCCATTTCCTGTATTCTAGTGCCTTTTAATTAAACAAGTAAATTAAACTCTGCTTCACGTCGGGCAGTTCTTTGCCTCCACTTTGTGCATTAAAATACTTTAATGCACAGCTATCCGTGGATTATCCCGCTGTAGCAAATTAGCTCTATGAAATATTAATAATCAATAATAACTGGTTATAATTGATTATGAATATTTGAATCAGTTAATATAATTAACTTACTGTCGTAAATTAATATTACAATCAATTAGCCTGTTTGTCTCATGAACACTCAGGATTAATTGTTTATTAACTCTAAGAAATGTACATTGCCGGGGCATGGGAAATGTCTTTCTTAATTTACAGTACTACTAAGAGCAGTAGCAAAAATCTAAATGATTAGTGACTCCAGTTATGAGCTTGAGACATGGACAACTTTACGTGTGACATGAACAAGATTTTATTAAAGGAGAACTCCGGTCAATTTTAACATTGAGCTCATTTTTTTGTAAATTTGGAGTGCTGTCAATACAGAGAACAACGACAAAAATCGGTGTTGCCTACACAGTGTTATCCTCTTTTTAAAATTTGCACCCTGTTGACTTCAATGGGGCAAGTTTTAAACCTGCTTTTAGCCTCTTAACATCCTTGATGTGTCATTACAAGTGCACAGGTCGAGTGATTCCTTCAGAGTGAACACGGGTGGATCTGACTGCAGTAGATGTGAAAGATATGAATAAAAATGATGTTATTTCAGCCAGCGCACATACCTGTATTTACATCCTGTTTTCGGTCGAAGTCCATAGTAATCGATTGTCGAGTTCACGCGCATGATCATAGGTAACTTAACCTATGCGCGTGAACTCGACAATCTGAATTAGAGACGGTAAAAGTGAGTGGGTCCAATATCATTGGTCTTAAAAAGTGGGTGGGTCTTGTCCCACCCATATACAATGGTTCAGACGCCCATGTATATAATTGTGTCATGATTAATACAATTTACCCAGCACCCAGCACCCACCCAGCAACTCGAGGAGGGGTTTAAGTGCAAATCCACTAATTTCAGACACAGCAAAATCCCAGGTGTTAAATTAACAAGGGGGATTTTGATGTGCACCTACAGCACACTCACTAAAGAGATGAGCAGATAGTGCAGCATTGCCACCAAATATCAGCACTGCTTTCCAACATAGTATGTATTTAGAGATGTGTATTCCTAAATTCCATTAGGGCCAACAATAACTCATCACTGTTTCATTAAGCTTCAGTATTTAAAAAATATGACCCTAGGACAATATATTAGCATATCATCAGAGACATGTCAGCTTTATCATATATTATAACGTTATCAGTTTGTAGTCAGGGCACTCTGCAGAATATACTTTATTATTATTGAAGATATATTTTAATAAATATATTATTTAAAATAAAAGCCTTAAACATATTTTACTATTTTATGTTGTGTGTTTTATAACATTTACCCTTCTAAATGCTTTAGGACATAATGCTGGCCAGTTTGGGAGACCAGCCTAAGGAAGCCTTCAAGATTAAGGTTTTCATTCAATTTCTCATTTGGTATTTGTGGTACAGGATTATAATGTTGCAATTATTATCTTCTCAAGAGTATGGTCTGAGCCACTACAAACACTCAAAAATAAATAGTCTTTTATCTATTATCCATTCATGCATGTATAAATGGCAGTTAGTGCAGCGAGGAGTAGGACCTGGTAAGTACCCAGCTAACAGACATTTATTATTAGAACGTTCTCCAAATATTCAGTGTTGGATGTGAACGTGATGTGAACTCCACCCACTGGCCCAAAAACGGTATCCGGTGTCTTGGTCGAAGGAAATTCAGCGTGTTTGTCTTTTCGGGCGCTTCTGGAAAAATCACTTTAATTTATTAAACAGTTGATTTCTAATTTTAATTCTGACTCCATAAATAATGTAATCTGACTCCAAATTTAAATGACTCTTTAATTTTAACAGCTTAACAGCTGATCAAAAGATGAATTGTGATTTAATTTAGATCTTTGATTATTCTTGACATTCCATACTTTCAGTTATTAATTCATTATGGACCCAATGCCGCATAGAGATCACGTCGGCCGGATCGTGTTTCTCACGGACACAACTTGCTAATTCTGATTTTAGTCAGTGGATATAGGGTTTGCTAATACCTCTAAAGTCAGGTGCCTACTGCTCACTCGAACAAAAAAGTGTAGTTTATTTTAGCCATTTCCATACAACTTGCTAAATCAGTGATAGACAGAAATCAAAAGGTCTTCAGATGACGTGCCTACTGCTCCATACATACATGTGCCTTTAGTTTGACCTACCTTAACTAAGATTCGTGGTAGCATCAGCCTCCTTAATTTACTAAAATAATGATTTCAGAATACTTCAGAATAAATCAACATGTAACATTTATTTTGCCAGGCAGGTTTAAGCATCAATTAAAATGATTAAACAGAATACACAATACATAACTGATCAGCATAAAATACAAACATAATTCAAAATGCCATATCAAAATAGTTTAAAAGAGTCAGCATACCTGGCAATAGAGACACACAGCAACAGTGTGGGAAGTTCTGTTTACAGATGCTTCCTTGAGTGGTTTGCCAATTCCCTTTAAATACCCAAGTGGAACAAAAGAACAATAAACATCTAGAAAAGAATGTTTCAGGAACATCACACTAACCTTTAAATAACATTCTAGTAACATTAAGGAAACTGGACTTTTTTATGTTTTTGGAATGTTAGAAATCAACGTTCTTATAATGTTGAATTTTAAATCAAAATTAAGTTGAAAGAACGTTTGAGGAACATTATAACTTTTAAAACACGTTCCTCTAACGTCAAGAAAACTGGACATTTTTCACGTTCCCAGAACCAACACTGAATATTTGGAGAACGTTCTTATAACAGAAGTCTGTTAGCTGGGATATTGCATATCCACTAGGACAGTGTTTCCCAAACCTGCTCCTGAAGGACCCCTAACACTGCACTTTTCTTTGTCTCCCTAATCAAACACACCTGATTCAACTCATCAGCTCATTAGAAGAAACTCTAGGACAGGGATGGGCAAATGCTGTCCTGGAGGGCCACTTATGGAAGTAAAATAATGTCAAATGTTTTTGAAATAAAAAGCCTATTGAATTGCACTACTTGAAAAAAATAGGCATTGCATTAATCATGCTTGCATTTTAATGCATTGTATTTTTAGGGCTTGCATTTTTATGGGCTGAAATTCAACATGGTTGAATATTTAAGCTGTGTATATTTCAATTAAAAACATTTCAAACACATTTTCATTATTAAAAATTCAATAATCCATATTCACCTTTCATATTTCCCTTCCAAAATATTCAAACTGTTTAAATATACAACCTATAATATTCAACAGGCAATTTTCGGTCCATTTTATTTCACTTTGCAAATTCGCTTCCACAAATTCAGTGGTTCAAATTCGACAGTAAATTCAACATTGACATCCAGGAACTGCAGGAAAAGCAGTAGATTGCCGAGCATACTCTCCATCTGCTGTTAGTCGACCTCACCAGCAAGGGGTGCAAAAGCGCGTGTTGTTGACGAAGACATTCATTCATAAAATGAAAATGATTATCTGTGTCAGTATATATGCGGAAAAGATGATAAACACACAAAAGCTGTGTTTATGTTTCATTCAATAACTTCATTGTTACTTGCCCTGTGTAGCCTACATGTTATCAGCTTTCTCTATGAACGGGATTATAATCGGTTTCCCTCAATACCTCATCCTCAAGGATTCCCCTTCCGTTGGGACAAAAACGCTTAACGTAGCTTAATGGACTAATACAGTGATATTAAAGACCAAACTCGCACCTTATTGGGGATAGGCTGTAGGCTGTAGGCTACTATATAGGCTACAGGCAAGCAGATTGACTCAGAATATGAACTTAATGCGCAAAGATTCATGCTGAGCGTTTCGTGATATACTGGCATAAAATCAACACTTGATCAGTTAATACTAACACTTTCTCTTCTATTTTCTCTCTCTCTCTCTCTCTCTCTCTCTCTCTCTCTCTCTCTCTCTCTCTATATATATATATATATATATATATATATATATATATATATATATATGTAGTATGCCTACGTGTATTGCATTAGCTTAAACTGGGAAGAGTCATAGCACTTGCATATTGTTGTCCTCCTATTGTTAGTTTAACTGTAAATCGCTTTGGATAAAAGCGTCTGCTAAATGACTAAATGTAAAATTGGCTTGACATTGGACAGTCGCACATTTAGGGAGCATCTCTAAAGTTGCATAAAACATTGGCATACACGTTTCTAACTTCAATAGCAAACTTAAATTTATTTGAATAAATATCAAAAATCCAAAGGGTGCACAGTATGCCTGACACTACATGAACACTTTGCAGTTGGTTTTATGACTGTAATTCAAATGCTATCGAAGTAAGAAACGTGTATACCAAAGTCATATACACTTTAGAGACGGTCCCTAAATGTGTGAATGTCCAACGTCAAGCCAACTTTAAGCCAGTCTATCACTGGGAAACGCTCATGCTAAACTTTGCACGTTATTCTGAGTCCATCTGCTTGCCTGCGAGTTTGGTCTTTTATATCACTGTAATTAGTCCATTATGCTACGTTAAGCGTTTTATATGTCCAGCAGGGGAATCCTTAAGTATTGAGGGAAACCCTAATAGCCTGCATGCAGCACATGGTCACAATATAAAGTTAAGGCAACTAAACAACCAAGAGAAATATATGTCAACCTCCAAAATGTAACACTGGATCTGTACATCCGCATCGGGAATAACATTAATCTCGTTCACGGTAGAGAAAGATGCATGTAGGCTACACAGGAAAAGTAACCATGAAGACACTGTATTTAACATAAAACAGCCGTCATAATAATCACAAATACACTTACATTGCTGTAAATGAGTTTTATGAATGAATGGCTTGCTCTAACTGTTGCTCTGGTCTTCGTCAACAACACGCGCTTTTGCACCCCCTGCTGGTGAGGTCGACTAACAGCAGATGGAGAGTATGCTCAGCAATCTACTGCTTTTCCTGCAGTTCCTGGATGTCAATGTTGAATTTACTGTCGAATTTGAACCACTGAATTTGTGGAAGCGAATTTGCAAAGCGAAATAAAATGGACCGAAAATTGCCGGTAGAATATTATAGGTTGTATATTTAAACAGTTTGAATATTTTGGAAGTGAAATATGAAAGGTGAATATGGATTATTGAATTTTTAATAATGAAAATGTGTTTGAAATATTTTTAATTGAAATATTCACAGCTTAAATATTCAACCATGTTGAATTTCAGCCCATAATAATGCAAGCCCTAAAAATACAATGCATTAAAATGCAAGCATGATTAATGCAATGCCTATTTTTTTCAAGTAGTGCAATTCAACAGGCTTTTTTATTTCAAAAACATTTGACATTATTTTACTTCCATAGCCACTGTCCTGCAGAGTTTAGCTCCAACCCTGATAAACTCTCCTGTCTGTAGCTTTCTAGTAATTCTGAAGACATTGATTAGCTGGTTCAGGTGTGTTTGATTAGGGTCCCAGATAGACAGCAACCATCAAAATAATGTTAATGTGTCAATGTTAACTGTATTGAATCAACATCTCTTTTGCTCCAGCAATTACTGTTGATTTTTTTTTTAGTTTAAATTTCATCCATAAATCAATGGTGATGGCGTTGACTCAATGTTACAATGTGATGTTGGTTCAACATCATGTTTGCACTCTCAGAAAATGAAACAACAATTACAACTGACTTAAAGCCACACAGCCTGACATCCATCCCACATAGCAACATTGTGTCGGCCCAGATCCGGCCCACATCTTGCACACGTGGAAAGATGATCTGGCCCACATGCAGCGTGGATCTATGGCACTTGAGTGGCCCACTCCTGTTTGCCAGATCTGGGCCACAAGCAGGCCATAGCAATGCCACATGTCAGCCAAGAGCAAAGAAATAAACCAGAACTGGACCTTATCTGAGCCACAAAGTCTGTGTATATTAAATATGAAGTAATCTCAGCCTTAATAAGCCTGTTAACAAGCAGAATCACTGAAGGAAAGAAGAGAACAGAAAAAGAGACGAGCAGAAACACAAGATCTATAACTGACTTCAGACACAGCCTTAGAGGAAATCAACTGAAGAGAAAAGAAGACATTAAATCTGTGAAGATCTCAGCAGAGGAGGATTAAACAACTCCACAAACAGCATTACCAGCTTCACTTATTACTAACCAGACTGACTTTATTTCTGTCAGACATCTACAGAAGTTTTTATTGAGAATTAACAGAGGTTTAACTCTAATGTGTTTCATTTGAAGTCACCATAACAGTGAATAGTGTTTCCATTAGTTGGGCTCTTAACTCTGATTATATCTATTGTCTTCTTTGGCTGCTGTGACAGTGTGTTTATCAAACACATTTGCAGCAGCAAAGAAAGCTAAAGTGAAATGAGATCAGGTGATGATGGTTACCTGTTGATGGTTTTATAATCATCATGATATAACCTGTTTCACTGATGTCTTTGAAATCTAAAAATTATGTTGTTCAACTAATATATTCACATTACATACATCTGCATACATAACATCTGCAGCGTGAGGTCCAGCAATATTATTACAATCAGTTAGCAGACTTTAACAAACATGAGCATGAAACATTACTGTTCAATGACAAACACAGACAATCAACGTATGAATCTCAACAATGGTGACAATCAAAAGTACCTTGCTGCAATGCATGCTGGGTACCATCATAGTACAAAACTCCCAGCATGCATTGCAACATGAATAAATTATGCAGCTGAATTGTCCTATAATTTTGTTTGATTCTAAATATTTGCTTTTATTTTTTTGCTGTTGTTTTTGTTGTGACATTTAGTAGCTTTTCAGTGATGTTCTGAATTATTCTGTTTATTAAAAAAAAAAATATTGTCACCATTGTTGAGATTCATGTGCTGATTTCTCATATCTCTGTGTGTCACCATTGCTTCATTTTTCGTGCTCATGTTTGTTAAAATCTTCTAACTGATTGTTATAATATTGCTAAATCTCATGCTGCAGTAACACAGGGGTTGTGATGAAATATATTAATGGAACAAAACAATTGTTAGATTCCAAAGACATCAGTGAAACAGGTTATTTCATGATGATTATAAAACCATCAACAGGTAACCATCATCACCTGATCTCATTTCACTTTAGCTTTCTTTGCTGCTGCAAATGTGTTTGACAAACACACTGTCACAGCTGCCAAAGAAGACAAAAGATATAATAAGAGTTAAGAGCCCAACTAATGGAAGCACTCATCACTGTTATGGTGACTTCAAATGAAACACATTAGAGTTAAACCTCTGTTAATTCTCAATAAAAACTTCTGTAGACGTCTGACAGAAATAAAGTCAGTCTGGTTAGTAATAGGTGAAGCTGGTAATGCTGTTTGTGGAGTTGTTTAATCCTCCTCTGCTGAGATCTCACAGATTTAATGTCTTCTTTTCTCTTCAGTTGATTTCATCTAAGGCTGTGTCTGAAGTCAGTTGTAGTTCTTGTGTTTCTGCTCGTCTCTTTTTCTGTTCTCTTCTTTCTTTCAGTGATTCTTTTTGTTAACTTATTAAGGCTGAGAAGACTTCATATTTAATATACACAGACTTTGTGGCTCAGATAAGGTCCAGTTCTGGTTTATTTCTTTGCTCTTGGCTGACATGTGGCATTGCTATGGCCTGCTTGTGGCCCAGATCTGGCAAACAGGAGTGGGCCACTCAAGTGCCGTAGATCCACGCTGCATGTGGGCCAGATCATCTTTCCACGTGTGCCAGATGTGGGCCGGATCTGGGCCGACACAATGTTGCTATGTGGGATGGCATGTCCATGATGTCCATGGCAGAGGTGATGGAGGAACAACCACAGTGTAGCCAGCAATGGGGAGCCATTGTGGACTCAGTGTGGAGCAGATGGTGCTGGAGAAAAGACTATGGCTACTATAGTCATGAATAACATGTTCTCAGTGCACAGCAAAATCCCCAGTGTTAAATTAACACTCCTCAGTGTACATATGTGTCCACACTACAGAGTGTTAAAATTAACACTGAAGCAGTGTTGAAGTTAATGAGATAATTAAGTGATTAATTAAGTGATGATTGGCCATTAGTGGTGACACCTGATGATAACAAGCAGACTCACTGAAGGAAAGAGAAACAAGAACAGAAAAAAGAGAAACACAAGAACTACTGACTTCGAGCCATTATTGCACTTATTATTTTACCAGTTTGACTTTATTTCTGTCATACATCTACACACGGTCTTATTTAGATTTAACAAAAGTTTAGATGGTAATGTTTTATGGAATGTTTTGTTTCATGTCACCATTATGGTGGTCAGTGTTTGCTTTAGTTGGGCTCTTGACCCTTTACTTTTTAACATTAGTATTTCTCTGGCTGCTCCAACTCTGTGTTTATAAAGCATATGTGTTGTGGCAAGAGAAACTATGACTTGGGCTGTGTATCCCGAAAACATTGCAAGCCTAATTTGATCGTACAAACCTTTTGTTGCAGTTGGTCTGAGATCAAGTTAAGCTTAAGATGCTTTTGGGGAACACAGCACTGGTTATGTTTTGATGATGAAATTACTAGTGACCTGATTCACTGATCTCACCCATTGTCATAAAATGATTATCCAAATGTTTTATTAATTTTTCACTACAGTAACTACTTCCAGGAATGTTTTAGGAATCTGAAGGTTTTAAAATCATACACAGACATCAAGAATCTACATATGAATCTCAACAATGGTGACAATCAAACAAATTTTTAATGTTGCAGTGCATGATGGGAGCCACCAATCAGAACGCATCAATGGCTCACATCATGCATTGCAGCATGAATAAATTATGCAGCTGAACTGTCCTGTAATTTTCATTGTTTGCTTTTATTTTGCTATTGTTTTGTTATGACTTTAGTAGCTTGTTTTGTGATGTTCATAGTTGATCTGTTTGTCACTAGTTTGTTTATTGTCACCATTGTTGAGATTCATATGCTGATTCTTGATGTCTGTGTGTTTAAACACAATAACTTCTGTGCTCAATGTATTTTCAAAATTTTTGATATTGCTGTTGGATCTCAAACTGTAGAATCTCAGAGCTACAATCACCAATACTAAAACAAGACATCAAGCATATAGTCAAAGATTCATGCTGATAATGTCATTATCATCACAACATATTGTGAGCAGGTCATGTTTTCTCTTGCAGTAACAAATGTGTTTTATAAACACAATGTTGGAACAGTCAGAGAAAAACTACTATTAAAAAATGTAAAGGCTCAAGAGCCCAACTAAAGCAAACACTGACCACCATAATGGTAACTTGAAAAGAAAAATTCCATAAAACATTACCGTCTAAACTTCTGTTGAATCTCAAGAACTTTTGTCGATGTATGACAGAAATAAAGTCAAACTGGTAATAATAAGTGCAACAATGTGTAATGACTCGAAGTCAGTTGTAGTTCTTGTGTTTCTCTTTTTTCTGTTATTGTTTTTTTCTCTTTCCGTCAATGATTCTGCTTATTAACATCAGGTGTCACCACTAATGGCCAATCATCACTTAATTAATCACTTAATTATATCATTAACTTCAACACTGCTTCAGTGTTAACTTAATTATCTCATTAACTTCAACACTGCTTCAGTGTTAATTTGAACACCCTGTAGTGTGGACACATATGTACACTGAGGAGTGTTAATTTAACACTGGGGATTTTGCTGTGTGGCCATGATGGTCTTCAAGGTTGAGATAAGGAAGAGCAGGGCAGCATCCGTGGCCGTGACTGGAGTGACAGTGTTATTCTCATGTGAACCCAGATAGCAACATTGTGTCGGCCCAGATCCGGCCCACATCTGGCACTTGTGGAAAGATGATCTGGCCCACATGCAGCGTGTAATGACGGCCCTTGGGCGGCTCACTCCTGTTTGCCAGATCTGGGCCACAAGCAGGCCATAGCAATGCCACATATCAGCCAAGAGCAAACAAATAAACCAGAACTGGACCTTATCTGAGCCACAAAATCTGTGTATATTAAATATGGAGTCATCTCAGCCTTAATAAGCCTGTTAACAAGCAGATTCACTGAAGGAAAGAAGAGAACAGAAAAAGAGACGAGCAGAAACACAAGAACTACAACTGACTTCAGACACAGCCTTACTGTGCGTTCACACCGGACGCGAATAGCGCGTCAAATTCGCGCCTGCCGTATCTAGTTATACGCTTGACCACTTTGTGTTAACGCGCATAAAAACAAAAGTTTGAAGCGAAATTTATGCGCGTCAGAGGCGAAATCCGGAGGCGAAAGTTTCGAAACCCGTTGGCGGCCATCTTTTTTAGATGTTTATCGAGCATTAGCATTAGCATTAATCGAGAGAGTCACCACTCGTATATGCTCTGGAGAGCAGAAACAGCTGCGTACGGGACATCGTCGCTGTACTCGGGACCACCAGACCCTCCGGAGGGTTTCAGGAGTTTCACAATTTGCTCCAGGAGCTAGGTTTGGTGGACCTAACGGTGAGGACGCTGACGAGGACAGCGTAGGCCGTATAAGGCCTCGGCCTCGGCCTCTGCCTGACGAGCCCGCGCTGTACAGCCCGGCGCGATGTTCACCCTCGCCCGCACCCACCTAATCTGTCATTTATTTTTGTTTTGATAATAAATGGAGCCAGCCTTCAAAAGTGAAATCTGTCCTGTGATTTTTAGTTTTTATACACTATATTGTGTTTGTTGTCTTTACATTAGATTAATAATGTTTCATATAATCTAGAATAGATATGGAATTAATAGCATTCAAAATTCATTTCATAAAGGAATTTTTTTACGTGCGTAACGCGTCTTTGCATTGACTTAACATTGAAATCACTCGCGCCTGACACGCTATTCGCGTCGGTGTGAACGCACCATGAGATGAAAGAGTTGGAGTTAGAGTTAAACCTCTGTTAATTCTCAATAAAAACTTCTGTAGACATCTGACAGAAATTAGTAATAATTAGTAATAAGTAATGGTTAGTAATAAGTGAAGCTGGTAATGCTGTTTGTGGAGTTGTTTAATCCTCCTCTGCTGAGATCTTCACAGATTTAATGTCTTCTTTTCTCTTCAGTTGATTGCATCTGAGACTGTGGCTGAAGTCAGTTGTAGTTCTTGTGTTTCTGCTCGTCTCTTTTATCTGTTCTCTTCTTTCCTTCAGTGATTCTGCTTGTTAACAGGCTTATTAAGGCTGAGATGACTCCATATTTAATATACACAGACTTTGTGGCTCAGATAAGGTCCAGTTGTGGTTTATTTCTTTGCTCTTGGCTGACATGTGGCATTGCTATGGCCTGCTTGTGGCCCAGATCTGGCAAACAGGAGTGAGCCGCCCAAGGGCCGTCATTCCACGCTGCATGTGGGCCAGATCCGCATTCCACAAGTGCCAGATGTGGGCCGGATCTGGGCCGAAACAATGTTGCTATCTGGGAAGTTTTAACAAATTTTCACGTGGTTATTTTTGTTTTACTTAATTTTAATGTAATCTTTGCTTATATGATATATATTTTTTAAATCCTTTAGCAAATACAGGAGGACAGCTCCAAAGCCCAGCCTTATAAAGCTTTCAAGATCAAAGTCTATCAGGTAAGTTTTATATGGCTCAGTCATTCATTGTACAGATTTATTGTGTATGGTGTAATAAACTTCTACAAACACACAAAAATAATTACTGGTATCTTCCTACATACCTGTATTTCTACTACATTTCATCTGTGTATGGGTGTAAATTGTAGTTTTTTGTTGTTTGTATTAATGTGCATCTTTTTATGTGATACTCACATATGAGTCGGTATTATCAGATTAATTTTGTTAGTTTGTAGTCATAGCAGGAAATTAGACATATATTAAAGACAGAAAAGCCTTATATACAGTACTGTTCAAAAGTTTGGGGTCAGCGAGATGTGTTATGTTTGTCCAAGGCTGTGTATTAAATCAGAAATGCAGTAAAATGGTAATATTGTCAAAATTATTACACTGATCACAGGAATAAATTACATTTCTCAATATATTCACATGGAAAACAAAGCTGAATTTTCAGCATCATTACTCCACCCAGTCAACACGCTGATCTCACAGTGATCTCTTCATATGATCACAATCTGAGTTCACAGTGATCTAAAAGTGTAACCTCACAGCGCTCTCACTGTGTGCTCATATTATGGCCACAATGTGAGTCACCCCAGCTAGAAATGTTATTAGACATGGACTCCAACATCACTCAGACGTCACATTTTTATTTGAAAATGAAAATTGGGTTGACGTCTTAAACATTTGATGTCAGGCTCCAACTTCATTAAACAACTCCACAAACAGCATTACCAGCTTCACTTATTACTAACCAGATTTACTTCTGTCATATGTGTACAAATGTTCTTATTGAGATTAACAGAGGTTTAGATGTTGATGATTTATTGAAATTAATAGTTTAGTTTGATGTCACCATTATGGTGATGTGTGTTTGCTTTAGTTGGGCAGTTTGACTCTTGATGTTTTAATGTTAGTTTTACTCTGGCTGCTGAAACTGTCTGTTATGGCAAGAACAGTAAGAGAACATGTGATCAGATGATGTCAGATACTTGATGATGAAAATATTATAATCATCATGTAATGCACTGATCAGCTGATCTCTACTAGACCATCATGTGTGTTATTAATTTTATATAATTGATTATAGTAATGTTTCTACAACATGACATCCAACAGTGTTTAATTAAGAAAATCTGCATTATAAAATAACAATAATAAAAAAAACCTAAGCATTTTGAACTACTGTTTCCACTTAGACACACTCAAACCTCATAAATCAGCTTGTGAATCTCAATAACGGTGAGATGCTTCATGCCGCAATGCATTCTGGGAGCCACTGATGAGTTTGTATGATGCACCCAGAATGCATTGCTGCATGAAGCATCTCACCGTTATTGAGATTCTGATTAAAATGCTGCAGGATCTCATGATGTTGAAATCCTGGATTGTTATGATCATGTAAAATTTATATCAGACACTAGTCTATAAATGAAAACCGGTCGCAACATTTAGATATCTTTATTATTTAAAGTAGTCAACATACTTGATAACATTTTTTTTTTTTTTTGCTATAACAAATACTTTCAACAGCCAGAAAAAAAAAACTAACATCAAATAGTCAAGGCCAAAGAGCCCAACTAAAGCCAACACTGACCTCCACAATGGTGACCAAACCAAACTATTACTTTCAAACAAACTCTATCAGAGGTTCAGTCCTGTGTCTGCTGGGAAACTTCCCGCTAAAACTTTATAATGTTAGGGGATAATGTTCTGTCAATGTTATCACTAAACTTGTTTAAAATGTTTTCAGAGCATGTTATCCTTCCTTTTAGGGGAACATTCTGGTAACAAAAATAAAATTAGCTATAGAAAACATTACAAGAACATAACATAATGCTCTCAAAACATTCATAGAACAATAACATTTCTAGCTGGGATGAGCTCATATTGTGGTCATAGTTTGAGCACACAGTGAGAGCGCTGTTACACTTTTAGATCACTGTGAACTCAGATTGCTGACGGTGTGACCACATGGTGACATCACTGTGACATCAACATGTTGACTGGGTAGTCTTCAGTGTCACATGATCCTTCAGAAATCTTTCTAATATGATGATGTGACGCTCAATTGATGAATCCAATTTGATGCTCAAGAAATATTTATTATTAATTTAATTTATTTATTATTATCAATGTTGAAAACAGTTGTTTTTCAGGATTCTTTGATGAATAGAAAGTTCAAAAGAACAGCATTTATTTGAATTAGAAATTATTTTTTATTATAAATTATTATTACTTTATGCGTCTTTACTGTCACGTTTAATCAATTTAATGTGTCCTTGCTGAATTAAAGTGATAATTTCTTTGAAATAAAAACATCTTACTGACCCCAAATGTTTGAGTAGTGTTTACTGAATAACTTTTGTGTATTTCATTTGACTTCATTTATTGTAATAGTCTAATTGCCAATTTACAATTCAAAAACTTCAGAAACTCCTGGAGAAATACTGGAAGAAAGAACAGCCGGAGGCTATGGACTGTGAAGTTCATGTATGTTTAAGTAGAGAAATATAATTATGAAAAAAAATGCCTATTTTGTACCTCTTCATTTTCACATGTATCTTTCTATCCTATTGTAAATCTCCTCTTATTCAGGTTCTTGAGATGGGATTTGGTGAAGTGGGTAATGAGCCCATTGAAAATGTTCATTTTTACAGCAAGAATGAGCCAAACAAAGCCTTCAAGATGGAGAAGTACCAGGTACATAATCTCACTTATCTCAAATATTAATTATATAGAATTATTATTCATGACTGTGAATATAGAGCATTAGATTGTCTGTTTAACTGAGTCACTACTAAAATAAATGAATTAGTGACTAGATTTAAGCTCATGATTGTCAGATTGCTGTAGTTTGTGGTGTGTCCCTGCAGGTGTCCAGTCTCAAGCCAGGGAAGTTTCATGAATGGCTTGTAAGGGTCTATTATGATCGAAAGGGTCAGGAGAATCAGCAGGAAGCTGAGGGCTGCTTTCATAAGTGGTGCGAAAACAAAAACAAAAACTTCATTGATTTTGGGGATCATTCAGGTAACCACAATTGTGTTCCTATATAAGCATTTATTTATATCTGCCCACTAAGCAAAATTATGTCCAAAAGACGTCTTTTCAACGTCTTTGTTACAAAAATCGGACGTTGAAATGACGTCCACTGAGCAGCCAGAATGAAAGTTTTTATGACGTCTTTTTTTGACGTGTTCTGCACGTCCGATATAGACGTTTATCGAACCTTCGTACAAGGTTAAAACTAGTTCAGATGTGGCCATTGTGGACATATTTCAACATCATTTATGGTCTCATTTAGACATAATTACTTTGACTATTGCTGTCAGATGATCTTAGTGAGAATTAACAGAGGTTTAGATGTTGATATTTGTTTAATTTGAAGTGTCACCATTGTGGTGATCAGTGTTTGCTTTAGTTGGGCTCTTGGTCCCCTTTCCTTTTACTTTAACTTTTATTTGACTGCTTTATCTGTGTGTTTGTAAAACACAATTGTTGTGGCAGAGAAAGCCAATAATAAATAAGATCAGCTGTTTTCAGCTTATTGATGATGATGAAATCATCACAGAACAAGCATCTAATGTTGTCAGATGCTTTGGCATTCATAATCACCAACCTTGTGGAGCTGCATTATTGGTGCCTAAAGCATTAAAAATGATCACTTATTTGAATGTGTATAAAAAGCATGTGCACATGATGTTTTGAGCAAGTGTATCATGTAGTCACACACAGACATCAAGATTTTGGATATGAATCACAACAACGGTGACAATCAAAACAAAAAAAGCTTGGGAATTAAGGATGAGTTTTGTACTATGAAAGCTACCCATCATGCATTGCAGCATGAAGCTTTTATTTTATTTTAAATTGTCACCATTGTTGTGAATCATGTGCAAAATCTTGATGTCTGTGTGTGACTATATGATACATTTGCTCAAAACATCATGTGCACATGCTTTTTATACACCTTCAAATAAGTGATCATTTTAATGCTTTTGGCACCAATATTGCAGTTCCACAAGGTTGGTGGTTATTAAAGCCAAATATAAACACAAAACTTTAAACACAATATTAGATGCCCATTTTGTGATGATTATGTCGTCATCATCAACATTGAGCTGATAACACCACAAACTTTTTCTAGGCTTTCTCTGCCACAACAATTGTGTTACACAAACACACTGTTAAAGCAGTCAAATAAAAGTTAAAGTAAAAAGAAAGAGGACCAAGAGCCCAACTAAAGCAAACACTGATCACCACAATGGTGACACTTCAAATTAAACAAATATCAACATCTAAACCTCTGTTAATTCTCACTAAGATCATCTGACAGCAATAGTCAAAGTAATTATGTCTAAATGAGACCATAAATGATGTTGAAATATGTCCACAATGGCCACATCTGAACTAGTTTTAACCTTGTACGAAGGTTCGATGAACGTCTATATCGGACGTGCAGAACACGTCAAAAAAAGACGTCATAAAAACTTTCATTCTGGCTGCTCAGTGGACGTCATTTCAACGTCCGATTTTTGTAACAAAGACGTTGAAAAGACGTGTTTTGGACATCATTTTGCTTAGTGGGTGTATTAGTGTAGCATCTGAGTTGTATACTTTTTTACTTACTTTTTACACATTTTAGCAGATGCATTTATTCATAGTTACAGTATAAATGTCCCTAACCAGGTATAGGCCTGGGTTCACAGACAGGGCTTAGAGTAAGCCAGGATTTAAGTAGCTTTTATAAACATGCTTCAGACAAAAAAAAAAAAAAAAAACTTACACCAAGCATCTTGAGACAAAACAATGGCATTGACATATTTTAAGATATGTCAGTGCAAGTTGCTTTCAGTTAAAACGGCTCAAATATGCATATTAGTGTGGAACTAGCTTAAGCCTTGCCTGTGAAACTTGCCAGAGGGTAAGAGACATTTTTTCCTTTTAATCTGACTTTGGATGACAAGATGTGACAAAATTTGGGACACACATGAATACTGCAGAAGATAAAAGTACACCACCTGAGGAAAAATTATTATTATTTATTATTTATTATTAAATTATTATAATTTAACTGAATAGAAAATGTAATCAATGAATGTCACTTTTTAAAAAAAATCTATTTAATCAACTATAATCTACATCCACACATGTGAGGTAATGTAATGTAATGTAATAGTAACGTCAAATTAAACCTTAAAATAATTAACATCTAAACATCTGTTAATTATTAATAAGAGCTTCTGTAGATGTATGTTTAATCCTCCTCTGCTGAGATCTTCACAGATTTAATGTCTTCTTTTATCTTCAGTTGATTTCATCTAAGACTGTGTCTGAAGTCAGTTGTAGTTCTTGTGTTTCTCTTTCCTTCAGTGATTCTGCTTGTTAAAGGGATACTTCACCTCTGGAAAGATGAATGTGTATTTAAATTGGGTCATTTATGTAGTAGAAATGTGAAATTATTTTTGAATTTGGAGCCTTCTAGACTGAGAAAAGCCAGAAAATGTATTTTTGGCTCATGTGGATGAAAGACAACAACTCCCAGAATGCACTTGGTTCGCTGGCCTAGGAGGCCACTTCCAAGCCTCGCCCACCGGTTAGAGAGCAGTTGTAAACAACAAAGCTAAGCTATTAGTCTCCCTGAGTCTGCCCGGTTTTTTGAGATCGCACAAAATGTCCGGGATTCGGCTTTTGCGTTCTACAGTCGCCATTCATCATGTTTACTGTGGCGAGCAGGACGAGGCTGAGGGGCGCGGGGCCGGTGGCGTGATTACTGATGAGCGACACCTGTGAGAGATGCACTGGTCTCGTGGGCTATCCCTCACGGAGGAGCGGGTATTTTCTTAGTAATGGTAAAACGCACATCAACCAATCACTTGTTTAGCGTTCATGTAAACACTACATTCAGATTCACCAATCAGAATGAATTCAGTTAGACTGAAACAAAAGGTGTGCATGTAAACAATGAATGGCAACCGCAGAAAGCAAAAGCCGAATCCCGGACATTTTGGACGATCTCGACGGCCGGACATATCCGGGAAAAAGAGGATGGTAACCCCTACTATGCAGATTTCTCTACAGAACAAGAGCCTGCTAGCTTAGCTTCCATAAAAGATGTCTGACACTGTTTGTACATTCTGTGAGTGAGATCCCCCTATGGGCGGGTTGAACACATGCAGATCTAGCTCCTAGCACTGGCTGTAGTCTTTAGCATCTGGCCAAAAAATCCTCCGATGACGCAAAATGACGATTTTTGCGTCATTGGAGGATTTTTTTCCAGACAAAAAATACATAAATCTCTCGTCTCAGGGGGATATGAGGGAGGAAAGCATGGTAATTCGAAAATACTACAGGTTTTCTACTAATACAAAGCTTAATGCTAAATCCTGAAGTATCCCTTTAACAGCAGGTGTTCATCACTAATGCTCAATCATCACTTAATCAATCACTCAATTATCTCATTAACTCTAACGCTGCCTCAGTGGTATACATACAAACAGTAAATCCCTGGTGTTACATTAACACCACAAATGTATATGCACAAGCGTTTTATAAGGCTCCCGGAAGGCAGATATTACAGTGCTACAGCAACACGCATCGCTGCAGAGAAATAGCTGAGCATCTCTTATCGTTGATTAACTGAATGCTATCCACTCGTGTTAATTATGTTAATTATCTGAACATGCTCCGCCCAAACTTTGTAAATAAAACATCATATTGAGTGCACTTTAATGCAGTTGTCTGGACTGATTAACGATTTACTTCATTTGAAATAACATTTCATCTGTTATGACTCAGCATTTCAAAGATTAATTTGAAACAATACTACAGTTTAAAATATTTAATTGATTAAAATGTCAGTGATAATTTAACCATAATCATGCAATATTTCATTAATTTTGTTTATCAAGGGGCATAATTGTATTAATATGCTGTCATAAAATACACCGTATTTTATTCCTGTGCTGTTATCCAAATCTTTGGGACGTGATGCTTTGTGTGAGGAACTGTTGTAGAGTGAAAATTAAAAGTTGTATGTGAATATTTATGACAGTCTAATGCAGTTCATCTTAAAAAGAAGCAAAGAAGAAGCTGTCGTTTGTGCATGTGGATCCACCTGTGATGCGCTTGATTGGATTGCTTGCTGTTGAACTCACTCAGTAAATGATCAGTCTTTAATTCTCAGACCTATCTCTCTCAAGTTACTACAGGAGCAGATCCAAATTCAAACTTTAATTCACCGATATTTATCTCCTTCCTCACTACTGATTGTAAAAAAAGGTCAAATGACTGGCAGAACAAAAAACTTAATATTGAAGTAAAATATCCTTTTTTTTTTTTTTTTTTAATGTAAACCAATTTGTAAAGCGTCTTTGAGTGTCTAGGAAAGCGCTATAAAAAATAAATGTATTATTATTATTATTATTATTATTATTATTATTATTAAATAAAGTGCAAAAAACATTAACTGATATTTTCCTTACATTTTTATTTTCCTCTGTTTAACGTCTCATCCGAAGGATGAAGCTTGTTTCAGTATAGTGTCCCCATCACTCAGAGGTCAAAAGATCAGAAAATAAAAATCCTCCTCAGTATCACAGGCTGCTGTAATCAACAAGGTAAACCTAACTCTAAATGAGTTCAGTGATTCAGGTCAAATGATGATTATGTCAAAACATAACTAACACCACCTGATCAACTTTTCTTGTTGTTTATTTCAGAGTTACAACTCAGTTACAGCAGCCAAACAAAATCTAACGTTATTAGTTTAAGGGTCAAGAGCCCAACTAAAGCAAACGCTAATCACCATAATGGCAACTTAAAAAATATATTTTCTCCTTCAGTGATTCTGCTTGTTAACATCAGGTGTCTTCAATAATGGTCAACAATCACTCAATCAATCACTAAATTATCTCATTAACTTTAACACTCTTGAGTCTGTAAACTCCAGCAGAGTTAATTAAACACTGGAGTTTTTGCTGTGTGAGTTCATGGGTGGAATAAATATATGGCAGGACTTTTACTTTCTGACCCCTGGACTTTCCATCTCTGACATCACTATACTGGGGCATTATACGGTGGCCGAGAGAGCTCAACGCGCTGCAAATGAAGAAAACACATGCAAACAGAAAAAAACACATGCAAATAGAAAAAAACACATGCAAATAGAAAAAAACACCAGCGAATAAGAAAACATCTTCATCAGTTTTACAACTCACGTGCGTCCCAATACTCACAACACAACCAAATACGGAAACGCGCTGCAATTACAGAAACGCGCTGCAAAAGTTCACAACACAACCAAACAGAAACGCGCTGCAAATAGAACAGAACACAACGGAAATGTTTCCGGGGAACCCAATAAGTGACGGACGGACGGCTAGGACGTGCTTACAGCTGTCTACTTTTATTATTATTATTTATTTTATATTTTTTTGCAAAACATACAAAGATGACACGTTTATGACATACAACTTTGTATACAATATACAAAATGTATTTGCGATATGTTCAATGTCATAAGAATACTAAAAAGAACAATGAGCTGAAGACTAAAATAAATAAATAAATAAAAAGATAGAGAAAAAGAACGAGGAAAAGACATTAATCTATACATCAGTTACATTGAACACATTTTGTCATGTTATGTTAAAATAAGTTTCGTAAGAAATGTTAGAATGTAGCTATAGGTCCAAATATGAGACGGCAAGTTTTAAAGTTGAGACACTCACACAAAGATATAACACATATTTTAAAAACTTTGTTGTATAAAATGTATATTTATTTGCAACAGTTATGTTAACAGCATTAATACTATATTTCTGGTAAGAACAGCTATTCAGCTGATGGACACGCGCTGCGTTGTCATGGGAACATCCCAGGTGAAAATAATGAGGAAATTACGTTGTCTTTCGTTGCTCCCTTCATCAACATAATGGCACACAAGTGCCCCGCTCCCTCCAAAGTGCCCAATTCAAGGGCTCTGCCGTCTGCCCTTTTAAGAGAGTAGGGCATAGGTAAAGCCAGAGCCCGCGTCTCTCTGGTAAAGCTCGCGAGCCGTCCGTCCGTCACTTATTGGGTTCCCCGGAAACATTTCCGTTGTGTTCTGTTCTATTTGCAGCGCGTTTCTGTGTTTGGTTGTGTTGTGAACTTTTGCAGCGCGTTTCTGTAATTGCAGCGCGTTTCCGTATTTGGTTGTGTTGTGAGTATTGGGACGCACGTGAGTTGTAAAACTGATGAAGATGTTTTCTTATTCGCTGGTGTTTTTTTCTATTTGCATGTGTTTTTTTCTATTTGCATGCGTTTTTTTCTGTTTGCATGTGTTTTCTTCATTTGCAGCGCGTTGAGCTCTCTCGGCCACCGTAGCATTAGGACCCACACAGAGCACAGGGTGAGTGCCCCCTACTGGCCTCACTAACACCTGGCTAACAATATTTTAATGTTTTTTGTTACAGTGTAGATAAGGCTCAGTTTTGGGGTTTCTGGATTACTTAAGACTGAGAATCGGTACCAACACTAAAACCTAACCCAGTGCAGGGCCAGTTATGATTTAGTAATAGGCAGAGACTCGGGCCAGTTATGTGTAGCCCTTGTCTTTAATCCAGACCTATGGGCAACTCCATGGCCGTCATTCTTCTGGCATGTGGGCCGTGGGAAAATGGGCTGTGGGGACTGAATAAAAAATAAATTAAATGATGCAATTATTTCTGAAAAACACTTAATCGCAGTAAGATGTTTACATGACATGAGCAAAGCTCTTCACTCCCATTTACATGCATTTTTTTATTTTTTTATTCTGATTGTTCGCTAAGAAGTGTGGTTATTTTTACTGCCACATTTCACATACTCCTCAGAACAAATGATGAACTTGCATACTTTAGGCATGTTACTGGCCACCGTTTTCCCTTAAGGAACGAACATATATTTCCATATATTGTTTTTATCAATATATTATATGGTGTAAATATATGGTGCAAATGTATTTCAAACTTATTTTTCTCTTAAGTTAAGAAAGGAGGAGGAGGAGGAGGAGGAGGAGGAGGAGGAGGAGGAGGAGGAGGAGGAGGAGATGATCAATCTTCAGACAAGGTAAGACTATAAATGATATAAACCCAGTCAACACGTTGATCTCACAGTGATGTCACCATGTGGTCACACCGTCAGCAATCTGAGTTCACAGTGATCTAAAAGTGTAACAGCGCTCTCACTGTGTGCTCAAACTATGACCACAATATGAGCTCATCCCAGCTAGAAATGTTATTGTTCTATGAATGTTTTGAGAGCATTATGTTATGTTCTTGTAATGATTTCTGTAGCTAATTTTATTTTTGTTACCAGAATGTTCTCCTAAAAGGAAGGATAACACTCTCTGAAAACATTTTAAACAAGTTTAGTGATAACACTGACAGAACATTATCCCCTAACATTATAAAGTTTTAGCGGGAAGTTTCCCAGCAGACACAGGACTGAACCTCTGATAGAGTTTGTGTGAAAGTAATAGTTTGGTTTGGTCACCATTGTGGAGGTCAGTGTTTGCTTTAGTTGGGCTCTTTGGCCTTGACTATTTCAGGGTTCCCGCGGGGTCTTAAAAAGTCTTAAAATGTCTTCAATTCTGAACTTTAAATTTAAGGCCTTAAAAAGTCTTAAAAACAGCCAGATTTTCATTTGCGGTCTTAAATTTAATTTAGTCAGGTCTTAAAAAAAGATTTTACCCTCGTTCATTTCCAGAAACGCTGGCCGCAGAAAGTTATTACAAAGTAGCAAAAAAGTATCGAAGTCGCTGGCCAAGAGGCAGTTTACATATCGCGTCTTTTTCGCGCTCAAGTTCATTCAAATGTAGGCGCGCGGTGAGCGCGCTCGTTTATTTCCAGGCTCAGCAACATGAAAAAAGACATGAAGGATGCGGGTGCACTCAAACACTACGGGTGTTTTTCTCTTCTCCGTAAATAAATCTTGTAATAGAGCTACAGCAAGCGTTTTTCGGCGGTGGAAATCCATTAGCCACTAAAACTTCTTTTGTCATTGTGGAGTTGCATAGCAACGACAGACGCCACAGGAAAATCGAACCGAATTTTACTATTAATAATAAAAGATAAGCTAAAGTGCATTGTAAATGTCACTAAATAATTTTTTATAAAAAGAATGAGTCAAAAAAGATAAAGTCTGAAATATGTGAGGTTTATCTTTTTATAAAAACCTTTTTTGTCATCTTTATTTGAACTTGTACATGTTAGTATAACATGTTGCAAGACACTTTTAAAATCTGGCTATCATTTTTAATCATATTATTTTAATGTTTATGTTAGTGCGTATTGATGCTAATTTTATTTGTTATTTGCTGTTTTTCGTCATAAAACTTGGTGAATTTATTTCATTGTGTAGTATTAGTACTTTTTTAACAGGATTCTGTGATAAGTGATCATTTTTGGCACTATAATAATTCAATGAAATGTTCATGCCATTTCATCTCTAGTTATGATCAACTAAAATCAACTAATTATGTGTTTTTTACAGTAGGCCTTTAATATGCAAAGTACAATTTTCTATAAAAAAATTATATCTGATTCTGTTCTTTTCTCTGACACGCGTTGTTGGGTCTGGAAGGTTACTAATGTGATTTATCTGTAAATTAAGTTAATGCTTTTTCAATTACTGAATTCATTGAAATAAAATTAATTCTTCGATTTGAATATGTTTTGGCAATGCGTCGTGTAGGTCTTAAATTTCAATCTTTATGGTCTTAAAATGTATTAAAAAGGTCTTAAATTTGACTAACTGAAACCTGCAGGAACCCTGCTATTTGATGTTAGTTTTTCTCTGACTACTGTAAGTGTTTGTTATAGCAAGAGAAAATATGATCAAGTATGTTGGCTACTTGTTGATAATAAAGTTGTTATTACAATATAGTGGCCAGATTTCATCCTTGGACTAATCTCTGGCATCAATTCATAATTTAAATATTAGATTGTTATAATTATAATAACTATTTTTACTAATTTCTTTATTAATCAAACACTTGAGATCCTGCAGCAGTTTAATCAGAAAATCTGGAATATTTAATATTACAAACTAAATCTGAGTACAATAAGTTTTAATCCCCTTCCTCGAGACAAACTCAGCGCGTGAATCTCAATAACGGTGACATGCATCATACAAAACTCATCAGTGGCACCCAGAATGCATTGCGGCATGAAACATGTCACCGTTATTGAGATTCACAAGCTTATTCTTGAGGTTTGTGTTTGTCTAAGTGAAACAGCAGTGTAAAATGGTTAAATTTTAATATCATTATAATACAGATTTTTTTATTTGAAAATTGTTGGATGCCATGCTGTAGAAACATTACTATAATCAATTATATGATTAATTATAAGTTAATAACACATTCCTGTCTAGAAATTATCAGCTAATCAGAGCATTACATGATGATTATATTATTATTATGATCATCATCAAGTAGCTGACATCTGATCACATGTTCTCTTACTGTTCTTGCCATAACAAACAGTTTCAGCAGCCAGAGAAAAACTAACATTAAAACATCAAGAGTCAAACTGCCCAACTAAAGCAAACACTGATCACCATAATGGTGACATCAAACTAAACTATTAATTTCAATAAATCATCAACATCTAAACCTCTGTTAATCTCAATAAGGACTTTTCCACACATATGACAGAAGTAAATCTGGTTAGTAATAAGTGAAGCTGGTAATGCTGTTTGTGGAGTTGTTTAATGAAGTTGGAGCCTGACATCAAATGTTTAAGACGTCAACCCAATTTTCATTTTCAACCAAAATTTGACGTTTGAGCGATGTTGGAGTCCATGTCCAATAACATTTCTAGCTGGCGTGACTCACATTGTGGCCATAATACGGTTACACTTTTAGCTCACTGTGAACTCAGATTGTGATCATATGGAAGTTAATTGTAATCGTCTTAAGGGTGACTTTAAACAAAATGTATGTTCCATTAAACATCATCATGAATTAGCGTTAAACCTCTGTTAATTCTCAATAAAACTTCTGTAGACGTCTGACAGAAATAAAGTCAGTCTGGTTAGTAATAAGTGAAGCTGGTAATGCTGTTTGTGGAGTTGTTTAATCCTCCTCTGCTGAGATCTTCACAGATTTAATGTCTTATAAATGTCTGTATGTATATATATGTATATATATATATATATGCTAAAAATATGTGTTGTTGGACATTAGATGTGCCTTATTTAGAATTTTAAACCTACAAATGTATTTTTATGATAGAAATAACTGTAAAGGGACTATTGTAATGGGGTAAATCAAGTGTAGGCTAATATAGCCAATTACTAAGCTCAGATTCATCTTACCAGTTAAAAGGTAGTCTGTGCTTTTGTAATTATTTATTTAAAATTTTGCGATTTTAACTTCTGCTTTAATAAGCTTTTTTTAATGTTATTTTAGACTGTAATGTGTATGTGTGTATATATATATATATATATATATATATATATATATATATATATATAATCAATATATTGTCTCATTTATCATTGTAGCCTTATTTAAGTTGATTTTCTTTACTGTATATTTATTTTTGGACTGATAATGGTTAATAAAGTCAAATAATGGTATGAGAGAGTGCTAGTCATTGTGTTCTTATTGGTCAGTGTTAGAGGATCTGTGTAACAACTGAGGCTTAGCCTGACAGTTAGCCTGCCCTGGACCAGGCTAGTTTCCCAGCATAAGTTGCCAGGGTAACTGAGTTAGAACTATTTTAATTTTACTTTATGAAACAGAATCAACCGACAATAAGTCTGACTTATCAAAATAAGCCTGGCTTGTATTCTAATCTTGTTTTATGGAACAACCCTCTGGTGATGTTGGTTTGTTATTGATAATAACAACATCATCTTATAGATTCAGTATGCTGTCTTTGTGTGGCATTGTTCATTTTATATTTTAAATCATAAAAGTCCTGTGATTATACAGTATGAGATCCAACAGTGTCATAATCATTTACAAAGGATATTAAAAGCATAATAAGACACAAACATTTGACCCATTCTTTCATGTAGACACAAAGAGACATCAAGAATCAGTGTATAAATCTCAACAATGGTGATGATCAAAAGCATATTTGCCTGTTTTCTGTCCTGTAGATTTTCAACGACCCCATTTATGGTCAAATTGAGCTGGACCCTCTTCTGGTGAAGATCATCGACACTCCTCAGTTTCAGAGACTCCGTCACATCAAACAGCTCGGAGGAACATATCTGGTGTATCCTGGCGCCACTCACACTCGCTTCGAACACTCTCTTGGGTATGATAAAAGTAAAGTTATGATTTATACAGTGTACATAAATGGATTAAATCTTACAACTTTTTAGTTCTTTGCAAATGTATTTAGAGCCCTTGAAAATTGTCTTGATAGTTGATAAATAATAATATACGCCATATCCAGAAACGATTGCATAACAAATTAGCTGATAACAGACACTTTGACACGGAAACACGTGAAATGATGCCCTTTTAATCACATTTCATGTAAATGTGCTGGATGAGGCTGATAAGAGCTTGTGTTTATTGTCGATGCACACCAGCTCAGAAAGAGGAGAGAAACCAGCGCACATTTCACTGAAATCTGCACAAGCATATTGATCAATGCGTTCGAAACACGACTGCGAATTCAGTTCACATTCACGTTGCTTAATTTTGCAAACGCAACAAGTGACAATTCAAATGCTTAAAAATATAACGCATATTCCAAAGATGCTGCTCTTATATTCTGATTAATCACACGATTTAGGCTAAATCATCAATTGGAATTATTCGGGATTAAATCAAACAAAAGGTGCATCAGGTAGCTACAAGCAGCAACCCAGCAAGCACATTTACGTTTTAGCAACGTCTGTGGGACATTGCATTTCTGCTATGGCAAAGTTTTATTGCACTTAAAACTGGTAATATTAAGTGTAATAATGTGTAATGGCTCGAAGTCAGTAGTTCTTGTGTTTCTCTATTTTCTGATGTTGTTTCTCTTTCCTTCAATGATTCTGCTTATTAACATCAGGTATCTTCAATAATGCTCAATCATCACTTAATTAATCACTTAATTATCTCATTAACTTCAACACTGCTTCAGTGTTCATTTTAACACCCTGTAGTCCAGGGATGGGCAAATGCTGTCCTGGAGGGCCACTGTCCTGCAGAGTTTAGCTCCAACCCTGATAAACTCTCCTGTCTGTAGCTTTCTAGTGATCCTGAAGACATTGATTAGCTGGTTCAGGTGTGTTTGATTAGGGTCCCAGATAGACAGCAACCATCAAAATAATGTTAATGTGTCAATGTTATTTTTTGGGAGAATTAACAGAGGTTTAGTAGTTGATGTTTTATTGAAAATATTTGGTCACCATTATTGTGATTTAGTGTGATCAGTGTTTGCTTTAGTTGGACAGTAATTTGTTGCAAAAAAAAAGCCATAAACAAAGATGATCAAGTTAAACAGTTTTCAGCAAAATTAGAAGTAGAATAGTTCATAGTTTTATCCTTGAGCAAAAGTGGTTATTTGTTATCAATAGATTATATTCACCATCAATACTTTCTTGCAACAGATCAAATTTTCAGAATTTTGATGTTTAAATACGTAGGAATTTTCTTTTTTAGACACACAGACATCAATGCATACGAATCTCAACAATGGTGACATACTTCATGCCAATGCATGCTGGTTTTATACTATGGTGGCTCCCAGCATGCATTGCAGCATGAAGCATGTCACCATTGTTGAGATTCATATGCTGATTCTTGATGTCTGGATGTGTATCTAAAAATATTCTTCCTTTAATGTGTTTTAAAAATCTAAATTCATAGAGTCTAATCTGTCACAAGGAAGTATTGTTTGTGAATATAATTTATTAATAACAAATTACCACTTTTGGTCAGTGGCAAGATTAGTGAACTATGATGCTGAAATTTATTTCACCTTTGTTTCTGGCTTTCTTTAAATTATGTGTTTCAGCACACACTGTTGCAAAGATCACACACTCACATAAAAGCCAAGAGTCAAACTGTCCAACTAAAAACACTGATTGCCATAATGGTGACCAAACAATTTCAATAAACATCAACATCTAAACCTCTGTTAATTGTCAAAAAGAACTTCTACTGAGATCTTGAGAGAATTATTGTGTTTTATTTGCAGTTGATTTCAGGCTGTGTGGCTTTAAGTCAGTTGTAATTGTTGTGTTTCATTTTCTGAGAGTGCAAACATGATGTTGAACCAACATCACATTGTAACATTGACTCAACGCCATCACCATTGATTTATGGATGAAATCTTGAAAAATTACAACATTAATTGTGGGAGCAAAACTGATGTTGAGTCAAAAATGTACACATTAATATTGATTTAACATTGTTTTGATGGTTGCTATCGCCTAACCCTAATCAAACACACCTGAACCAGCTCATCAATGTCTTCAGGATTACTAGAAAGCTACAGACAGGAGAGTTTATCAGGGTTGGAGCTAAACTCTGCAGGACAGTGGCCCTCCAGGACAGCATTTGCCCATCCCTGCTGTAGTTGGACACATATGTACACTGAGGAGTGTTAATTTAACACTGGGGATTTTGCATATATATATATATATATATATATATATATATATATATATATATATATATATATATATATATATATATATATATATATATATAACCTTTATTTGTAGCCTATACATAAAAGAGTTAGGTCCGGTCAGATGTATTACATACATTTAGATTGTGTTATGTTGGTAATAGGCACTTATCTAACGCTAAAAGCAGTTGTGTGCCTCTAAAAAGTGCTTTCGACGTTCTTTTTGATCTGAATGGTGTGTGTAAAACACTTGCGTTTTGTCACAGATTTGTCCCACCGCCTTGAACGCAACTTGCTGCTTTTTCAAGTGCCTCCATACTTCAGAATCTGTGGAAAACTACTTTTAAACAGGAAATTATGGAATATTTACGTAGATATTTACAGCGGGTGTATTCACACGGGATTAGTATTAACGGAGGTAATTTTTCCGGACCTTTTTACTGAAGGTAAACGTCACTGTAATCTTTATTGACATTATCCGTAATGATTACTGAGATGCACTTTCGGACGGGACTAAAATCACCAAGAAGCTCTGGTAATTATTACTTGACCCCACCTCTCCATGTTAAACTAGTCCCGTCCGAATAGAGCTTAAGTGATCTTGTTATCAAAGCTAGATATACACCACTGGACTAGCCTTTTCAGTGTAAGATACTAAAATAAACAAGATTTGTGCATTCTGTTTGTTCTATTGTCATGTATGACTAATGTGCATCTAACATAACACATAATATGTTAAATGTGGTATCCCAGATAGCAACATTGTGTCGGCCCAGATCCGGCCCACATCTGGCACTTGTGGAATGCGGATCTGGCCCACATGCAGTGTGGAATGACGGCCCTTGGGCGGCTCACTCCTGTTTGCCAGATCTGGGCCAGAAGCAGGCCATAGCAATGCCACATATCAGCCAAGAGCAAAGAAATAAACCAGAACTGGACCTTATCTGAGCCACAAAATCAGTGTATATTAAATATGGAGTCATCTCAGCCTTAATAAGCCTGTTAACAAGCAGAATCACTGAAGGAAAGAAGAGAACAGAAAAAGAGACGAGCAGAAACACAAGAACTACAACTGACTTCAGACACAGCCTTAGATGAAATCAACTGAAGAGAAAAGAAGACATTAAATCTGTGAAGATCTCAGCAGAGGAGGATTAAACAACTCCACAAACAGCATTACCAGCTTCACTTATTACTAACCAGACTGACTTTATTTCTGTCAGACGCCTACAGAAGTTTTTATTGAGAATTAACAGAGGTTTAACTCTTATGTGTTTCATTTAAAGTCACCATAATAATGATTAGTGTTTCCATTAGTTGGGCTCTTAACTCTGATTATATCTATTGTCTTATGACAGCAAGTCTCATGAACGACAGATGGTGTGGATGATTTACCCCAATAGACCAATTTAACGGTTGCTAGATAATAGAAAGTGCAAAAGGTTTATACTTTAACTATTTGGCAGTAATTAAAAAATAAATTTGTTACAGAACATTAAATAACCCTTTCTTCCTGATCATTCAGACATATTATTTTTGATTAGAATAATCTCATAATTCTGGTGTTGCTACAAAGCTATGTTTTTTCAGATTCAGTCAGTTGGTCAAATCATTTATTCTGTACGTGTTTTTGTTTTTGTTTTTGTTTTTTATGTGAAGGATGGCACATTTAGCAGGATCCCTGGTCAACGTGCTGAAAGAGAAACAACTCAAATACATTGAAAAGATAAAGGGGGATATATCAAGATGTACTGATAAAAACAAGGAGGATGCAGAGAAAAAGAAGCTCCTTAAAAATGAACTCGAAAAGAAAAATAGGGAGCTGATTGATGATAAAGACGTCCGTTGTGTAAAGATTGCTGCTTTGTGCTATAATTTAGGTGAGTGCCAGAAACATACATGTGCCTATTTGAGCAGAGAATATGCAGTATAAAAAAAAATGTCTTTTATAAATATAAACTTTTTTTTTTTTTTCTGAAAATAAATGCAAGAAATTATAAAGATACAAAAATGATGTACAGTAAAATGTTCACAAGTGCTTTTATTTGTGCAATTGTTAGTATCTCTCGTAAGAGCAAGTTTTGTTTTAAATTTAAGTTTTTGGGGTTTTTTTATTACATAAATGTAAAAATAACTTAGCAAAATATAGCAAAACATTTATATTATATCTTTTGTACTTGAGTGATTTTAATTCTTTAGCATTAAGTTCATTCACAAAAAACTCACTGAAAAACTGAACCTGAAACTCTTTCACAAGCTTTGTCATTATGTCAGACATAAATTGTGATTCATGTTTTTAAATGAAGAAAAAACAGTATGCAATAAATTATCAAGTAATGTATGAATGGCATATGAGTAGTGTTTAAGCACTATATTTTATGTTTTTATCTTTTAGGTCATGGCCCATTCTCTCATCTGTTTGAGAAATTCATCCCTAAAGCCTGGCCTGGCAAGTGCCTGCGTTTTTCATTTACTGATGCCAGTGTTTGTAGTCACTTGGGTGTACAGTTAAACATTAATAATTTTTTGGAGCTAATTGTTTTATAAACTAATTGTTATATATTTTAAGACAACAAAAAGTCATAGTAACCAATTTCAATTAGTATTAGTCTCTGCTGATGAACAATACACGTTTTTCACTATACCCATGCACAGTGCATCTTCATATTTACTATACATATATTTACTAGGAATCTGAAATTATCACATGTTGTTTTATTGCCATTGAAGACTTTTACTGTCATTTGAAGGGGATTGAAATTAAACAGCCTTTTACAGTGACTGCATGCTTGTGTGATGATTCATGTGTAATCATTAGAAACATTTGAAATGTCACAAGATTCAATATCCTACCACTTTTTGACATTAACTATAGAATTTGAGGTGCACGGCATGTCATAATAACCGCAGTTACGTGATTTCAAAATGTTAAAAAAACGCTGTACCACCTGATCTCTGCAGATTCATTTAGGTGTTAATAGTGGTCACATAGAAATGTATAATTCCCAGTCCACGTCACCTGTTGTCATCTTGAGACAGCTGTAATTTCGACATGGAAGTGCATTTGTTGAGGCAACTGCAAATTTCTGCAAATTTACATTACACAACTCAACACATTCAATTAACGGGGAGTTTGTTATTTAAGGGGTAATTGGTGATAGGGTGTTGATTTATTAAAATATAAATAAATTCACACCCTGAGTTTTTTTTTTTTTTTTAATAGCGCACATTTTACCTGATTTTTTCTTTACCCAGTAATGAAGGTTTGAGACATTTTGTAGAAGTAATTGGACAGAGAGACATGTGCTTTCATTATGCACAGTTTGTCTTGATTTTTGTTTCTGTGATGTTTTTCAGAGGATAACACAGCTACTGCAGATGGCACTGAAGATGACCAAGAACAGGGTCTGTCAGAATCAATAATCAATCAAGAACACTTGTGGGGACATTGTTTGGTCCTCATGAGGAAAACACTCTTTCAATCATACTAAATTATGTTTTTTGAAAAGTAAAAATGCAGAATGTTTTCTGTGAGGGTTGTGATTAGGGTTATGGGGATATAATATACATTATGTAAAGTATAAAAATCATTATGCCAATGGAAAATAACCACAAAACATAAAACGTGTGTAAATAAAAGACTTTCACCAATGTAATGACTGTCACTTTAGATTCAATTCGTAAATGTCCATTCTTGTGAGATCACTTATAAAACGTCAAATATAATAACCACTATTTTTTCTCTTTTTTTAGGATTGTGGAAGGTAAGTGTCAAGACTCTCCCATACAAATATACATGTATTACAAATAGTAATTTAAACTCAGTGTATTGTATTATGTTTAAATGAATGTACTCTTTACTTGATCTTAACATGGCAATGTACCAACCATCTAAAACAAATACATTATATAACTATGTACTGTACATATGGTTTCATTTTTCACTTTGGGAGCTCTGTTATCAGCTCCAGTGGAAAATGAAACAGGGTGCCTGAAGGGTTTCTGATCTCCGCTTTATAAACAGTGCCTAATTAACATTGGTTATATTCATATAATTAATATTAATGTGACACACAGCAAAATCCTCAGTGTTAAATTAACACTGCTCAGTGTTTATATAATCCACACTTAGAGTGTTATAAGTAACACTGTTAAAGTTAATGAGATAATTAAGTGAATAATTGAGTGATGATTGAGCATTATTGAAGACACCTGATGTTAACAAGCAGAATCACTGAAGGAGAAAACAAGAATTTAAGTCACCATTATGGTTATCAGTATTTTTAGTGTTTAGTGTTTAGTTGGGCTTTGACCCTTACATTTTTAACTTTAGATTTTGTTTGGCTACTGCAACTGAGTTATTATTCAGTGTTACTTATAATACTCTTTGAGTGTGGATTATATACACACTGAGCAGTGTTAATTTAACACTGGGAATTTTGCTGTGCACTAAGCCCTTTTCCATGTCAAAGACCATTTTTATAAATCTGAACGTTGCCATGAATTTAAAGCACGCACACTCTAAGATGAAATCTGTGTGTATGCACATTTTATAAATGAGGCCCGAAAACTGTAAAAGCTGTGTCGGATCGGCACTAAATGGAATGCTTTGTCCCAATGGTTGAGAAGCAGTGCAAGCGCTTTTAATTAGACCACACACAAGACCAAACTGGTTTCTCTTTTGCAGCCTTTTGTATTTATAACTTGCTAAATACACCACATTTGGTGCTGTTAAAATAACAATAACAACAATAATAATAATAATAATAATAAAATAATTTTTGATGATGTACACTGACTCATATTTTAGGCTCTGAACAATTTTGAACTGTTCTGCCTATTAAATATAATCTGCATTTAGATGCTCAGTCATAATAAATACTATATTTATGGATGTATATACAGTTTACTTTATTTCTAAGATTTATAATATGTGAGACTATCTTTGTTGTTGTTGTTGTTTGTTGTTTTTCTTATCAAGTTGGCCTCATTCTGGATTTTTCTGGACATAGTAGAGAATAAAAAACTAACACAGCTGGAAAATGATCTCACGTTTATTCAGAGGTTAATTGAGGGGGATGGTTCTGAAGCTCCAGAGGTACACAGTCCTGTAAACTGCAATATCAAACAAGTTATAGTGTTTAAGTTGGGTATGTTATAAAGTATTTTAATTATTCTTTATTCTTTATCAGAAGTCTTTCCTGTTTGAGATTGTGGCAAATAAATTTAATGGCATTGATGTGCGAAGATGGGACTATTTTGCACGGTAAATATACAATTGTGTTTTTTACGCTTATATTAACTTTGCCAAAAAAAATGTAAAAGTGCTTAAAGTGCCCCTATTATGCTATTGTAAAGGTTTCTAATTTAGTTTCGGAGGTCTCTTACAACTGGTATCAAACATGCATCAAAGGTCAAAAACAATACATCGGAAGTCAACTAACGATTTGGGGATCTCTTCAATAAATCGACCCACTTCGAGTTGTAACTAAACGAGCCAATGAACATTGGCATGCAAGATTTGCATCAAACGCTCCGCCCTGCAGCGCGGGTATAAATACGGAAGCGGATGCCTTGCATATTTGCTTTTCATATGTGCTTGATCGCCTCCGTCTGCTTCTGTGCAGCCGAGAACTGCTGGGCATAGCTCTCAACTGCGTCGCCGAAGAGGCCGGCCTAGATAGGGGCATTGAGGAACCGAACTTTGTCTGGCTCACGCATATCCACCAGGTTCAGGCAGAGATGGTGTTCCTGGACCACTAAGCTGGACATCGCCAGACCCAGGAAGCGTGCAGTGACTTTCGTCGCTCTTAAGACAAGGTCCGTCGCTGTACGCAGCTCCTGCATAATGCCTGTGTCGGAACTACTTTTGTGCAATTCCTTAAAGGGGACCTATTATGCAAAATTCATTTTTATAAGTTGTTTGAACACCGATGTGAGTCTACAGTGTATGTAAATAACCAGCCCTAATATTATAAAAATCCACCCAATACTTTTTTTTTTTTATAATCCCCATAATTAATTAACAATCTCTCCAAATGTGTGGTTTCATATTTCCCCCTACTCTTACGTAAGAGTAGGGAAGCCCCGCCCATGACCGGTGACAATCTGCCTTTTAAGCATAGATCTCACCCTGAGTGGGTCCGCCATTTCTGTTTACTCACTGTAGCAGCTGGGGATATACAATGTTTGTGCCAAAAAACAGTACGTTCTGTTGTTGGATGTACCAACAAACATAAGAGTCTCCATAGACTCCCGGCATCTTAGTCACTGAGGACACCGTGGTTGAAGTTGTTACTCGAGGATGAATCATTACCAACTGTCCGTGATCCAGCTTATATCCGTGGGGGTGGGGGGGACACTGAATAAATGAGCAGACACTGATTAGCTACTTGATTGCCTAAATTAAAAAAATAAAATTAATATTTGTGTAGTGTTCAATGTTGTTAACGATAGAGATACGCGGATGGGGTATTATTTCATCCGCAACCGCATCACAAAAATCATCCGCACCAACGTCACCCGCCCACCATCCGCTGATTGTTTTGCGGTCTATGGACGATGCAATGCTCTGCTGATGCGAGCCGCAAGAAAGCCCTTGTCTGTTCTAGAAAGGATGCAGCAAAGATATTTAATGCTATTGTATGAGGCATAGGCCTCTGCTGAGTTTCATTCATTTACGATGAGATGCGCTCTAGTTCACAATGCAATGCAAGTGAACGCGGCACACCGGCGTCTCCGTGTCACGGTTATTATATTGCTTTTTATTTATTAAATACATGCAATTGGTTGATGAAACATTTATTAAAATTAAGATACAATTTGTACAAAACGAAATTCGCTTTAAAGAAAGGCTTTCTACAAAGCAAAACTTAATGAAGTGGTAAATATCATGTCTGACGATTTACAAAGCAAAACTTAATGAAGTGGTAAAAATCATGTCTGACGATTTACAAAACAAAACTTCATTAAGTGGTAAAAACCATGTCTCCCGATATATTGCGCATCTTATGATCCTATCTTTTATTACAATTGTTTTTGAGCTAAAATGTAATACACATCATATACACACTGTATATGTTTCTTTTATCAAACATGTTTGGGGCCAGTCAAGGGGTAATTAAACTGCACGATCAGTTATCGGTAATGATACCTTGTTTATTATTGCAAATGTTTATTGCTAATGTTTATTATTGCAAATGTTTTTCATTTGTTTAATAAATCTCATAATAATGGCACATCACTATATCATAGATTTATTTCTATCTCAGATGATTGGCGGTCGGTCAGGGGGTACTTGGCAAAGAATCAAATACAGTTGGAAACGACGTAGACCATTAATAACACAGACTGTTAACAATTGTTTTTATTAGTATTTAAACATTCTCTATGATAAAAAATGTTTGTAAAAAATATTTTAATAACACGGTTTTGGCGGTTATAGAGTTCTAATGACGGTGTTCAACCGTTGGTCTCACGGTTATATACTAACCGTCACATCCCTAGTTGTAACGAGTGTTTCTGTTTAATTCGTGGTGTATGTTGATGATAATGCAAGGGAGAGAGAGAGTTTATGGATAAGACTTTAATGCGCACTTCTTGCACTGTTTTTATTCAGCTCTTATAGTGATTTTCTGGAGTGGCAACGGACACTTCATCTTTTGTCTGATGTACAATAAACTTCATAAAACTCATCAGTAAAGTTCTGGCCATCATTCGGACGCGGTCCACTACAGCAGGCATGTAGTGGATAAAAGCAAGATGACACATAAGTTATAACCGTAATTAAACTAAACTATACCTGTTCTATCTCCATGCAGCATGAATTCTCTGGCTTTGTAGGCATTATTGACCGACTCCGGTTCGAACTGAATGCCGCTACTGAGAGTTTCTGCAGTGTGTCCAGACAGAGGAGTATGAGCTCTTGAAGCTCCGCCCTCTTATTGAAAGAGGGCAGGAGGCACCCGCTCATTTGCATTTAAAGGCATGCACACAGTAATGGTGCATTTTTGCTCACCCCAAAAAAGTAGCAATTTTAACATGCTATAAAAAATGAACTTGAAAAAGACAAGTGTCACACCTGTGTAATGCTCTTTTAGGAAAAAATGCTCACTTGATGCTGAAGCGCACAGGGGGAGATGACGGTGGCTCACAAGCAGGAGACAGTGTATCCCGCTGTGAGCACTCACTCTCGTTGAAGATGCTACCTCTTAAGAGCTGTACAAACAGCAAGCTCATCGAAGCTCATCGAAATCAGCTGTTTGTACAGCTCTCTCTGAAGAACGTGAAAACCACTGCAAGCGCTGTCACACCACCACCGAGGCTTCTTCCTCAATAGAACAGCAGACTCGTGTAGTCACACTCTCAGAAGACTCTTCAGAACAGGAACAGTAGAACCGCTCGTCTCCGAAGCGAAACGCAAATATGCAAGGCATCCGCTTCCATATTTATAGGCAAGGCAAGGCAAGTTTATTCATATAGCACATTTCATACGTTATGGCAATTCAAAGTGCTTTACAGAAAGGAATTAAAATAATCATAAAATAAAAGCAAGGAAAATTAAAACAGTTATAAAATAAATTAAAAGAGATAATGATACAGTCATAAAATAAATTTAAAGAGTAAAAAGATGATACATAGATAAACTTCTCATCTGGCAAAACACTGGTGTATCATATTTTTCACAACTCCCAGTTATACTCTGAGATTTTCCCATGGTGATTACACTGTGTCTGTGGTGTTCTTTTGGTGCGCCTAAGAAATCTATTGGACGTCTCCGATGGACCCGATTTTCCCCTAAAATTGGACAGGAGGAGCTCTAGGACTGACTCACGGGGTAACCTCGGGTTCACTGCCCCATCAGTCCGCACCCCAAAAACTAAATTTTTCGGAAGCTCTAGGAATGGAATCAATCCAGTCTGCACCCCACAGAACCTCGAGTTTAATTACACATCAAACTCACTACTCCACAACAGACAGAGGTCATCAGCATGGTTTCATCTCTCAAGTTCCCCAATTAGGTCATTTATGTTTGTCTCTTACCCAATTCGCAGTGCCATTTAAGTTCAGTTTAGAATCAAAAGGAGGAATACAGTGCAATTAGTCTGACATACAGTGGATACAGTTCTAAAAATAATTAAGAGTAATACGATTATACATAAATAAACTTCTCATCTGGCAAAACACCGGTATATCATATTTTGCACAGCTGCTTGTTTTACTGTGAGATTTTCTCATGTGGATTGTACTGTGTCTGTGGTGTTCTTTCGACGCGCCCAAAAAATCTATTGGACGTCTCCAATTGCCCCGATTTTTACCTTAAATACCCGTGCTGTGGATGAAAGATGAAAGTCTTGCATGCCAATTTGCATTGGCTCGTTTAGTTACAAGTCGGAGTAGATTGATCTCTTGAAGCGATCCCCAAATCGTTGGTTCACTTCCGACGTAACGTTGAATGTGACCGACTGAATGGGAACTTTATTTAACATTCACTTTCAACTTTACAACTTTACAACTTAGCAGATTGTTAACATTCACAAACAGCTATACTACACATGAAAGGGAATATTCGAAAAAGCATAACAGGGGCACTTTAAATTGTTGTTAGTTTGATTTACATTTTGATTCATATTTTCAAATATGTTCATATTGCATTTGTACATTGAATATAAACTACGAATATGAATTGTATGATTTTTGTTAATGACTTTAAAGGGTTAGTTCACCCAAAAATGAAAATTCTGTAATTATTTACTCATCCTCGTGTCGTTCCAAGCCCGTAAGACCTCGGAACACAAATTAAGATATTTTTTATAAAATCCGAGAGATTTCTGAACCACACATAGGCAGCAATGTCATTGCAACTTTCAAGGCCCAAAAAGGTAGTAAATACATCTTTAAAATAGTCAATGTGACTGCAGTGGTTCAATCTTAATGTTAAAAAGCAACACTAATACTTTTTATGTGCAAAAAACCTGAAAAATAAAGACTTTATTCAACCATCTCTTTTCTTCCGCATCATACTCCTACGCTGTTGATGTAGTGTAAACAGTGCAGCGGTTCCAGGTTCTGCATCAGAACGCTGGCTCATTATTGGCCAGCTCCTGCATCAGCATCACATGCATAAGTCATGGTGCTCATGTGACCAGAGTCTGCCATTGCTGAGTTGGCCTTTTGACGTAAAAACCCAGATGCGGATGGGTTTGGAATTGTGTGAACTAACTTAACTAATTTAAGGAAAATCATTATATGAGTTATTTTTAATGAATTTAACTTTAAATAGGTAAATATGTGGAGGAAATTCATGTGATCATTTTGATTTTATTTTTGCATTTTTTTGCTTTTCAGTATTAGTTTACAAGTACCTTATTGTACCTTTGGAGAGAGACGATGCAAATTATGTCTACTCGTATGTCATATCAGTAGAGTAATTAAAGCTGATTTATTCTACATGGATTACTGTAAGTCACCTCATGGTGGCCACCATGATCAGATCACATGAGCAGCCTAATATTAGTAACCACTCATGATTGGACACTTTCACTTTCAGTGGAATAAATGAATCATGGCTGAATAGAGCAATTCTACAACGGCATCAGTAACCGAAAACTGTCACTTTTGTGTAATACAGCAAGCTGTTAGGTGTCAGTATAAAGTCAGAAATCAGTGATATCCATCAGCAGTTCTGAGTGCACATTTAAATCCTCTCTTCCAGAGACTGTCATTACCTCGGCATCCCAAACAGCTTTGACCATCAGCGTCTGCTGAAATCTGCTCGAGTGTGTGATGTGGACGAGAAAAATCACATCTGCTTCAGAGACAAGGTACATGTACCCTTATCACTTACTACTGCTTATTTGATGGATGATAACTTTCTGCCTGTTGGATAACACTGTGAGAGTCTCACTCATACTGTAATCTTAAAAAAATAAATTGCTGATCTAACTTAATGAAATTATGACACACATTTCCACACAGTTGAATAGATTTATTTGAACTTAAAGGTGCCGTAGAATGGATTATTTTATTATTTTATAATGTTTCCTGGGGTGCCCTTATAATGTTAGTATGTTTTTTTAGATCATAAATTTGTTATAATTTAGAAATAAAAGGCATATTTCCTAGCCTGATTTCATCCCCTGATTTGAACACTCTGTTTGAAGGGGCGTGTCTGCTGTGAGACTTCAGTGTAAACGCCCTCTGCTGTGATTGGCTGACATGCTTGCATATGAAATATCTGGCATTACATGTGGAACTATCTGGAAAACTTTTACTATTACAGCTTTTATTCGTTTTTACTATTACAGCTATCCAGGGACGTCGTTAGGCCTATTTTAGGGGGGCTGAAGCTACCCCAAAATGTTCCTAGCCCCCCTAAATGATCATAAGAACAACAATAACAATTCGATTTATCAATAACCGTATCCTCATTCAAATTTAGACGCAACAAATGATATATATCCAGCTACAAAAAATTGCCGAAAAGTCGGAAGTTGGACAGAAGTGCCAACTCTCACGCATTCACCGTGAGACACACGCAATTGACACTTTTCACACGCTCTCACGCCACACATCCATTATCTCACGCACAGAAAAATGGTCGAAGCAAAGAGGACACGGAGGCCGACAGACTAGAGGTTACTTTATGATATCAAAGAATCTCAACTCTCAGATTCTGTCAATTTTATTACGAAATTTAAACAATAAATACAGTTTTGGCGTTTGTAAATGTTATGTGACAGATCCCTAGCGCACGTGAACCGATCATCTCTACTAGCTAATAGTAAAAATACACGAACACTGTTGAAAGATACAGTAGTAGGCTACAACTTACCGAAATTTATATTCCTCATACATAATATAGATCAATCAGTGTTTTTTATCAGCGTGAAGAGGTCAATAATAGCTGGAGAACAATTATGTCACATTTACCTCAGGAAAGCCATATGATCATAATATAGGCTATAGCACGTAGTTGGCAAGAAAAAAAGAGCTATAGAGAGTATTTTGCTAAATATGTGTTTTATATTACATATTTATTATATTTTAACTTATATCATTAAATAAAGTTGTTGTTATTATAATAAAAAAACACATTGGGCCATATTTTAACGATCTGAAACGCAAGTGTCAAAGCGCAAAGCGCAAGTGACTTTGTGGGCGGGTCTTGGCGCTGTTGCTATTTTCCCGGCGGGATAAATGACTCTTGCGCCAGGCGCAAATCTAAAATGGGTTGGTCTGAAGAGCTTCATTATTCATAGGTGTGGTTTGGGCGTAACGTGAAATAAACCAATCAGAGCGTCATCTCACATTCCCTTTAAGAGCAGACGCGCTTGTTCTAAAGCGGATTCCTATCATAACGGCGGATTTGCCAGGCGCGCGCCAGGAGATCTATCTATCGTAATAATGTATGATTTGCAAAAATGAAAACTGCTGCTTCTGTGTAGATGAGAGAGTCAAAGTGCGCGTTGTGCACACGCTACATTGATTATGGCCAAGCATGCGCCCTTAAAATAGCATATGAATAACATGCGCAACGCGCCACTGACTTTAAACTATTTTTTCCTGGTTAGTGGCGCAAATGTTTTCTAAACCTGCAAAATAGCATGAATGAACGTTTGCGCCGGCACACGCCTCCTTTTTTGCGCTGAACCGCCCAGGGAGCGCAAGTTCATTCCCTAGTTTAGCGACGTGCTTCTGTGGAGGGAAAAGCGCCTTTTGCGCGGGTGCAAAATAGGAATGATACATGCGTCGCTGTACAAAGTCAATTGCGCTGGGTGCAAGATAGGGCCCATTATATTTAATTTGAGTTATTTTTAACCTTAATACTACCAGCTGATAGGGATGTCTGTATGTTTACAGCATTAGGTGAGTTGTTTTTTTCTTGAGAAAAATTTACGCCTATCTTGAGTACCAAATATTTATCCAAATGAGTCAATATTAAATCAAATCACAATAATTGAATTGAATTGAAATAATAAAAAAGCGTAGCTTACCAGAAATTGTACCATGCACCCTAAAATTTACATATAATTTTACACTTATGCTATACTAAAGCAGCTGAAATTGGCACTTTTTGTGACAGCAACCCTATCATTTTTGATCAAAGATGTGGCTTAACTTCAGAATTTGAACTAAAATCAGTATTCTTATGATTGCTCTGAACATTTCTGACTAAGTTCAACAAACATGAACATAAACTTAAAAAAATAATTAATAAAAATGTAGGTGTGACGGGGTTGAGACTAGGGTAACAGGGTTGAAGATGATAACGGGGTTGAAGAGACAAATACAGCTAAACATATACAGTTGTTTTTTACTCAAATTCACTGTAAGATTTTCTATAAATGCAAGTTACAAATACCCTGGGGGCTTTTTAGTTCTGTTGGACATTTAAAGTTTATAATGATGATTTTTTCTACACTTCTACAAGATCTACACTTCAGCATAATGTAACCTCAAAAACCGACACAACAGAAAGTCTTTTAAATATCAAACATAACTGAACATTACACATTAACATGTCTTTCCCTTAACTAAAAAAAACCACCACATTAAACAGCACTTAATTTCAACATTTACTCTCCTGATCGATCACTTTGCAAAGCATGCTGGGAACTTGAAATCCACTGCCCAGTTTCAGTCAACACAACAAAAACGATACATGTAGGCCCAACACAGATGGATTGTTAATTTAACATTTTTCAATTTATTTTGATGTGCTAAAATAAAAAAAAATAATTAAAAAAGATTTGTGTTGCTTTAGCTCATTTTAATTAAGTAAATATGCAATCAGCTATAATCAGTTTTGAGTGTATAACAGCAAAACGTTGACTAGTTGTTATGTGCAATATACTGAAACATTGTCTGTAAGTGATCAATCATCTAAAAGGAATTATCTTAGTAAAGTTTAAAAGTTTCCACTTTAGCCAAATTTGAGTCATATTTCTGAATGAAAACTAAAAACATTTACATTTCAATATTTGCAACTTAATGTAAGCTATACTTGTGTAAACCAGCCAATGTGTATTTCAGTATTGAATTATTAATATTTGACTGTTTGTGCTATTCTTTGTCTCTCATAGGTGGCAGATAGTATTTATGACATGTTTCACACCAGATACACCCTGTATCTCCAGGCCTACAAGCACAAGATCGTCAACATTGTTGAAGACAAGTACATCTTTAGTTATTTTTTTTTAGCTCAGTTAAAATCTTTATTTTTGCTTGAGTTATTTACTGTTTCATACTTTTTTGTTTGTTCATTAGAATCACAGAAGCCCTCCTAGAGGCTAAAGACACACTTGACATCTCACCGATTTCAGAATCCCTTTTACAAGATGACATTAAGAAAAAGATAGCAAATATTAAGACGGGCTCACGGAAGCGTAAGATGCCAGCATCTGTAGATGGAAAGATTGCAAAGTTTATTAAACTGACAGGTAAGTTGAAAACAGGAGTATCTAAAGAACAAAGAAGGGGGAAAAGAGAATTTTAAGTTCAAGGCATATTATTCTCATATATGGTTTATTCTTATGATTTCAACATGATTTCATTTGACCATAAAAGTTTCAATTATAGAGACAGAGCAAAGTTCGGTCAATATTGTTCTCATTCCATCAGATCACATCTTTGAGGAGATCTTGTACTCCACTGATGACAAGCTGAAAGGTGCCCGAAAAGAGCTTGAGGATGTTGTGAGGAGACGCCTGCCAAAGTGTGTGGGAGAGACTCGACTAAAAGACACTGAAGAAAAAGACAAAGAGACATTACAGGTAAAAGAGAACTGAGAAAAACACAACTTTTCCTTTAACTGACATCTTCAACTCCTGTTCATTTCATTGTTCCCCTTAGATTCATTCATTTTGTTTATTTTTTAACCTTAACTTTAATTAATTAAATTAGGCTAAAATGTCGCAGTGTCCTATAATGCTTGAATCTGATTGGCTGAAAGGTGTTCTGCAGTGTAGATTAATTTTCTGGAAGAACTTTACAATAAGGTCCCATTGGTAGACGTAAGTGAATGCATTAACACTAACTAACAGTGAACAATATGTTTGTAAAATTATTTATTTGTCTTTGTTAATAAAAACACAACTGTTCATTGTTAGTTCATGTCAACTCAGGTCTATTAAATAGGCTAATACATTGTAAAATCCAACAGTTGTTAACTTAAAATCATAACTTTATTGAAATCTATTAAAATCTAATAATCTGTACTATTACATATTCCTTGTTTACTCAGAAAACACAAGTTAAGATTAATTGATCGTTTTGAGTAACATTTTTTCAACAAACAAATAAATAAATAAACAAATGCATAAATAAAAAGGTTGTTTTTTAAATGTGACCAAACTTCTGACTAAATCATTAACTAGTCTGTTTTTCCCCCATGTTAAATAAGGATCTTTTAAATCTATATTACACTCACTTATGTCATAAAACCCTTGTGAAACTCATAACAATAAGAATTTTATGTTTTGCTTATTTGCTGAAGGACATGCACAGATAATACTACACACTCTTTCATGTAGATCATTTCATTTTTTCTCATTTCTTTGACTTAAATGCCCAATTCTCTAGCGTAAGTGGAACGATGCAGTGGATGAATGGAAAGACCTTCACCAGACGACTGTGTTCTTGGATAAGGAGGATTTCTTCACTGAAGTATGTTGTGTTCAGAATTTCCAAAATTTTCTCTTTTGATTTTTATCTCAACACTTTTTAGTGACTGTAACACTGTAATCTCCTCTCACACAGGTAATTAAACTGGATTATAATAAGAAGGATAAAAGCCCCATCAACAGTGTCTACTTCTACAGGAAGATGAAACCCACTAAAGGCTACAATATTAAGAATTATGAGGTACTCATACCAACTGGCATTTCAAAAAATTTCAACAGAATTACACATATAATCTTCTTTAACATATCATTAAATTATAATGTTTGAAATGAAAAAAGATGGCGTGTTATAAATGTACCAGTTTAAAACAGCTACTTGTTAACACATATTCTTATGTATAGCACATTATCAGCCATTGCTTAAGGACTGTTATCATCTTTTATAGACATTTACAGTGACTTTTTACATATGAAAGGTGAAAGGTGTATTATTGGTTATTATTAGTGTTAGTCATGCTGGTTATAAAACAGCTTAGCACCACTTGTTTCTTTTAAGTTTAAACTTTTTAACAATTTATTACCATTCTATATATTTTATTCTTACATTATTACCCACATAGCAACATTGTGTCGGCCCAGATCCGGCCCACATCTGGCACACGTGGAAAGATGATCTGGCCCACATGCAGTGTGGAATGACAGGCCTTGGGCGGCTTGCTCCTGTTTGCCAGATCTGGGCCACAAGCAGGCCATAGCAATGCCACATGTCAGCCAAGAGCAAAGAAATAAACCAGAACTGGACCTTATCATAGCCACAAAATCTGTGTATATTAAATATGAAGTAATCTCAGCCTTAATAAGCCTGTTAACAAGCAGAATCACTGAAGGAAAGAAGAGAACAGAAAAAGAGACGAGCAGAAACACAAGAACTACAACTGACTTCAGACACAGTCTAAGATGAAATCAACTGAATGCACCTGCTTCAATGCATTTGCGATCACTGGACTTAAAAGCCCTAATGGAGTTGTTTTGTTCATTCCTAAAGCTTACACATTTAGAAAAATATTGAGAAAATATCGTAAGTTTACGTCACATTTCTTTAGAAAGAAGGAGCATTTCTATTAATTTGACAAAAAATTCTGAGATCTGAGGAGGTTTTAACAATCTCTCCCGTCTCACTATACTGTTATCCTTTCAGCTAGAGCAAGAGGGAGCTCACGAGCAGAAAACAGGAGTTATTAGTTATACGAGACACCCGGAGTAAGTGCATGTTTTTGTGACATAGCCTATGTGGATGCATTAGTCCGGTATCAACAAATGCACAGGGAAGAAAGAGACATATAAAAATATGTGTATTTATTATTGCGATGGTTAGCATAAGTAGCCTTTAGCTTTACATATAAATATATATCTGCCTCATACAGTGATCAGAATCTCCATCGAATCGCAACACTCGCTGGTGTCTGAAAGTGAATTTTGAACTGAAAATTGCTAAAATTGTCTTAAATGTTGAAGTTAGCTGGTAGCCTGATAAAATAACATGAGAAATGAGCAGTGGTGTTGACCCTCTCCTGACTCAGGTAAACCCTGCCTTTGTTCATGACCACTCCTCAAGCCCCAGTTGGCCCGCTTTGGACCAAGGTATTCTAAAACCCTCTGGCCATTTCTCCCGAGGAAGCCCAGATGAGGCCTGATCAACCCCTGGAAGTGACAGTGGAAGCACGACTGGCCCTGGCACACACTAGCATGCTCGCTTTTGGCCCAATAGTGGAAACACACCTATGCTGTTGCATGGAAATTTTTATTAATCAGGCATGTGTCACTGGAACCATTTTTCTAAAAATAAATTCACATATACTCACATAATCTTCAAGAGACTGAATCAGGGTCTTGAGTTCTCCAATGTCTTTACTTGGTACTAGAGATGCGCGTATGGGCTATTATTTCATCCGCAACCACATCACAAAACTCATCATCCGTCCGCCATCCATCCGCACCAACGTTTTTGACCAATTTTCAAAACCGCACCCGCCTGCCATCCGCTGATTGGGCGATGCAAGGCGCTGCTGATGACTTGGTTCAACCGCCCGCCACCCGCCCGAATTTAATTAAAATATTATTTTTCGTCACGTCATCCGCCCGATCTGCGGTTTATCCATGGAGTCCGCGGCTGTAACCGCCAACCGCGCATCTCTACTTGGTACAACCGAAAAAACTCCTTTCAGGTACTCATCAAGCCCATGGAAAAAGGTCACCTTAAGGTCTGTGGACACTATGCGTCGAAATTCTGCTGCAATCTAGTAAAATGCCAGACCCACAATTAGAATATTGCAGTTTTTTTTTTTTTTTTTTTTTTTTTAACAATTGCTATGACACATTTCTCAATACTTGGGTCACTTTTCTTTTTGAAAAGAGTATGTAAACATGCAGATTGGCCTTTAGTTTTGGTAATGGTTGTCTGTAAGAGACAAGAATTAATGCAAAGAAAGATTATTTGAAAGATATATTCATTGAATGTATTTTGTGCCAAAGCAGGGATAAATGATCCACAGTTTAACCCACATAGACCACTGTTGTGCTTACTGTCCACTCAAAAAAAATTTTTGGTCTAAAAATAAGATTTATGTATTTGAATTGCATAACAAATTTCCATGCATTTGGATTACATAGTTTTAACATAAACCAATCAATAATCTGAATGTGATTCATATGTTTAAGTCATATCTAAATGAAACAGATAAGATTTATTTTATATTTTATATTTAGTAATAAGTGAAGCTGGTAATGCTGTTTGTGGAGTTGTTTAATCCTCCTCTGCTGAGATCTTCACAGATTTAATGTCTTCTTTTCTCTTCAGTTGATTTCATCTAAGGCTGTGTCTGAAGTCAGTTGTAGTTCTTGTGTTTCTCTTTCCTTCAGTGATTCTGCTTGTTAACAGCAGGTGTTCATAATTAATGCTCAATCATCAGTTAATTATCTCATTAACTTCAACACCGCTTTAACTCTGTAGTGTGCACACATATGAACACTGAGCAGTGTTAATTTAACATGGGCGTTTTTCTGTGTACTATTACTTAAATCTTACCTGTTTCATTTACATACGACTGACAAATATAAATCACATTTAGTTTATTAATACAATTACATAAATCTTATCTGTTTCATTTAGATATGACTTAAAAATATGAATCACATTCAGATTATTGATTGGTTTATGTTAAAACTATGTAATCCAAATGCATGGAAATTTGTTATGCAATTCAAATACATAAATCTTATTTTTAGACAATTTTTTTTTTTTTGAGTGTGTGAAGAGTTTTGACAAAGTAACCCAAGTATTGAGAAATGGGTTCTAACTATAAAAAAAAAAAAAAAAAAGATTTTACAAAGCTATGTTCTATGTTCAAATAGTAAATTTTACTATTGTGTGAAATAAGTGTTTTAAGTTTTAGAATAGGTAGGCAGTTTATAATGTTTTAGTAAATTATAAACTGTTTTAGTAAAGAATGCTAAACTGTCTCTTAGTAAATAAAGCAGGCCATCTGCTCCTCACATCTTTAACCTCACTGTTAGACCTTACCGGGTTTTTTTACAGTAAAATACTGGCAACAATGTTGCCAGTAATTTACTGTTAATTGTGCAGTTCTTTACTATAATCTACAGTATGTTACTGTAAAATGCACTAAAACTCGAGTTAACTAATTTCACTTGCAGAAACAGACTGCCTTAAATTGACCAACTGTCATTTAAATGTATTAACTAAAATTTATAATGCATTAATAATCTGAGCAATGTATTACTGTGAACTTCTTTCATTTGAATCCACAACAAAACTATTGAACATAAAGAGATTTCCACTGGACCAGCAACTACACAGTCACCGCCTGTTAAATAAAGCAACATGCAGCATAGCATCAATGTTTGTAGATCTTCTCCTGGACTGAAGCACAGGCTCTACTCTTCAGAACAATGGTGACCCAATTTTTTTTACAGCAAACTACTGGCAACAGTGTTGCCAGTATAAACCTGTTTTATAACTTGCAGTTTATTACTGTTAAAATACATTTTGTGGGTGTGTCTTTTTATCTTACACTGTTAACCCTTTCAACCCCACAGGAAAATCCACTCTACAATGAGTAAAAAGTAACATTGAGACAGTGTTGCAGTGAGATAATTAAGAGAATATGAAAGTGATTGTTGAGCATTAGTGATGAACACCTGCTGTTAGAACAGAAAATAGAGAAACACAAGACCTACAACTGACTTCCAGCCATTACACATTATTACACTTATTATTAACCAGTGTTACAACCCCAAGATGATTTAATATTGTCTAAGGACATTAAGGGTGTGACATTTATTTGCAACTAAATATCTTTAAGTAAAACGCAAAAAGTGGGAAATAATAATGCAGAGGAATTCAGAAGATTTAGGCTACATAGATTTATTCATATTATCAGCCCATAAACATAGTGAGAAAACAAACTTCAAATGATTCTGACTATAAATAGTCAGCGTAGATAAAGGAAAATACAATGAAGTTTACCAAACAAAAATGAAGAGCACGAGTGTTGCCCAAATCAAAGAACAAAACAAAACAAAACACCTCTAACTATAACCCTGAAATCTAACCTAGCTAAATCAAAGAAAAATCCAAAAAAAAACATCTTCGGCGTGCTAACACACGCCTTAACTTACCTCCACTAACTAACAAACAAAAACTACAATTCAAGGCAACACTCCCTAAACTAATGAACTAATACATCAAAAAGAACCTATGTGTAGCACGATGTATGTCACGTGACATTCTAGCTTGCTCTTCAATGAACACGAGAACACACCGTTGTAACTTATCAGAACTAGACACAAGATTTAAAGAACTAAATAGAGAAACAAATAATGACGAATGAGGGACACAGGGCTACATAATAAGTCTCTACGAGGGCGCGCGCGCACATACAGCAAAAGCCCAGCCAAAACCCCTCCTTAAAGACAGCTGGCGTCGCCCTTTTATAGCCAGCTTCCGGCAGAGCGGCATGGAGACGAACGAATCCCAGCCGACTGTCAGGATCCGAAGCCAATCAGAATCTAACAACAAGACACAGATCATGAGCACACAAACATACTCGTGACACACTTTCCCCCATAAGTTTTTGAACAAGGAAAAAAATGTTTAAAAAAAATTAAGAAGAAAATTATACTTAGCTTCTTGAAAGACTGTCCGCTACCACATTTTCTGACCCCCTCTTGTGTCTGATTTCTAAGTTGTAACTCTGTACAATCAACGCCCAGCGCATAAGTCGTTGATTTTGATTATACATTCGGGAGAGAAACACCAAAGGGTTATGGTCAGTAAAAACGGTCACAGGTGAAGAAGAAGAACCCAAATAAACTTCAAAAAATTGCAAAGCAAAAATAAGTGCAAGGGTTTCCTTTTCTATAGTCGAATAGTTCAATTGATGTTTATTGAACTTCCTAGAAAAATAACAGACCGGATGATCAAACCCCCTCTCATCCTCCTGTAAAAGTACAGCTCCCGAACCTGTACCACTGGCATCAATCTCTAACTTAAATGAACGAGCAAAGTCTGGGGAAACCAGAACGGGTGCGTTAGTCAGTAATATCTTGATACCATCAAAAGCCTGCTGACAACTCTCAGTCCATTTCCATGTCCTCTTAGGACTCAACAAATCTGTAAGAGATTGCACGACAATAGAAAAGTTGCGACAAAAGTTGCGATAATATCCAGCCATACCTAGAAATCTACGCAGTTCTCGTCGCGTAGTAGGAACTGGATAATCTGCTACAGCCGCAACTTTCGCACTGACCGGCCGAACTTGACCTTGACCCACCTCCTTTCCAAGATAAGTAATTGTTGCTTTACCAAACTCACATTTCGCCAAGTTCACGATCAAATGAGCTTCAGCTAGATGTGCAAACACAGTTCTAAGCAACATCAAGTGTTCTGACCAGTCCAAGGAATATACAGTACCAGATCATCCAGATATGCATTACAATTTGGTACTCTAGACAAAACCGTGTTAATCAAACGCTGAAATGTGGCAGGTGCGTTCCGCAGACCGAACGCCATCACCCGATATTGTAGGAAGTGATCGGGCGTGACGAAGGCAGAAATTTCGGCAGCGCGAGATGTAAGTGGTACCTGCCAATATCCTTTCAGCAGGTCGAGTTTGGTAACAAATTTGGCCGGACCCAAATTGTCCACACAATCCTCCATCCTCGGCAGAGGATAGCTGTCTGGTACAGTAACTGAATTAACTTTTCTGTAATCTGTACAGAAACGACTGGTTCCAATCCGACTTTTTCACCAGTAAACACGGACTACTCCATGGACTAAAACTGGGTTCGGCTAGTCCATTGGTCAACAAGTAATCAACTTCAGATTTCATCTGCATTCGCTTAACAGCGTTTACCCTGTAGGCATGCTGTTTAATCGGGACCGCACAAGTGACTTGTATGTCATGTTGCAATACATTAGTGATCGAAGGAACATCTCCAAACAAAGAAGGAAAATCATGAATTAACTGAGTAACATCATCTTTTTGTGCCTCATTCAAATCACTCAAAAAGTTTGACATATTTTGCAGAATTTCTGAATTTGGCTACCTTACCCCATGAGACGTATCACCTGGCATTAACGCATCATCTTCTCGTAACTCACCACTAGATGGAGACATAATATCGGCTTCCCCCGTAACAAAGGGAACAACGGCAGCAACAACCACCCTTTCATTAACAGAAGATCCCGAATCCCCCTTCCTATTAGATTTCTCAGCAGAGTCTCTAGAAAGATACTTCTTCAGCATATTAACATGACACATTCGTTGCTTCTTCTTACGCTCAGGAGTTTGAATTACATAACTAGTGTCATTTAGTTTCTTAATCACCTCATAGGGACCATCAAAACGAGCTGACAAAGACGAACCCACAACTGGCAATAGCACCAGCACTTTATCACCAGGTTGGAAGTCACGTTTAACAGACTTAATATCGAAGCGTTTTTTCATTTTCCTTTGAGTTTCACTCAGTGTTTTTCTCGCAAAAGAACAAGCTTCATGCAAGCACAAAGTTTCAAGTTCATATCATCCAGAGAGCCAGGGAGCAATCGAACGTTTCCACCAAACATTAAAATCGATGTTACGAAAATACTGCCTAGAGTTTGACAAGGAATGGGATGAGGGTGTCCCCTTACTTTTGTTTGCCGTTCGTGAAACTACTCAGGAATCGTTGGGATTTAGCCCAGCAGACTTAGTTTTCGGACACACACTGCGTGGTCCCCTTAAAATATTTAAGGAAATGATGATGAATGAGCAGGAATCTTCTAAGGTGAACGTGCTAGAATACGTCAGTAAGTTTAAAGAACGCTGAATTTCAAGGGTTCTCAAAACCTGCTCAAAAAGAGAAGAAAGAAAATTAGTTCCTCGATCTGTTTGCACCACCTTTGGTAAACCAAAAGTAGTGAAAAACTTCATCAATGCTTTAATTACTACAGAGGAGGTAATTTTTCTTAACGGAATTGCCTCCGGAAAACGAGTTGCAGTGCACATTATTGTCAGTAAAAACTGATTACCAGTCTTTGTTTTTGGCAAAGGGCCCACACAATCTACGAGAACCTTTTCAAATGGTTCACCAACTGCAGGTACTGGAATTAACGGCGCTGGAGGAATCTGTTGATTGGGCTTCCCAGTAACCTGACAAACATCACACGTACGGCAATACCCTGAGACATCTTTCTTCAGCGCTGGCCAGAAAAAATATCTGAGGATTCGATTATAGGTTTTTGTAACCCCCATATGTCCCGACCATGGATGATCATGTGCCAACATCAAGACAAGCCGTCTGTAAACTGACGGTACAACCACCTGCCTAAGAATATTCCAGTCAGTCTCTTCACTGAAATTTCCTTGCCACTCTCGTATAAGCAAGCCCTGATCTAACACATACCTCACTTTCTCGTTTATCACGGTATCTGGATTTTCTGCAGCTTGAAAAGACTTTTGCAGCGACGGATCAGCTTTCTGCGCTGAAATAACCTCATCACGTGACACAGGCAAATTCAGCACCTCAGCATCGGACAGTTCATCTTTAGGCGATTTCAACTGGTCATCATAAATATCCTTGGTGGTATTTTCGGATTGAAGTTGATCTTCCTCAAATACAGACGACATGAATGAATCAGACAACCCAATGTCTGTGCCTATTCTGCGTTTTTGCGCTCGGGTAACCACGCTTGTGGGAAACACATCAGGATATTTGTGCACTACATCATCCACAGGAATAAAACAGTCTGGTTGATCAAGGAGTTCTGGCAATGGAAATACCTTCTCTCCAGCCAAATCATTTCCCAGGATAAAAGTAACACCCGTCACTGGCAATGCCGTGCGAACCCCCACATTCACAAAACCAGTAACTAACTCACACTAAGTGTATGCGATGCAATGGGACTTTTACAGTACCCATTCCAATACCCTGAATCAACACATGAGATCCACAAGATGTCTGTTCAGATAGTGGTAAAATATCAGCGACAACAAAAGACAGAGCAGCTCCAGTATCACGCAGAATATTTACTTCTTGCTGACTACCACAATCGCCATGTAAAGAGATGAGCCCTTTCATTAAGAACGGCGTGAATTTCACATCAATCTCTTCACCATTAGTAGCGTTACTCAAACGCGCCTCCGTATGATTCACCAACCCAACCGGCTTCGGTTGACCTGGCGCTTGCTTTTTTTTTAATGTCATACAATCCGAAATAACGTGCCCTCGCTTATGACAATAAAAACACTCTCTAACTTCTTGCGTGGGAGGTAAACTCGGTTTAACTCTGAAATTTGAACTCTGTCCAGAAAAAGAGCCAGCAATTTTCTCTGAACGGACCGAACCAAACACATTCTTGTGCGTTAACACAAATTCATCAGCAAGAATTGCAGCTTGTGATGAAGATACCACCTTCTGTTCGTTCAAATATGTCACCACCCGTTCGGGCACGCAATTCTTAAATTCCTCCAACATCATCAGATCTTTAAGCGAATCAAAATCGGGCACCTTACTTGCGGCTAACCATTTATCAAATAAAATCCCCTTTTCACGGGCAAATTCCACATAAGTTTGCTGACTGGTTTTCCTGTGATTCCTAAATCTCTGTCTGTATGCCTCAGGCACCAACTCATATGCACGAAGTATAGTATTTTTCACAATATCATATTTCATACTATCATCCAAAGACAAAGTCGAAAAAACTTCCTGAGCCTTTCCTACTAGTCTGCATTGCAGTAATAATGTCCAAGCCTCTTTTGGCCATCGAAGTGATGAAGCTATTCTTTCAAATGCATTAAAATATGAATCTACTTCATTCTCCCTGAACTGAGGCACTAACACGATATGCTTGCTGATATCAAACGCAATTGCTGAACCATCGTTCCCTGCAGGCACAGAAGGAGGAGCAGAACGTACCGTTGACTCAGAACGACTTTTCACTGACTCTAATTCAAGCTGACGTAATTTAACCTGCGTTTCAGCTTCTATCTCCAGTTTTCGAACCTGGAGACGAAAATTCATCTCAGCATGACGTGCATCAGCACGATCCTGTGCTTCCATCTGAACTCGAGCGAGGCGCACCTTCAGGCGCGTAACATCCCCAGAACCGACAGACAACGGAGACACTGGATGAAAGGGCGATAAAGTTACCTTGGCTTCTGTATCCCCCTCCACCGCATCACCCAATCCCGCATCGGACAGGTCAAATCTGGAGGGAGACTTTTCAGCTGCCTCATCTTCCGCCGCTTTCGCAAACACATTTAATTCAACAAGCTTTTGAATTACCGAAGCTTTGATAGACTTTTTTAACAGTTGCTTGGAAACTGGAATTTTAAAATGATCGGCTATTTCTAAAAGATCATCTTTTCGACACTTGTCTAACTGTTCAGGCGTTGGATTGTTAATAAATTCATGAAAATCAAATGAACTAATTTTTCTTACCTCAAGCCATCCAATCTCTCTCACAGGAATTTTCCAAGCGTTCCAAATGTTCTCCTCCACACAACACCACTGTTACAATCTGCACATACCAAAGATAACAAGTATACAAATTTTTTTTTTTCACTCCGGATCAGCTGCAATAATTACAACTAATCCCGGACGAGCCCCCATTAAATGTTACAACCCCAAGATGATTTAATATTGTCTAAGGACATTAAGAGTGTGACATTTATTTGCAACTAAATATCTTTAAGTAAAACGCAAAAAGTGGGAAATAATAATGCAGAGGAATTCAGAAGATTTAGGCTACATAGATTTATTCATATTATCAGCCCATAAACATAGTGAGAAAACAAACTTCAAATGATTCTGACTATAAATAGTCAGCGTAGATAAAGGAAAATACAATGAAGTTTACCAAACAAAAATGAAGAGCACGAGTGTTGCCCAAATCAAAGAACAAAACAAAACACCTCTAACTATAACCCTGAAATCTAACCTAGCTAAATCAAAGAAAAATCCAAAAAAAAACATCTTCGGCGTGCTAACACACGCCTTAACTTACCTCCACTAACTAACAAACAAAAACTACAATTCAAGGCAACACTCCCTAAACTAATGAACTAATACATCAAAAAGAACCTATGTGTAGCACGATGTATGTCACGTGACATTCTAGCTTGCTCTTCAATGAACACGAGAACACACCGTTGTAACTTATCAGAACTAGACACAAGATTTAAAGAACTAAATAGAGAAACAAATAATGACGAATGAGGGACACAGGGCTACATAATAAGTCTCTACGAGGGCGCGCGCGCACATACAGCAAAAGCCCAGCCAAAACCCCTCCTTAAAGACAGCTGGCGTCGCCCTTTTATAGCCAGCTTCCGGCAGAGCGGCATGGAGACGAACGAATCCCAGCCGACTGTCAGGATCCGAAGCCAATCAGAATCTAACAACAAGACACAGATCATGAGCACACAAACATACTCGTAACAACCAGTATGACTTTATTTCTGTCATACATCTACAGAAGTTGTTATTGAGATGTTTAATTGAAAATGTTTGGTTTGAAGTTACCGTTATAGAGATCAGTGCTTGCTTTAGTTGAGATGCTGATGCTTAAACATTAGTGTTTCTTTTGCTGCTTGAGCTGTGTTTTTGCAAGTGACACTTGTGCACACACACAGTTTATGAATGATTGCGATTATAATGACAAAATCATCATATTGCCTGTTCATTCACTAAGGAATTCATTCTCACTCATTTAGAGTTTAATCCTCAATCAAAAGTGTTGCATTAGCACCACTGTGAGACCACAACAATAAATTACAATGATTATTTTTTTTAACACATCATGCATAACCAGAGAAACAGATCTACACTCTCTTTTAGAAACACAGAGATATCACAATTTAGCACACGAATCTCAACAATGGTGGCAATATATATATTTGTTTTTTTCATGCAGCAGTGCATGCTGGGAGTTTTATATTATCCTGGAACCCAGCATGCATTGCGACATGAAACTTTTCACCATTGTTGAGATTCATATGCTGATTGTTGATATCTGTGTGTGTCTGAGTCAAGCAGGAGTTTTTTAATGCACTATATGATTACAATATTCTTCAGAAGACCTGAATACAGAAGTACTGATTTTATGTTGTAGATTTACAGATGCTAAATATGAAATACCCATAAATTCAAAGAATAAAATCAGAAAAGATCAGAGAATCAGACATGTCCAGGATGATTGTGACATCATCACAAAAAGATAAAAACACCTGATCATCTTCCTCTTGACTTTTTCTTGCCATAACAAATGTGTTTTATAAACTCACTGTTACAGCAGCCAGAGAGAGATGAATGGTAAGAAGTCCAGGGACAAGAGACCAACTAAAGCAAATACTGATCTCCATCATGGTGACAACAAACTTTATTATTAACTATATCTCTGTTAATTCTCAACAAGAACTTTTGTACATGTTTGAAAGAAATAATCATAAACTGGTTTGTAAACTGGTTTCACACTCAGTGTGGCTGGAAGTCAGTTGTAGTTTTTGTGTTTCTCTTTTTTCTGTTCTTGTTTCTCTGTCCTTCAGTGATTCTGCTTATCAGGTGTTCATCAGTTTCTCAATTCACTCACTTCTTTTCATTCAAGTGGACTATATTAGTGAACTAATGTAGGGAATAGTGAATGAGGGTATAGGGTGTGATTGGGAAAACAGCCTCTGAGTGTTGATTTTGAGCACTGTTAATTCACAGTATATTCCTGTAGGCTATTTTTTGTTTTATACAGTATATTACTGTTTTAATGGAAAATGGTATGATATCGTCAGAATTTTTTTACAGCAAGGGTTAACAGTGTGTGTGAGTGACAAAACCAGATAGAGATAACTAGAGACATATTGAATTTTAAAATGACTTGCCATAAACAGTTAACATTAGCTGAGAAGAAAATGGCCCCTTGGTGTATTGGCAAACATGTTCAAAAGCTCAACAAGAAATATCACATAAAAATATCCATTTGAACACTTATTGCTTCAGAAGCATAAGTATAACAGTTCAATCTATATTATTTATTGCCGTTTCCTTCTCTTAAAGGTAACTTAACCTGAATTAATTGTATTTTAAAATGGGCAATATGCATTTGTGTTAAATCACGACAAAAATGAAATCTAACTAAAATATTATTATTTATCGGGATTATTTTAAGGTTGAAACGCTTCACTTACAGCCTTACTAAACTGTAAAGATGACATAAGAAACGCACTATTTTAAAATAACCTCAATGGAAAGTTCTGGAATTTCTGAGGCAAAATTATTACTTATAGATTTAAACCATCTTCTGTTGTTTCGCTGCCTAGGAAATAAATTAAATTACCCTTAGACAAAACCAGTCTAAAAAATTACTTACCATAAACCGTCTTTCCTTGCTTCAAGAAGCTGAGAAGAAACTCGCACCTTCTCGTTCAAGTGTCGTCTGTGTCGTTTACTCCCAGGCGTCCGGCGCATGCGCAGCGAAAATTAAGACTCAGAGGTCTAGTGAACTATCTATTAGTAGAATCAACTAATGTTTTTATTTTATATCAGTGCATTGCCACCAAGCCATTAGTTGTAATCAACCTAAACTAAAAATGTTTTGTTATCTGAACAACATGAGTGAATCTAAGTTGATTTGACAAAAGAAAAAATGTTGTGCTAACAAATCATGGAAATAATTTTTTACAGTGCAAGAATAATCTTGTGCATTTGATCTGATATAACTGGAGTACATGGTTATGAGTTGCATTATATGAATGCTAGGCTAAAGAGATGCGTCTTTAATCTAGATTTAAACTGGGAGAGTGAGTCTGACCCCTGAACATTATCAGGAAGGCTATTCCAGAGTTTATGAGCCAAATGTGAAAATACTCTGCCTTCTTTAGTGAACTTAGATATTCTAGGTACTACCAGAAGTCCAGAGTTTTGTGATCTTAAAGAGCGAGATAGTTTGTAAGGTGATAGAAGATCAGTTAAATACACAGGAGATAAACCGTTTAGGGCCTTATTGGTCAGTAGCAATACTTTGTAATCAATACGGAACTTAATAGGTAGCTTATGTAGAGATGATAAAATTGGTGTTATGTGATCATATTTTCGAAATAATTGTATAACAAAGCTGCTATAAATAATGCAAAAGTAAAAGTTAATATATCCAGAGATCAGTGAGTCAGGCCACTAGATGAGGATTGTATCATTGTTGATAAGTAACCAACTTTGTCTGATCAGAATTGCTCTTACAACTTTTGCCATAATAAATGTGCTTTAGAAACACACTCAGCTACAGCAGCCAGAAAAAAAAAAAAAAGAAAGAAAGATAAAGAATTAAGAGTCTAGATCCAGGCTAAAGCAAATGCTGATCTCCATGATGGTAACTACAAACTTAATTTTTTTGCAATAAAACATCAACATCTAAACCCCTCTAAATTCAAAAAGAACTTCTGTAGGCGTCTGACAGAAATAAAGTCAGTCTGGTTAGTAATAAGTGAAGCTGGTAATGCTGTTTGTGGAGTTGTTTAATTCTCCTCTGCTGAGATCTTGAGGTCTTCTTTTCTCTTCAGTTGATTTCATCTAGACTGTGACTGAAGTCAGTGCTTGTTCATTGCAGGTGTTTGAATGATTGAACATTTTTTTTCAGGAATGTGATGACAAACCTTTCAATAACATTATATTAACATTCAAGAAACTGGACTTTTTATGTTCTTAGAATGTTACAAATCAACGTTAGAATGTTGAATTATTAATCAAAATTAAGTTGAAAGAACGTTTGAGGAACATTATACCTTTTAAAACACGATCCTCTAACGTCCAGAAAACTGGACATTTTTTCAGTTTTTACCAACCTAAACAGGTAACAAGTACACAGTACTTTGTTGAGTTGATATTTAACAGTGGTGTTTTTTTTCCCTGGTAGTTTCTCTGTATTTGCATACTAATCACCTTAAGTAATTACACACTAAAATACTATAATTTACCATATGCTTACCAGGTAAATACTTAGTAATTAGTTTGTAGTTTCTCTGCATTTACATATTATTACCTGTGGTAATTACCAATAACCAACTATAACTTACCATATATTTACCAGGTAAATATCTAGTAATTAGGGGACTGTAAAAGGAAGGGTTACCGGTAAGTTTCCTTGATGGATAATTACTGATCAACATGTTTGACTTCACTTGTATCGCAGGTTTCCAGTCTGATGCCAGAGAAGTTCATTGAACATGTTGGTAGGGTTAACTACAGAAAAAACTCTGGTGAGCAGAAGGACGCTAAGGAGTGCTTCAAATGGTGGCGCCTCGACAAGGTGAGTACATGGTTTTCTTGTCATCTCTGCAGAACACACACACACACACACACACACACACACACACACACACACACACACACAGAGAAATCACTCTACAATGACGTTCTTCATTATCCAAGTGTTTTTACTCGGCTCTATTGGCTTGTCTCGTATAAAACAAACTATGTTTCTTTTCTATTAGTGTGTGATTCGGGTCTACGATCAGGAAGAGTTTAGAGGCAATACAAGCTTAATCACAGAAGACTGTCCTTCTTTGGTCAACTGCGATATTGAAGCGGTCCTCTCCTGTGAGGTGATCAGTGGCGTCTGGGTTCTCTACGAGGGTCCTGAATACACTGATCCCCGTCACCGACTGGAGAAGGGGAAGTATCGCAGTCCTGCATATTGGGGCTCCATCTACCCCACTGCTCCTGCTCTGTCTCTTAAACATGAGAGAGAGTGAAGTCTGATCTATACATCCAAATCTTGACCTTGTTCACCTTTAAAGTAGGGCCGTAAATTTAAAGCATTCATGTTTAATTATGATTTCAAAACAATAATTGTCTAATAAGGAATTAACTCTGCTGTAACAATCATAATGTATCTTTGTTTTTTTTGTTGTTTTTTTAGAGGCTTGTCTTTGCCAATTTTAATATATACACTGAACTGGGAATAATATGATTAGCATAACATGCAGTTGATTTGATTTGATTTTATTCATTTAGCATATGCTTTTATCCAAAGTGACTTGCAAATGAGAAACTGCATGATTACATAACGATCTGAACTGATTGAGAGCAATTTAAGCCACATGTGTCCATATGACATTTTCTTTTTGTGAATAAAACTTATGGTAGATGCTGTTGACATAAAGCTGTGCAAAGAAAAATCTGATTAAACCATAAACGTATCTAAATCAATCCAAACTAACAGAGTTACACAACTCAAGTAGAGTGAGCTTTTTGAGCTGGAGTTAACTTGGGTAAAACTGAAGTGCTGCCTGTTGGGATATTTCAGTTCTTCACATATACAGTAGAATATTTGGCCATAACTACTGAAATAAATAGTTTGAGCAGCTTTATTTGCTTATTCACAAAATGTGGTGTTGGATGCTGGTTATAGACTCTGTTAGCAACTAAACGTAGAGGATGGTGAAGGGTTATGCTTTGACAGGTTTGTTGGGTGATTGATAGATATAGGTAATTGATGGATTATTTCATCATTTGGGTGTGTGTGTGCGTAGAGTAGAGGTCTGGTTACATATTTTTATGGATTGAATTGAACAAGGAATTATTTGTCCTACATCTAATCGTTCACCTTTTCTTAGGATTTAGGAGGTTACTTTAGGAGGTTTAGATTTAGGAGGTTACTTTTTTTGTGTGTGATTCTGGGAAAACATGGGTTATTATTTTATGAAAAATGTTTTAAATCTTGTTGTCGGACACTGACAAATAAACTGTACTGCAGTAACAGCAATGGTGAAGCAATGATTTATTATCTATTATCTAATAAATGTGATGGTCCTTCCTTTATTTTGTGTATTAGTTTCTCTTCTTCATAGATGTGTCTTGTGATTAATGATTCACTAATTCATCTATTAATTAATCAGTTTAATGAACAAGGATGCAGAAGCAAGTGAAATATGATTTCATGAGTCTCGAACAATTAATTAATGGTTCCAAAATACTTATTTACAATAATATTTTTTATATTATTTGTTTTTTAATGAAACTGAACTAAAGCAATGATTTTTTAATCTCTTATCTACTGTAATGAATGTGATCTTTCCTTTATTTACAAGTTTCTCTGCTTCTTAGGTGTTTTGTGATTTATGAATCTCTAATCTAAAAAGTTACTAAAAATATGAATTTTTCATACACTAATGAGAGAGTTTGAAATGAAAAAGTCAGCTAGACAGACTCTGAGAGGAAGGAATGAACAAGGAAGCAGAGGATACTGCATGGATGTCCAAAAATTATGAGGGCCCTATCTTGCACCCAGTGCAATTTACTTTGTACACTGACGCATGTATCATTCCTATTTTGCAACCGACACACAGCGGACTTTCCCTCCACAGACGCTCGTCGGTAAATTAGGGAATGAACTTGTGCTCCCGGGGGCGGTTCAGCAAAAAGAGGAGGCGTGTTCCGGCTCAAACGTTCCCTGGTGCTATTTTGCAGTTCCAAAAAACAATTCCGCCACAGACCAGGAAAAACCTAGTCTAAAGACAGTGACACATTATTCAGATGCTATTTTAAGGGTGCATGCTTGGCCATAATGTAGCGTGTGCACAACGCGCATACACTTAGCTTCTCTCATCAACACGCATCAGTTCAGATTTTTGCAAGCCATACATTATTACAAGGAAAAATATTCCACATGAGGGAAATCATTGTGGTGTCCATGAAAATGTGAAAAAATAGGCATAAATCTAGCTTACACATTTACCCAAATTATTATACGCCTGTTTAACCGAAGCTAATTTGGGTGTGTTTCTCCATCCCCATACAATGTCACTCACACATCTGCTTCTTGTAGGCCTCCATCAGTTCAGGCAGAGGAAATGTGAAGCGGAAGTGTCCGTAGCCTGAGGTTTCATATTTGAATGGTGATGACGTGGTGAATTCACTCAGGAACGGATGCTGAGCTGCTATTTCTTCTTTGCTTCTGTCTGGGAATGAACTCTCGAGGAAACGCTCCTCAGCGGCTCTTATATCCGCTTCATTGATCTTCAGGCTCCACCATGAAAACAAATCTTGATCAAGAACCATCAGCGAATTTTGTTCAAATCCCATGAATCCCTCTGAGTCCCAGATCTCCGGAAGTCTAGTTTTGTTATTGACACGGGTCAATTCTGTGATGTGAAATTCAACAGGAGTTGGATAATCTGTGATATCTTTGGAGAGATAATTTTGTACTTGTTGTTTTTCTCTTATATCATCTCTCATTTTCAGATTTTGTAAATTCAGATTCTCCTTCAATATATAACTCTCGTGTTCTGCGCTTGTTCCATCTTCCTTTGAAGCCGTTTTCTGCCGGAGAAGATAAAGTTAGTTAACTGTGTTATATAGTACAGTAAATATAAATACAACGCAAAGGGTCAAAAAACACACATGAGACACAAACACAAAGGACATGAAGTGATAGTAGCACCAATAATGTATAATAATAAGTCATGCAAAGGGAACTTGGCACTGTTATACATTACAGTAAACATATGCTGGTTAATCATTTATAAAGATTATATCCATTTTGTTCTATTTTCTGTTTGTTTTAACTGAAATGTCTAAATAGATATGAGGTCTAAACAGTAAGCATTTTGTGTACCTAGTTAAGAATATTAACAAGATGATACATTGTTTCATTGTGACAAAGCCATATTTTTCTGGGGCAGAGCCCTCCCTACATTTACATTTCCAAAGTAAATCTGTGGCAGTGTTAATTTTGACAGCAAATTTTGATTTAGTTTTAGTCATAGTCTTTTGACTAAAATGCCATTTATTTTTGTCATATTTTAGACATCTGAATTGTTTTAGTTTTAGTCTAGTTTTAGTCGACGAAATACAATAAGATTTTAGTCGACTAAATCTACAGTAGATTTAGTCGACTAAAATATAATGGGTTTAAATTGAAATGCATTAATTTAGAATTTCTCTAAAATTCCCAAACCCATATACTCCTGGAGAAAACATATATTAACCTGCTAATATGAATGATTTTAAAGTTTGAACATGCAATACAGATACAGATTTAACTACTGTAACTTAAAAAAAAAATCTTAAAATTAAATAAAACCACTTTTCCTAAAGTAGAACACAGTCTTCTTTTCAATGAATGATATATGCATTCTTCATAACTACTTGCATACATCATTCTCTATTCTTTCAAGCAGACATATTTATTTGTATGAATTAAATATAATTAATCCTTATTAAAGCTATTAATGAGCAATGAATGCTCTTTTTCTTTTGTTGCTTGATCAATATTAAGGACACAGGACACATCAGGTTTATTACCCACTGTCACTTTAAGACATCGAATCATGTCCAATGACATGCGGATCTAATACACTGATGCACATGCGATACACTCACAACTGTTTAAGACATAACCGACATAATTCTGCTTGTTAACATCAGGTGTCTTCAATAATGGTCAATCATCACTCAATCAATCACTTAATTATCTTATTAACTTTAACACTCTTGAGTCTGGAGCCAAAATAAACTCCCAGGAGAGTTCATTTAAAACTGGAGTTTTTGCTGTGTGAGTTCATGGGTGGAATAAATATATGGCAGGACTTTTACTTTCTGACCCATGGACTTTCCACCTCTGCAAATTGCTCGATTAAAATGAGCTTAAGCAACACAATTGCTATACATTTTGTCCAAACTTAATTTGATTGTGTTCAATCTGCTTAAATATAGGTAAAATTTAAGTTTACTTAATCCATTTGTGTTGGATTACATGAATGATTTGTGTTGCATTAACTGAAACTGGGCGGTGCTTGTTAGTTCCCAGCATGCTTTGCATATGGCTGAATTAAGAGAGAATAAATGTTAAAATTAAGTGTTATTTTATGTGTTTTTGAGAAAATTAGAAAAGGGGAATAGTGACTTGATAGTGTGTAATTGTGTTTAATGTTCAATTACATTCAAATTATTAGAACCATTTAAATTACAGAGGGTTACCATTGTGGAGAAGAGTGGAGCATGTGGTTAGGTTGTGGACTGATTCGGCAACACTAATAGTAAATGCTTTGGCTGAAAGAGTGTGTAAACTTAGCATTTAAGATTGGTTCATGCACTGAAAAGATTTATCAATTTATATTTAGTATAATTTACTTTGTTGATTGAACATGAATAGTCTGTGTTCATCTGTGTTGTTTGAACGTGAATAGTCTGTGTTGTTTAAACGTGAATAATCTGTGTTGATGGAACACAATTGTGTAAGTGGCTACCAAAGCAAACAATTTGTGTGCAACCAATGTCCACTATTCAATTGAGTAAATCCAATGAATAATTTTTTTTCAGTGTAACCACAAAGTCAAAAATATGGTGGAGTTCATGTGGAACAAAGTTGCATTTTGGTGGCAGTGAAAACACTGTATTAAAAATTATCAAATGGATATTTTGTTTTCAGAACCACCAGCCTTTAAGTGTCGGAAGAGCTGTAAAGTTGCCACACAGCGCAGACCTAGCGGCTCTAGGGCTATGAGTTACATTTACAGGTCAAACGTTAAAAGTTTGGCCAAAATTTATAATGACAAGGCTTCGGGAGTTTTGTGTGCAGGGAAAAACAGAATCATGATTCTTGCACATCCGTTACAGCAGTATCCTGAAACATTGTCTGTACGTGATCAATTACTGCTCATTCCAAAAGGAAAAGTTTAAAAGTTTCCACTTTAGCCAAATTTGAGAATATTTCTGAATGACAATTGAAAACCTGTACATTTCAATATTAATATTTGACTGTTTGTGCTATTCTTTGTCTCTCATAGGTGGCAGATAATGTTTATGACATGTTTCACACCAGATACACCCTGTATCTCCAGGCCTACCAGCACAAGATCGTCAACATCATTGAACACAAGTTATTATTGTTTTTACTCAGTTATAATCTTTGTTTTTTATAGTTTATTATTGCTTGAGTTATGTACTGTTTCATACTTCTTTTTTTAATTTGTTCATTAGAATCGCAAACGCCTTCTGGGAAGCTAAAGACACCCTTAAGATCACCCAGAGTTCAGAATCCCCTTCTCAAGCGATCATAGTGATTTCAGAATCCCTTTCTCATGATGAAAAGATAAAGTTCATTAAACTGACAGGTAAACTGAAAACACGGGTAGGATTCTAAAGATCAAAAGGGGGGAAATTAGATGTTGTAAAGTTCAAGTTCAAGGCATCTTACTCTTACTCATACATGGTTTATTCTTATGATTTAAACATGTTTTCATTAGACCAGAAAAGTTTACATTTTATAGACGCAGAACAACGTTCAGTCGAAATTGTTCTCATTCCATCAGATCACATCTTTGAGGAGATCTTGTACTCCACTGATGACAAGCTGAAAGATGCCTGAAAAGAGCTTGAGACGCCTGCCAAAGTGTGTGGGAGAGACCAGAATAACAGAAGATGAAGCTAAAGGGGAAGTCTTTGATGTGAGTAAATTCTAATGTTCATAGAATTATAGAGAAACATACCATTATTTTATAACTAAATTTCAACTTCCCCTTCTAAATTTTAGGGTAAAAATGGTCATTTTCATATTTGCAATTTCGATTTATTCCATTATCACTCCATTAAACTGACTTAAATGGCTATTCCAATTAGCTAATAATACTGTTCCGGTATGCTGGTATCATACCTACCTTTTGATCTGCCATTTCATAATTTCATAACCTGTACAATCAATGAAAACATGCAGGTAAAAGAACAATAAGAAATTTCTGTTTTGTTTATTTGCTGAAGGACATGCACAGATAATGATATACTCTCACGTAGATAATTTGTTCACATTTGTTTGACTTTAATGCTCAATTCTCCAGCGTAACTGGAAAGAAGCAGTGGATGAATGGAACAAACGTCACCCGACTGTGTTCTTGGATAAGAAGGATTTCAGCACTGAAGTATGTTGTTTTCAGAATTGCCAAAATTTCCACTCTTTTGATTTTTCTTCAACACTTTTTAGTTACTGTAACACTGTAATCTCCTCTCACACAGGTAATTACACTGGATTATAATAAGAAAGGTAAAAACCCCATCAGCCGTGTCTACTTCTACAAGAAGAAGAAACCCACTAAAGGCTACACAATTAAGAAATATGAGATACTTATACAAACTGGCATTTCATTAGGTTATGTTTTAGAATTACAAATTAATTGCCAAACCCACCTGTTAATCTGGAGAGATGGGTGCAAGAAACTGTTTGAAGTTACATTTTTATTTATTTATAAATGTACCTTTTTAAAACATCTACTTGTTACTTATTCTTACTTATTACATAATCAAGCCATTGCTAAAAAGAGACAATATTGTGTACTTACAATATCCCAAAAGTCCACAAAGATTATTTTTTACTATTTTAGATTATGGTCCGTCCCGGAAAAAAATGTCACCCGTCAATGACGCAATATCCGCGCTATCCTCGGTTTCCGCAATATCACATGGACAAATGCGCAAGTAGTGGTTATAGCTGTTGTGTACATCATGGATCACGATTAGTCTTTGGCGAGTATTGAAACTCAATAAGTATATGAAAACGAGTATTGAAACAAAACGTAAGCATTGATATGAGGAGACACGCAGAGTTTGTGACAAGCCAACGCATTCTCATCCTAGGGCGTCATATAGCCTACTGACGCTTTTGACATTTCGTCTACATCGAACGCACATGGCACCCTTTAGCGTCAATATGACACACACAGAGCTTTGTTCGGTTATGGGTAGGTTTAGGTCTGTGGTAGGGTTAGGGTTAGACCGCTAGGAGGCGCCTTCTGGCCCATTTCTATCTGCGTCTCATATTGACGCTAAAGGGTGCCATGTGCGTTCGATGTAGACGAAATGTCAAAAGCGTCAGTATATGACGCCTTGGGATGAGAACGGGCTGGACAAGCAGAGTTATAAAACAAGGATAAATATCGGCGTGGCGTTTTCGAGATGGAGAGAGCTTCGCGACGAACTTGGGCTTGACAGAGACTCTGATCTCGCGTGTGTATTAATAGACAGGTAAGCAAATGTATGTTTTTTATTTGTACAAGTAATGTAATAGTCATGTACAATTCAATTCAATTCAGTTTATTTGCCAGACTCATGTCCAAAAGCCATGCAAGACAGGACAGATAAAAAAACAAACAAAACAAACAAACAAACAAACAATAAGAAAAAGCAATAATTAAAATACATACAAACATTTCAGCCAATGCACTCTCAGTCTGGATGTGTACCTGGAGCAACTCACTAAGGGATTTGAGAGTGCCACCATGATACTGTTAGTAGACTCATCCAGACGTTGCATGAACTTAAACATCAAATTTCTTAAAAGTGCTTTCAGTGTGGTTACTCCTACAGATACAAACATCTGACTAGCACTCCCTCCTCTGGGAACCTTGAGTAAAATTCTCATTGCATCATTGTAGGCAACTTGTAACTTCTGCATGCTAGATTTTTTGTAAGAAGACCACAGATGGGCAGTATAGAGTGGTGTACAGTAAGCTTTGAACAGAGCCACTTTAACTCGAGTAGAACAGTAACTAAACTTACGTGCTATGGTGTTTGCCTGTGCATATGTCATCATCATCATTCATATCATCTGCAATACAATGACCAAGGTATTTAATCTTTTTGCAGACCTCAAGACAATTATTGGCTAGCGTGAACACAGGAAAATTAAGCCATTTATCCTGTTTCGTTCTGCATATTAAAACAGCACTTTTGCTGGAATTGTATTTTATATCAAATTCCACCCCATAGTCAGAGCATATATTAAGAAGCTCCTGCTGCCCAGCACTACTCGGACTAAAAGTAACAAGGTCATCTGCATACATAAGATGATTCACCAGCATGCCACCAATCATACAGCCAGTGTTGCAACCATTAAGTCTCCTTGACAGTTCATCCATATATAAATTAAATAAGACAGGGGACAAGATTCCTCCCTGCCTAACACCATTGGACACTCTAAAGGGGGCAGATATGCTACCCCCCCATTTGATATGCATCTGCTGGTGGGCATACCAATAGACAAGAACCCTCAGAATATACCCAGGGACTCCCCTTTGCTTTAGCTTAATAAAAAGCTGTTTGTGATTCACTCGATCAAATGCTTTGGAGGCATCAATAAAACACATGAGAATAGTGGAATTTTTAGACTTATACAAATTCACTATTTCCTTAAGAGCATAAATACACATGTCTGTGCCATGGTTTGGCTTAAATCCAAACTGATTATCCAGGGAAGAGATATACCCACTCACTCTATCAAGGAGGATTATTTCCATTACCTTGGATAAAATACTGGCCAATGCTATAGGTCTATAATTATCCAGGCAGCCAACTTTTCCAGCTTTGTCCTTAATAACTGGGACAAGCAGAATAGATAACATTGAATCTGGTAGTATGCCATGGATCAACAAACCAGTAAAGTTGATTGCTAGGAGGGAAGCAAGCCTAAGACTGGCATTTTTCAGATGCTCTGCAGTTATTGAATCCATACCACATGCTTTATTGTTAGGTAATTTCCATATGGCATCAAATACCTCATGTGTCAGAATACTTATTGATTCATTACTGATAGAAGAGTCCTTCACATGTGGATCATGTTTTAAACAATTAAAAAGGGAGCTATAGTGCTGTCTCCAACATTATCTTCTCCGGAGACTCCTTCAACAGTACAAGGAAGGGAAGATTTACAGTTATTGAGGGACCTCACCTCCTTCCAAAAGTCAGTAATATTGTTGCTCATCATTTTACTGGCCATAGAGTCAGTCCTCATGACTTGCTCATTTCTAGATATAAAACGAACAGCATACTTATATCTGGCATTGGCAAGCTTTTTATTCTCTAGGTCTCCCAGCCAGGGCCCAAAGCTTGTAAGCTTCCCGAGCTTCAGTGTGATATGGTGCTACATGCTCATTCCATCCTGGTCTAATATTATAGGCCCTGTTTCTCCTGTGTTTTTGAAGAGGTTTACCTCTTCGTCTTGAATAAAAGCATTTATAAAAGCCAGTCTATTTAGATATTCAACCTCATTCTCACTAGACTCATATGGAGTATAAACATTTAAAATGACAAAATTATTACATTTATGAGTATATTGTATACCAAAAGACCAGTCAACATCAAGCCTGATCGGCTTTATCACAGCATCAAGCTTTTTATCCCAGAGCACAGCCACCCCAAAAAAATTAAAAATTTTGTTTGCAAAAACACTCACTATTTTGGTCTTCACAGCTTTAATAGTACTCACGGTTCCAGTGCCGATGATGGAAGCTGGGCCAGATCTTTTACGTCCCGCGGTAGTCGCATGCCCACCCAAGGCTGTAGCAACAGACTTTGTCTTCTACCGAGCCTGGGCGTTTCTCACAACTTTACTCCAACTTGGAGAGCCAGTGGAAAACACTGACCCAGCAGGATCCTTCCCCGTAGCTGCATCCACCGCGACAGTCCCATCGTGGCTGCACTGCACCGGTTCAGGACAGCGCGCAAATGCGTCTCCCATTGTGTGCAGGTCCGCCAAGCCTCCAACTCCCTGCTCCACAGCCAGCGCATGTTCGCCACCTCGCACCTCCGGCGTCGGCTCCTTAGCGTTCCCCGGGCCATGGTGAAAGGCCTTCTTTGATCCTGGAGAGATCCCAGCAGCAGCAACAGCACTAACAGTCGGGTTGCCAGATCTGCACTCCAGAACAGATACCCGGTGGTTAATTTCCACAGCTTCAGCACAAACTTGTTCACAAACACCCATCTGGAGCTGGGTTATGTGTTTTAGAGCTCCCACTTCCGCACAAAGCTGCTCCATTCTCCGAAGCAAACAGGAGACATCTAGACTTGAGAATGTCACCGGAGGGAGCTCATCCAAGTAATAGGAAACAAATCTAGGGATATTAGACCCACATTCATTCAGTACTTTAAGGCAGAGTTTTATGTTGTTGGCGTCTCTGTGCTGCCCTTTGTATGCAACACATCTTTGCGAGGTTCCCGGACAGAGCTCAAACAAAACTTTCTTGGAGGCTTCAATTGCCTCAGAGTCAGATGTGTTTGTGGCCAATAAGACAATCTCATCCTGGCTTAGAGTCTTAATTTTCACAGCAAGGAAGTTTAACTCATCCTCCACTATTACTTTGCCATCAGTCGTCCTGTTGATCTCTGGTTTTAGACGAGACCGTTTAAAAGCACGAGCCCCCGGGTTGCAGGCAGCCGTATCCGCCATTAGCATTTAATGTCAATCTAAATCATCTATTTACTCTTGAGACGTGTGACTTTCAGCAGAACATTTGATCTGTCTTTCTTACCCCATCAGGAGAGCTGATCTGACTCAGATCCTGACAGAATCACACATTTTTATTCTTACAGTAGTACATGATTTTAATAGATATGAATTACACCATATTCTTGTACATTCTGTCACTTTAGCATTTTTATCAATGACGTTACCAGTTAGAGATACATATATGACGTGACAGATCATAATGCATATGTTGATTCACCTAAAAAAATATCAAGTGATCGTTATGCTGATGAAATTTCACAGTTATATTGCTCTTTGTACTTCGCCAATGCCTTTTATCACGTGTGGTGACCAAGATTATGGCAGTGCAATTAAATACAATTGGCTATGTGTTGTTAAAAAATATTTAGCCATTACTTGCAAATACTGTGGGTTTGTTCAAATTTACTTTTAGTACGATTGTTTTGAACACGTAAAACAACACGGCATTAACCTTAAACACATAAAACTGTGCAGTATTAACCCACCAAATCATTTGCTAAATAGCTGTAACAGGATAATTTAGCATTACATTTTGCGTTCATTGTAGTTAATTCATTACGATGACATAAAATAGTGTGATCAAACGTTCAGGTAATACAAAAACTAATAAATTACCTCATCCGTTATCATGATTCGTTAATTCCATACATCTCTGGATGGTGAGAACGACATCTCTCCTTCATAGCGTCATCAAGGTTCGCCTTTGTTATTCTTTGAAAACTGCACCCTCATGCGGTGAAAAATCGTACATATTGTATCTTTAAGCAAAGATAATTATCATCTTGCATTTACAGTCACTTTTTTTCATAGGGTGTAAGTGGTTTTATTAAGTGGCGTTTAGGTGGTCCTAAAACAGCACCACTTGTATTTTTTTTTTTTTTTTTTTTTTTTACATTTTATCACCATTCTATGTACATATTTTATTCTTACATTATTTCAATCTTACATACAGAGTCACTCACAAAAAGACTAACCTGGTCAATAGGCAAGTCAAATGAAGTGTCCCAGACCTATAATTTCTGATAAACACATTATTTCTCTTGTATTGGCAGGTATCCAGTCTTCTGCCGAAGGAGTTCATTGAATATGTTGGCAGAGTTAACTACACAAAGAACTCTGATGAGGAGGAGAAGGACGCTAAGGAGTGCTTCAAATGGTGGCGCCTCTGTGAGGTGTGTATATGGTTGCTTGTCATCTCTGCAGAACTGACACACACACACACACACACACACACACACACACACACACACACACACACACACACACACACACACACACACATTTATGTTTATAAAAGAAGTCCCATCTGTTCACCAAGGCTTCATTTATTTGATCCAAAATACAGCAAAAACTGTAATATTGTGAATTTGTTTTACAATTTAAAGTAACTGTTTTCTATTTGAATATATTTTAAGATGCAATTTAAAAGTTTGGGGTCAGTTAGATTTTTTTTTTTTTTTTTTTTTTTGAAAGAAATAAAATAAATTAAGACTTTTATTCAGCAAGTAGCCTATGCATTATATTGATCAAACGTGACAGTATAGACATTTATAATGTTGCAAAATCTTTATATTTCAGATAAATGCTGTTCTTTGGAACTTTCTATTTGTCATATCCTGAAAAAAAATTGTACACAACTGTTTTCAACATTGATAATAATAATAAATGTTTCTTGAGCATCGATACATCATATTAGAATGATTTCTGAAGGATCATGTGACACTGAAGACTGGAGTAATGATACTGAAAATACAGCTTTGCCAACACAGAAATAAACTGAATTTAAAATATTTTCAAATAGAAAAGTTTACTTTTAAATTGTAAAAATGTTTCACAATATTACAGTTTTTGCTGTATTTTGGGTCAAATAAATGAAGCCTTGGTGAGAAGAAGAGACATCTTTTAAAAACATTAAAAAATCTTACCACCCAAAAACTTTTGACCGGTAGTTTATATAGCATCTAACTTGTACTATTAGCACTTATATTAAAATGTACAGTCTTACAGACTAGGATAATTGTCTACCTCTCGGAAAATCCTGAGAATCTCATCAAGCATTATCAGGTGAGCATCTAAAATTGATCAATAACCAATTTGAGCTCCAAACCTAAATAAACAACTTGTATAATGGCAATTAATTAATTTAACTTTTTGAGCAATGTTGCTGGGCAATGTTGCTGGGCAAAGTTGCCGTCAATGGGCAACCAGACGAGACACAGGGCCCACGACCGATCTAAATTATCCAGATGGAAATTTATTGCCCATTTTCAATGGGAAAGTGCCCAAGAAACAATCGACCGGCAAGATTGCCCAGCAACATTGCTCAAAAAGTTGCCCTGTGTATCATCACCTTTAGAGGCTGTAAGATATTAATTTTATTTAATAAAATATAAATTCTTTCTAATTTTGTGATTCAATACAATGTATTTTCAATGCAATGTATTTTTCGCAACAATCTGAACAATGTAGCGTTAATAGAGTGATTCTGACAATTTAATTTAGCTCAAAGGAATTATTAATTAATTTATAGGGAATTCGAAAGAATCACTTATTACAACCGAGCAAATGACTCGTTCAAGGTTCATTTGCACTGGCTGTAACTATAAGCTCTGCAACGGATATAAATATCCTAACTATAGTGAAACACTATAGTTAGCAAGGTAACTTAGATCAGAAGTTTAAGACATTAAATTCGTAAGCACATAACACAAGTAACACTTCTCTTTAAAAATACAAACAAGACTTTATTGATTATTCTAACACATAAAACTAATATCTAACACAAACACACACACACACACACATTCATACGAGTTGCAGAAAGAAGAGAGTGAGGAAAGAGTGAGTTTTAAGAGATGATTAAATCCCAAGTTTCTATGCACTTATAGGACATGACCTGAACGAACCATCAAGCATTAATTTAACCCTTGTCTCATTTTAGGCAGGTTATTAAATCTATATCAATGCACCAGTTCAGTTTAAGAGTCTGGAGGCTACTTGCATCTTTGCTTTGAGGATTCCCTTCTGTCGTCGTAAAAGGGGGTTTCCAGAGTTCGTTGGCTGGTGTCCTCGTGCTGGGATGGATGTCTGGGGCGGCCAATCACGTGGTGTTGGCGGAAGTCTTTGTTGAAGCTGGCTTTGCAGAAGAAACGTGGACCGAAATCTTGCCGCAAAACTTAACTTAGAACCGAGACTCACAACGGAAAATAAGAGAACTAAGAAAAGAAACAAAATTGAGATGAGAGTAGTAAGATGGCTTGAATGAAGTTGTTGAACCCGTTCTTCTGATCTTGATTTGGGTTCTTTTGTCTCTGCGCGTCTACATGGCTACTAGTCTGTCTGGTCTCTTCTCCCTTCGCGCACTTTTCTAACCTTGTTGAGAACTCTTCTCTCAAACTTTGTTCGGGTCTAAGATTTTAAACTCACATGTTTGTCCAGCCTCCTGGATCAGTTCTGACCAATTAGACACTGTCTTTATTTGTCTCATCGTAAATCATGCGTTATCTGTGATCTCCTTGCTCTCCAGCACTAGCAGAGAGAACAAGAGGCCACAGTTTAGACATTATTACTATTATAAGAATACGAAACCTTTTACACAGATTTCAATTAAGCCATCTTTTGAATCAAGAACATATGATCATACTGATATGAAACGCAACACACTTTCATTCAAACATCTAACAGTTATAACCATTAAATGACTTATATGGGATCTAAGCTTATTAGACACGCATATAAGTGGCAGAAACAACATAGAATTATGTAGTTGCATGATGTTTGATTATAAGTCCATCGAAAATTGTTCTGGGATGATTTTATGTATTGTTATAGGTAAAATCTCACTTCTCTTGTGGCTTGAAGAGATTTTACACCCTGGGTCATTCAGAGGTCCTTAAGAAGAAGATGGTCTGTTTTGTATCTCTGTTGTGGGCTCGAGCAGCTTCTGCTGTTATCTTGATCGAGCACCAAGCTGTGCCATCTCTGAACCAATCAACCTTTCCAAAACTATCAAACGCTGACAACGTTCTTCCTTTAGTTGGGCTCATCTCTTTGAAGCTTGCATGGCCGTACAGTTCTTAGCTGGGGGTTTTCGTTGGTTATCGGAGACTGGCTGGAGCCTGATTTTATGGCCCTGGACTGGTGATTTGGGGTCTGGAATGTTGAGTTCTGTGTAGAATTATGTTTGAACAAATCACCTGGAAGATTCATTTGTGTTTGATTCGCACTCAGTTGCTGCAACAATAACAAGTGATGTTGCAAGTAAATGCAGATTTGCTGTTTTTTTTTTATTTTTATTTTTTTTAAGGATACTCATGGGAACGAAGAGGAACTGGAACAGCTCACATTGAGGATCATCATGAAAGGTGGCTCAACAGAAAATCTTTTTAGTGTTGCAAAGGGTGAAAAAGTGACCTGTTGTAAGTGTACAACAAAATATTGCAAATTGACAAATGGAAGTTCATTTCATGATGTGTGGTTTCAGGCTTTGCAGCCTGTGGCAAAAAATAAAGTGAAATGCTTTATTGTGTGTGATTTGCATGTTTAATTTATTTTAAGACATTGAAAGCAGTGCAGTAAGCAGACCAATAGCTGAAGATCTAAAGTTAAAAATGTTAAGTAAAAATGTTAATTCATTTAATTATCTTATTTTTATTTATAAATTAGCTTAAATGTTAAGTTAACACAACTAAGATTTATTTTGATCTCACATGGCCTGCACTGTGTTGGATTTACTTAAAATGTATATGCACCATTTTTGCATCACACTTTTTAAGTAATCCCAACTTGGAATAATTTTACTTAAAATTAACAAGAAAACCTTTGTTATATGTACTTATATTTTTAAGTAAAGAATGTTGCGTGAACTCAAATATTTAAGTATATATAACAAAGGTTTTGTTAAGCAAGGACACATTGCAACAAGCGTGTTGCTGTAGCCAATTTAACAATTGTATGGGATCTATTGGGGGAAGCTTACACCCCTAGCAGCAGCAAAATCTGATACAACAAGCATGTTGTATAATCACAGAACGTATTGCTAAAACTAGTGTAGTTTGGCGGGGGAAGCCTACACCCTACAGCAATAGCTCCGACTAGTGGCAACAAACTGATACAACGAGCATATTGTATAAATCACAGAACTTATTGCTAAACTAGTGTAAGGCAAGGCAAGGCAAGTTTATTTATATAGCACTTTTCATACACAGTGGCAATTCAAAGTGCTTTACATAGAAGAAATTAAAATAATAAAAAGAAATAAGAATAATTAAAACAGTTTAGAAAAATAAAAAATAAAATACAGTACAGTACAAACAGTCGGACGAACATTGGCACAGTGCTCATTCATTAAATGCATAGCTAAACAGATGTGTTTTGAGTCTGGATTTGAAAGTCACTACTGTAGGAGCACATCTGATCTCTTCTGGAAGCTGGTTCCAGCTGCGGCTGGCATAATAGCTAAAAGCGGACTCGCCATGCTTAGAGTGAACCCTTGGTATTTCTAGCTGATATGATCCTAGTGATCTGAGTGATCTGTTGGGTTTATATTCAGTGAGCATATCTGCAATATATTGAGGTCCTAGGCCATTAAATGATTTATATACCAGTAATAATACTTTAAAATCAATCCTAAATTTAACTGGGAGCCAGTGTAAAGACCTGAGGACTGGTGTGATATGTTCATATTTTCTGGTTCTGCTCAGAATCCTGGCGGCAGCGTTCTGTATGAGCTGCAACTGTCTTATGGTCTTTTTGGGAAGGCCAGTGAGGAGTCCATTACAATAATCCACCCTGCTGGTGATGAAAGCATGAACAAGTTTCTCTAAGTCTTGTCTGGAAACAAAGTATCTAATTCTTGCAATATTTTTTAGATGATAGTATGCTGATTTAGTTATTGCTTTGACATGACTACTGAAACTAAGGTCTGACTCTAGTGTCACACCAAGATTCCTGACTTGATGTTTAGTTGTTTGACCCCTAGAGTGAAGGTATGCGTTCACCTTGAGAACTTCATCTTTGTTTCCAAATGCAATGACTTCAGTTTTGTCTTTGTTTAACTGAAGAAAGTTTTGACACATCCAACTGTTGACTTCATCGATGCATTGGCACAGGGAGTCAATGGGGCTGTAATCGTTAGGCGATAGGGCTAAGTAGAGCTGTGTGTCGTCTGCATAGCTGTGGTAAGCAATTTGGTTCTTTCTCATTATTTGGCTCATTGGGAGCATATACAGGTTGAACAGGAGTGGCGCAAGAATTGAGCCTTGAGGGACTCCGCATGTCATGGATGTCCACTCAGACTTATGATCTCCTATACTCACATAATAACCTCTCCCATCTAAGTATGACCTGAACCATTTTAGGACTTTCCCAGAAAGCCCCACCCAGTTTTCCAGCCTGTCAAGAAGTATGTTATGATCGACAGTGTCAAATGCAGCACTGAGGTCGAGTAGTACCAGCACTGATAATTTGCCTGAATCAGTATTTAAGCGAATATCGTTTATTATCTTTATGAGCGCTGTCTCTGTGCTGTGGTGCGGTCGGAAACCAGATTGAAAATTGTCAAAGTATCCATTCGAGCATAATAATTTGTTCAGCTGATTGAAGACAACTTTTTCAATGATCTTGCCTATGAAAGGAAGATTTGAGATCGGCCTATAGTTGCTTAATATGGTCTTATCCATATTGTTCTTTTTCAGGAGGGGCTTGACAACTGCAGTTTTCAGGGAGTTTGGAAAACTCCCAGAGAGAAGTGAGGCATTTACCACTTCTAGAAGATCTGCTTCTAAACTGTTTAACACACTTTTGAAAAATGATGTGGGAAGTGTGTCAAGAGCACAGGTTGATGTTTTAAGGTGCTGTACGGTTTCTTCCAAAATTTTGCCATCAATTTCTTTGAAGTCAGACATAGTAACAACTTTCTCAGGTGGTTTGATGGTCTGTCTAACCCCAGGGCAACTCAAAGATGTGCTGATCGCCTTTCTGATATTATTGATTTTCTCAGAGAAGAAAGAGGCAAACTCACTGCACTTGTTGTCTGAGAGCATTTCACTGGGAATCTGGCTTGGGGGGTTTGTCAGTCTCTCTACAGTAGCAAAAAGAGTGTGTGTGTTGTTTAAATTACTGTTTATAATATTTGAGAAGAAAGTCTGTCTAGCTTTGCCTAGTTCCATATTAAAAGCATGGATGCAGTCTTTGTAGATGTTATAATGGACTACAAGTTTTGTCTTCCGCCATATGCGCTCTACTTTTCTGCATTGTCTTTTCATATTTTGCACTGCTGTTGAGTTTCTCCAATGTGCTTTTTGTCTGCCACTCTTCTTCCTGACTTTAACAGGAGCAATATCATCAATTACACTTTTAACTTTTGAGTTAAAGGAATCAAGGAGAAAATCAACAGAGTCTGCAGATATGCTTGGTGTTAAGGATATAGCCTTCATAAATAGTACACTAGTGTTCTCATTTAAGCATCTCTTCTTGACAGACACAGATTTAGCTTCAGTGGCAGGAGAGATCAATATATCAAAGAAAATACAGAAATGATCAGACAGTGCTACATCCTTAATAACAATCGATGAAATGTTTAGACCCTTACTGATAAGTAAATCTAGAGTGTGTCCACGATTGTGTGTGGGTCCATGAACATGCTGAGTCAGATCAAAAGTTTTTAAAACAGTATTGATTTCTTTTGCCATATTGGTTTCTGCATTATCTATGTGGATGTTTAAATCTCCAGCAATGGCAAAACAGTCAAACTCTGATGTAATTGTTGATAACAGTTCTGTAAAGTCCTCAGCAAAGGCTGGAGAGTATTTTGGAGGCCTGTAAATAATGATAAGTAAAATGCGTGGAGCACCTTTTAACACAATACCCAGATATTCGAAAGACAAGTAATTCCCAAATGATATTTGCTTACATTGATAGATATCTTTAAAAAGAGCAGCTAGACCCCCACCTCTCTTAACAGCTCTGCAGACACTCATAAAAGTAAAGTTCGGGGGGGCTGCTTCATTGAGGATTGTTGCACTGCAGCTGTCTTCTAGCCAGGTTTCATTTAGAAGCATAAAATCCAGATTGTTTGTGGTTATTAAGTCGTTGACTAGAAGTGATTTATTTTTAAGTGAGCGAATGTTAAGGAGTGCTAACTTAACAGACTTACTTTTCCCCACAGCAATATTAGTTTGACGTGTAAGAGGCACCAGATTAGTTAGGTTTGCTGTACGGCTATTGAAGGCCTTAGACTTTCTATCTTGTAATAGAACAGCAATAGAGGAAGATACAGGCACACTGGGTTCCCGTTTGTTCTGTAAACATTTGAGAAAGTTACTGTTATCAAAACGGGGACCCGACACATATCACTGAGAGCTGGTATCAGTTGTTTTCGGTTCACCTCGAGCAGATGGAGGAGGGTGTGGGCCCTGGCGTTGTGGCAGAGGCCGAAGAGCTCTCACAGGAGGGGGAGGGCGAGCTGGGCCCGCAGGCTTTGGTGGTAATGGTGCCTGTCTTTTTTTGGTTGGTATTTGGGGGCTTGCAGCAAAAGAGTGGGATAGTCTGGTTCCAGCATACACCAGTTCTTCCATTTTCTGTGAGAAGCACAGGAGTGGAGTTGCTGGGGAGAGGGAGAAAGTGTCTGGTGAAAGGGGCTGTTGCTCTGGTGTTATCGGAGGTTGTAATATGCTGTCCTGGATTCCCTGGCTGTTTTCCAGGAAGTCGTCCTTGGGTGGTGAATCTTGGAGCAGTTCTGATATGTCTGTCTGTGGTGAGCTGTGTGGACAGGGCTCAGCTGATATTGTGTCCGTGAGCAGAGGTTGTTGTGGCGGAGTGGTGTTATCATGTCCATTTTGCTGTTGAAGTGAAGTCCCGTGGTCATTCATACTGTGTCCAGATGTGTGTGTGCCGTTCAGATTGAGTGGATTGGCACACACTGCAGAAGGATGATTGAGGGAGAAGTAGATATTGTCCTTTAACACTCTTGAACCAAGTTTGTTTGGGTGATGGCCATCCCGATGAAAAAGTTGTCTCTGACTCCAGAAAAGATTGAAATTGTCAATGAAGTTTACTCCTTTTATATTGCAGGTTTTTTGCAGCCACGTATTAAGCCCAAGCAACCGTGAAAACCGGTTTGTTCCTCTTGCTGGGAGTGGTCCACTGATGAATGTTTGAACTTTCAGTCTTTTAAGTGTTTCAAAAAGTTCATTGAAATCCTTCTTAAGGAGTTCTGACTGCTCTTTATGAATATCATTCTTCCCCACATGAATGATGAGTCGATTTGCAGTCTTATGTTTCATCAGAATGTTATGAAGTTCCCTGTTTACATCAGAAGTTGTTGCTTGTGGAAGGCAGCACGTAGTTGTATCCCTGCCGCTAATGTTTCTGATTATGGAGTCCCCCACTATCAGAGTCCTGGGCTCGGCTGCGCTCTGAGCTGAGTGCCGCTGTCTGCTCGACCTTGAGCGCCAGTTAGCATCAGTGTTAGCTACTGGCCCATTCAGTCTGTGTTCGATCACATTCATCACATTTGGGGATTCCTCATTTACATTCATTAGCACTTCAAATCTGTTCTCAAGATGTATAGGCGGTGGTAGTAGACCAGTGTTTGCAATCCTTGTCAGAGCTGTATCTGGGGTAGAGGATGCTACTGCGGCAATATGTGATGCTCGTGACACTCTGATGTCTCGAGTGCCTTTGGGTCTCCCTCCCTGTTTGTGCCATCGATTAGTAAGTCGATCGGCTTGTTTCTCTACCTGTCGAGGAGCACTAGTTTCATGGGACTCACCGGTATGCTGAGGGTGTCCATGATGAAGCTCTGTTGTGTGCTCCGTCTGGTTTGGTGGTCCCGTAAGTAACTTTGTTTCAAGAACTGCAATCCTTTGTAAAAGTCTGTGGCAGTTGGTGCAGCAAGTAGATTTCAGAAGAGGCATTTTCTCTTATCCTTGTAGGCAGTTGTGTTTTCCTTTCCCGGAATGTAAGCTGGTCAGGTAAAAGAATTCTCAGTTTTTGTAGTAATCCAAACTTTGTCGTCTGAGCACTGTGCTGATTTGCTGAAGTTAAAATTAGGTGATAAAAGGAAATAAAATAAAGGAAATAAAATATAAGAAAATAGGAGATAAAATGTAAAAGCGATAGAGCAAAGCGCGGAGCAGTAAGCGAGAGCGTCCGAACAGTAGCTGAGCAGGAAGTGGAAGTCAAACTAGTGTAGTTTGGCAGAGGAAGCATACACCCTACAGCAATAGCTCAGACTAACGGCAACAAAACTGATACAACTAGCATGTTTGTATAACCATAGGACTAGTATTAAAACTAGTGTAGTCCGGTCGGAGAAGCATACTGTACACCCTCTAGCTCTTAGTCAGATGCAGTGCGCAGCTAAGCAATGAAATACAGTGTGCTTCCTCATTCATGAACATGATTTCTGCTCCCGTCCTACGGATTCCATCGGCTGTGGAGGTGAAGATGACGACTCCCATGATTCCACACTCCTTCACAGGACCATCAAGCTACGATGTTGTTAGTGTCACTGAATACCAGACCTCTGTGGTGAATGTACTGAGTATTTTGCACAAGTATGTTACCGATATCTAGATAGCTTTAGCCACAAGCATGTGGTAACTTTAACTCAGCATGTTGCAATAATCAGATAGAATAAAGAACAGGCATTTTTCCAATGCAACCAGATAAGCATAAAACAAAGCTTGATTACTATAGCATTTTGCTGAGGACAGTATGCGCAAAATACTAGAAGCCGAAGTAACAAGCATATATTCGATAACATTGCACTAGCAACCACCATACGGTACTTTTATACACAGCTTAAATATACCACAATGTTGAATTTCAGCCTATAAAAATTGAAGTGCATTAAAGTGCATTAAAATGAAAGCACGGTATACAATACACTATAGCTTTAAAGGAACACGCCGACTTTTTTGGACTTTAGCTTATTCACCGTATCCCCCAGAGTTAGATAAATCCACACATACCCTTCTCATCTCCGTGCGTGCTGTAAGCCTTGTAGGATTATCCGTGAACAGGCCATTTCATTAAGGCCCCATTTACACTGCATGGTTCAAGTGACCCAATTCCGATTTTTTCCTCTCATGTGGCACAGATCGGATATGACCGGTGAACGTGTAAGCAGGAAAAAACCGCATGGATTCCGATTTTCTCAGATCGGATTTAGGCCTCATTCATATGTGGTAATAAATCGGATATGAATCGGATACGTGCATTTGCGTGTGCCATGTAAGCAGACAAATCGGATATTCCCCAGTAAATGCGAGTCGTACGTCATTAAAAAAGTGACGTCAACTCAGGTGGATACCACCAACTGAGAACACATTACTTATTATAGGCGCGATGGAGGTCGAAGGCTCAACACAGTGGAGTAATTTTTTTCTACACCTTACGAGAGCAATGTTTTGCTGACCTTTGAAAATAGTGTGGAAAGCAAAACACTGCATAATTAGAGATGCGCGGATGAGCTCCAACGTCACCCGAATCCGCAGCCAAAAACAAATCATCAACCCGCCACTCACCCGCACCAATAATTTTCTCTGATTTAAGTATCCGCACCCGATGGTCAAAGTTATTATTCTTATGTGTTGTTACGCGTGAGGATAAATGGATGATCATCACCTTCAACAGCGGACTCGAGGCGACGGTTGATGCGTGCATCTAATACAATGATGAATGAGCGCTGCTTTTAAATTAACATTTCTTTAAAACAAAATTTATTTGACAGAATTTCATTTTCTTAATGGCATAAACAGGCTTTACTCCCTTGAAACTGGAATGGAACATGCTCATATTTTAGAGAATGTAGTTAATATTTTCGTTAATAATGATTTATCTATCCACCTGCGACCCAACCGAAATTAATCAGAATGTTATTTTTATTAGCCTTAACCCGCCCGATCCGCGGATTATCCACAGAGCCCCCGCGGATATGACCGTGATCCGCGCATCACTATAATAATTTTCTCTGCTTCTGCATCCATTGCATATCGAGTTGTTTTGCTTCATTTTCCGGGCCAGAACGTCTACATTTGGTTGTTTTGGCAGTGTATAGTGTAAATGCAAATATCGGATACGGATCACTTTTAAAAGATGATGTAAGCGGGTCGTCAAAAAAATCGGATATAGTCAGCAAATCGGAATTGGGCATCAAGACTTGCAGTGTAAATGCAGCCTAAATGAACCCAACACCACATTCCACAGTTCGGAAAGATTCCCCATCGAACTATTAGTAAGTCATAAAACACAGTCATGGTGCCGAGATGGCTAAAGGAGATGTCACCCCCCTTTCCCCTTTTGTGCATGTTCCCCAAACTTAAGACCAAATGGCCAAGAAACCCTGTGGTGACCCCAATGCATAAATCCACAGGCTTATCAGGAAACGAAGGATGCTAAGGCATTCCTATGGCCCAGAATCACCACAAACCTTAAACCAGGGACACCTCCTTTCTGCAGCTGTAAATTCCAGAGACTTTTGTCTCCAAAACCAATAGACTGAAATGAACCCACGTGTGGTTTAATACAAACAACGGTCTCAAAATTGCTTCCAATAAGCTGAATTGATCACCAGTATTTACCTCACATATATCTTAAGTATCATGTATGTTTTATATAACCTGTGGAGTTCTTTCTGTGTGTTTAACTTTTATTACAGCCTATTCGTAGGGTTTTCGACCTCAGTTATAGGAACTAATCACCAGAAGTTGCCTCATACATGTGTATCCTCTGTATTATGTATGCTTTATATTACTCAAGTTAATTTTGTGTGTTGAACACTTATCACAGCTAAATCCTTATTTACTTCCACCTCAACTATGGGAAATATATGCATTTTGGTACCTACTTGATGGGTAAATGATTTCTAGAATTTTGATATAAAGTAGATGTGTGTAGGATGCACCATATTTAAACTATTAAGTTGGCTTATTAAAGCGTTTAACTAAACTCTCAGGAGTTTGGGCACACGCGATCACATGGACATTATGCTAATGACATGCAAGAACCGGAGAACAGGGCGTAGGTCCCGCCCAAGACGATATCTGATTGGCTGTCGCACTCGGAAGGACGGGTCGGATGGACACGCTTATAACCCAATGACAAGCAGCTATGCGTTGCTTTTTGCCTTGCTTTTGCAGTGACTTTTGCTCTTGCGTATGTTTGTGCTGACCTTTCCATCGCCCAGCGTGTATGCTTACATACTCTTCAAACCACCAAGAGCTCACTCAAAACTCATCAACTCTTCCGTAAGATCCTTCGTTGAACTTCGTCAAAGAAAACTCTCTCAGAGTCGCTCCAGCAGCTCCTCCAGACTCAGAGGAAACTCCGTTGCATAGCAACCCGCAATCCAGGAAATCCCGCGAACGAAGTGCCACCCGGCAAAGCCAACCAACCACCCACCATCGAGTGCTGTCCCTCAGAACGCATTATCGACCGACTGCCAGCCAATCAACGCCGAAGAGATTCCCTCTCCAGCAACTTCGTCACAGAAGGGAACGCACGCGCTCACAGGAGCATCCAAACACAAGTACACAATCTCCTAATTCTGGCTGAACTGGTGCAAATCTTATTAAGAAAACGAACTAAGATTAAAGTGCTAGTAGATTGATTCTCTCAGGTTGCGGTCAAGAATAGTGTCTAACGCTAGACCTTTGGGACTCCATTCACCCTCCGTTAATAACATCACTTTTCTCTGTCACTGTTTGAATGAATGTTTGTGTGTTTTCGTTAGTTTAGTTTGTGTGTCTTAGAGTAGTTCAATAAAGTCTTGGTTGATTTTACACACAAGCGTCTTGTGCTGTGTGCTTACAAGTTACTGCCTTAAATTGTAGATTTTGTTACCTTGCTCATAATCAGTTATCATAATTTTATGATATTATTACCGTAGGCGACGGGATAATATCCTGTCCAGAATTGATAAAATACCCTAATCTCAATTTATCGGTGGACGAATAGTTGATAAAGTGTTCAATATTAATTCTGAATAATTTGCATATTAATTTGGTTCTTGTAATTCAATCCCCTTTGAGTTATATTGATCTTAATTCCCTTATTAATCTTACAGCCTGTTTGACGCACCCACCGCTAGCCTAGCTTAGCACAAAGACTGGATGTAAACGGCTTCAGCTAGCATACTAATCCCAATAAGTGACAAAATAACGGCAACATTTTCCTATTTACATGTTGTGATTTGTATAGTCACAGTATGTACAAATAACAAGGTCATATGAGACACATCCATTTTTTAACCGTATAAATACTGGGAACTATATTCTCAGAATGGCTGACTTTGAGGAATTGTCAGAGAATTTTTACTTGGTATCAAACCAAGATCCAGAACCATATCGTTTTGAGACAGAATACACAGACGAGGAGTTACAAACTTTGGAAGCTGATAGACAAGATGCCGAACAGAGTAGACTGAGGTCGAGGGGAGAATCAGAACAAACACGGACTGGTGGTGTAAATGTGGAACTTGCCAAACTATGCCAACAGAAACCAAGTGCCTTTGTTGTAGTGAATGGGACCGGGTACTGCCATCGATGGCAAGGCTTGATGACAATGAAAATCTTTGCGTCACTAAGACGGAGGATCACTGCCCTAATACACCTGGCAGTTGTCGATTTTTTTCCCCGTTGTGACTTGATCAACTGGAAGAAACGCCCCATGCCGAGTGAACCTAATGGATAGCTGTCCACCAAGTAAGTGATTTTGTAATAATCATCATGCATAGTTCAATGCATGTAGTATAGCCATGCCATACAGTTTGTCTATACACAAATGTGACCTTGTTATTGTACACGCTGTGACTGTACAAATCACAATGTGTAAATATGAAAATGTTGGCGTTATTTTGTCACTTACTGGGATTGGTATGCTAGCTGGAGCCGTTTACATGCAGTCTTTGTGCTTAGCTAGGCAGGCGGTGGGTGCGTCAGACAGAGTTACATCACGCACGGAGATGAAAAAGGTATGTATGGACTTATCTAACTCTGTGAGATATGGTGAATAAGCTAGAGTCCCAAAAAGTCGGCATGTTCCTTTAAGAATGCCGTGTTTCCAAGAACTAGATAGACCAAGCTTGTCCGATAACGCTGAAGTGACTCAACTGAATAGTGACTTTTTACTATGTCTTTTTTAAAGCTGTGCCACAGCAGACTTATTCCATTTGCATCATGAATTGTTAATTCCCATCAAGCAAGCTGCTTGAATCTGTGCTGCATCGTACTAAAAGCACAGCGTGTGCAACGCGATCAGTTGCCAATGACAACACATAGTAACGCACATAGCCAATATGATCGCATAAGCCTAGCAAGAGCATTTTAATGAAAACGACTAAGTTAGATAAGCCCAAGCCACACGTATAGCATTAGCAACAAGCATGTTGCCAATTCCCTGATATCTTTTAGCAATGAGTATTAAAAAGGACTTAGCTTAGCTTTGTGAAGACTTTCAGAGATGAATGGAGAATGAATCACGTCGACTCCTGTGTCAATAATGCAGTGATGCGAGCAGCAATGCAGACTGAGGTCACTTCCAAATCAGACAACTTATGATCAATGCGGTAAATCTCGTGTTCAAGTTTAAGATGAATCTGAGGAGAAATCCTTGTGGGGATCGAATTATGCTGACTTCCTGATTGCACGATTCCTTGTGAGATGATGTTGTTTGCCTGCCGAATTTTGCCATTTAATTAGCTCCTGAGAAATGTGATAGCAGCTGATAATACTGAAGGAGCTTATATATGGAGATAGGCGTCATATTCCTATAGGTAGATGTGGATCAGCTGAGAGTCAGCTGATGCGAGCTTGACTTTGAACTGCCAGAACTAATGCTACACTTGATGTTTACCGAAAGAATATTATAAAGGAATAAATGGCAACCTTAAAAATTCTGCAATGATCTGGAATAAAAAAATTGAGTGTCACGAATACCTGATAATCTTTAAGATCTGAAATAAAACATTTTGAGTGTCATGAATACCTGATAATATTTAAGAACTGAAATAAAACAGTTTGTGTCATGAGTACCTGATAATCTTTAGGCCCAATCCCAATTCTATTTTATACCCCTTCGCCTACCCCTTACCCTTGCCCCTTGAAACAGAGTGGCAAGGCGTAGGGGTGAAAATATTCCCCTAAGAAATGGGACACCACTACTACACCGTTACACGTCATTATACGTCGTTGCTAGCGCCTACGTCACAGGATGCACCAATGTTTATCACAAACTTCCAAGATGACGTCGTCAGCTGTAATCTTGCGTGAGTTACAGCTATTTTTTTGCATTTTTCTTCTGAAGTTCGCAGAAAACAACGGAGATGACGATATATTCGACGCCTAATGCTGCGTTCACACCAAACGCGAATAGAGCGTATGGCGCAAGTGATTTCAATGTTAAGTCTGGAGGTCTTGCGGCGCGATTGAATTCGCCTCATTCGCACGTCCACTTCGCTTCAAACTTTTGCTTTTTACACGCGTCATATTGTTAACGAACTTTAGCGATTTTTTTGCAACCGTTTCTTTGAAGAACGTGACCGTAAATATGAACACAAGATTGAATGTGACATAAAGAAAATGATTATTGGCAATCATGTTGCCTCTGTAGCCGGTGTATGCAGGTACATTTCTCATACCCCTTCGTTTGAAGTGTGGTCCCGAAATATCTTCGTTTCAAGGGCTATCTGGCCCTTCCCCCTACCCCTACCCCTACCCCTCCAACCAAAAGAGAATCGAGACAACCCTACCCCTTCACGGGAACGCGCAAAACGGAGGGGTAGGGCCAAGGGGTAGGGGCAAGGGGTGAATTGGGATTGAGCCTTAATGGTTGAAGCTTGGTTGGGATTTCTCTTGCTGTAGAAATAAACGGATTCAATGGGGTTTTTGTCCTTCATGCTGTGATCCAGATCAACCACCTGAGCTTGTGAGAACATGAGTGATTCACTAAACAATTCTGTTTTATTTCAGTGTAAAAACATGCATCTTCAGTCCCACTTTTCCTGTTGATTCCTTTATAAGGCACTGCTACATGACCCGAGCCACTCCATTCAACCTCTCAGTCAGGCCCGGGGTGGTGAATCGGGAGAATTCACGGTGGGCCACTTCATTTTTGGGCCGTTCGAGGAAATTATTATTATTATTTTTTTTACATTGTCACGTTAGTTACATTAGGCTACACACGTTCCGCATTCTGACACCACAGCTCGCAGCCTCTGCATGGGTTGTACCATGTGAGGGAGTTCTCCCCTCCCCTCCCATAGAGTTGGTTGGGTCCATAGCCCGTCTTTTCCAAAACATTAGCTGTGTTCCAATGTGAAGGCTGCATCCTCTGAAGGCCGTATTTGAAGGGCGATTGCGTCACAGCGGCGCGATGAAGGACGTCCCAATTCAAAGGCTGCATCCTTGGAAGGTCGCATTTGAAGGCCGATTGCGTCACCGCGGCGCGATGAAGGCTGTCCCAATTCAATTCTGCATCCTTCGAAGGCCGTATTCGAAGGACGGTTGCGTCATCGCACCGCGACGAAGGCTACCCTGATTCAAAAGCGACGCCAAATGCGCCCTTCGTTTCCCAGTGAAAGGAAGGATACATAAATGGACACTTAGCAGCCTATCCTACCCTATCCTACCCCATAAGTCATTGCGTGCCGTTGACGACAGCATTTATTTTTTTTAAAGGCGTCTGAGACTAGAGATCGGTGGTGGACAGCAAATTCACATTAAAAAGTGAGTATTATGTTTTCATTTACTCATATAGATAGCGAAACCAGAGTTAAAGTTTATTATAAACTTCATCTTAACTCCTTCGTCACCATTGCGTGGCTTCATTTGTCAGGTAGTTTTAGGCAAAACTTGTGGTAATAACATTATTAGTTTAACAACCTATTTGTACTAGTCTATCTCACTTGTGTATTATAAGAAATATCACTCACCCTATAAAGCCTAAAACAATAAGAAAAGCAGTAGATAAAGCAATGGGGTTTCACTTTTATGTGTTTTTGTAGTGCTGTCATGCAAGCTATGTGTTTTTAACCAAATTTGAGTATACAGAAATATTAAGTATATTTTCCATGTCTTGATGTGTCATATTTTGCAGTGTTAACAATGCACTTAAGATTGCACCCCTGTGTTAAGTACCCTTTTCTGCTTTTGTAGAACAATTCAGGAAAAAATTAATACAAACATCTTTGCTGAAATGTATTGTGCTGTTGTTGTTAACAAGCCATGGTTAATTTGCTATGCCTTAGGATTGTGAGGGTGTGAGTGGGAAACCCACTGCTGAAACTTGGCCCTGGTTTGTCCTCATGGATGAGGTGTTGGGACAGAGGCATTGCACCAACCCCTGTCCTCATTGCCTCAATCCCTGAGGACACACCAGGGCCGAGTTCAGCAGTGTGTGACAAGAAGAGGAGGAGCCAGGGGCAGCACCAACACCAGCAGCACCAGCACCAGCACCAGCACCCGCAGCAGCACCACGAAGAAGGCGAGACAGAGAGGACGAGTTTTTGGACTTGATTAGAGAAGACATGGGACTGCAGAGGCGAGGAGAGCACAGGAGAGGATGGACAGGCTGATTGAGAAATATATATATACTGTATATATATATATATATATATATATATATAAATATATATTCTTGTTTAACTTTTTTTCACTTATATTTTTTAAAAGGAAAAAAAAATCTGTACATTTATTTATTTTTATGCAACTTTAAATGTGTAAATAAAAGAGAATTCATTGCTCTGGACATTGTTTATTTTTGAAATGACAGTCATAATTTCTACATGAAACAAATTCTTCTATACCTTTTTTTCCCCCAACTATTTACAACATACGTTAAACATCTCAAAATCAACATAAACATTTAAATTTACAGTACATAAAATAAGAAAAAATGATGTAGACTTTTATTCAGCTGAGTGGGAGACCCTGGTGTGCTGCTGGACTGGGATGGGCTCCACAATAGAAACCCTGGTAAGGCTTCTGCTGGTGGGACATCATCTGGGATGCTCTCCAGGAGTGTTTGAGTGCATATTTTCACTATCCACTAAGTTGTCTACCAACAGGTTTGCAGGGCTGACTCATGGAATAAATATTGAGATACTTTATTACACTAAAGTACTTTTAATAACCACTAATACCGCATTGGGGAAAAACTACTAGTCATATATTTCAAACCTTAGTTAAGTAAAATTTTCTTGCATACTCTAATGTACTTAAGGCATCAAGAGTAAAAGTAAAGGAATTCTGGAGGAAAAAAAACCTTGTCAGGGTTTTTATGATGTTTTGCATTTATATTACTGCATATGTTGCATTTTACCTCTGAATATTTTCAAGGTTGATACATTTAAACTATTTACTTTTGTGTAGTTTAATGCAAAACAATGCATCATATTGTAAAATAAGACAATTTTGTAGTGTTGCTGTCCTGTGTGGGAAAATTACTTCGAGTATTAACGAAGTATGTAGTTCCTTACATACCACCACTGGTTATTTTGAAAATTAAAGTAACAAAATGTAGGCCTATTGTCACAATATTAACAAATTGTTGCTAACTACAGCTCCGTCCCATTTCAAAGGACGCATCTGAAGCGCTCGGACCGGTCTAGCCTACGGACGATTGTTCTTGTCGCCTGGCAACTGTGACTGACAGCTGCCGATGACGAGCGGGAGTAACATTCACACTGGACTTTTTATATTCAACTGGGTTTTATATTCAAATAGGGTTGAAAACCTGTGTAAATATATTTACCATGGTCTATTTATGTGCACAATAAAAAGAATACACTAGCCTACAAAATCGCATCAAGGTAAGATATTTGAATCGTCGGCTAAGCCAAAAGTACATGACCTGAAACATCCTTACCATGTCCTCCAGTAAAATATAAAACATAAAAATGACAATAGCCAATTCTGGCTCCATAGCTGTTTACTCGATTATATCAAATTAATTATCAGGATGGCAGCATACTCTCGCACCGTCGCTTGGCGCCTGGAGCGATAATCGGGAACACCTGGCTGCGCAATTAGGAAATCCAACGAAGGCGACATGATGCGTCCTTCGGAGGACGCATAGGCTGCATCATTTGAAGTACGCGGCCTTCGAAGGATGCAGTCTTTACATTGGGACACAGCTGTTTTCTCAGGTAGGCTACCGCGGCACTGCCTACTGATAGCTGGGCCGGCCCTACCATAACGGTATGCGTCAGGGAGGATGGATGAGAGGAAGAAGCCAGGAGGGGCTGAAAAAGCCAGGTTGAAAAAAAGAAAGGCATTGGAGGAGGATGCTGCCAAATGTGCCAAGCTTACAGATTTATTTTCAAGAGGACAAACACAAGTGGCAACAGATAAAGAGAGATAGGCTTAGTAATGATTAGCATTAGCAACGCTGCAACGTAATTATTTGGCTAATACCGTTGTAGCATTGTCAATCTATTCACAAGCAAAACATAAAATGTAATTAAAATATTAGCCTTTTTGTATCACCCCAATACATGGCGATTCATAGACTTTGCAAATATTATGCAATTTAAATATTGATAACAAACCTCAAGCTTGATCTGTGTATGCAGTAAAATGACCTCTTAATTATTTTTTTGTAGCTTCTGAGCAGCAGATAAGCCAGTCCCCTGCTGAAAATGAGGAGGCCATGATGACTGTTCAAAACCCTATAACACCTTTTGTGTTCCCGGTCAAAAATGACCAGCCTACAAAAATAGCTTATAAATCACTTGTTATAATCACCCAACATTGGATTCAATCTTCAATACATTTGTAAATATTACATAAAATATGAAAAAAATTGGCACTGTTGATCACACTAGTCTACTTAAAATTTTCACCAGGAAATTTGTTTTTAAAAACTTTTATTTTGTACAAAATGGCACATAGTCACACTTGTGGTGTTCCCAGTCAAAAATGACCGGCCTACAAAAAAATAGCTTATAACCCACTAAGCAAAATGATGTCCGAAAGACGTCTTTTCAATGTCTTTGTTACAAAAATCGGACGTTGAAATGACGTCCACTGAGGAGCCAGAATGAAAGTTTTTATGACGTCTTTTTTTGACGTGTTCTGCACGTCCGATATAGACGTTTATCGAACCTTCGTACAAGGTTAAAACTAGTTCAGATGTGGCCATTGTGGACATATTTCAACATCATTTATGGTCTCATTTAGACATAATTACTTTGACTATTGCTGTCAGATGATCTTAGTGAGAATTAACAGAGGTTTAGATGTTGATATTTGTTTAATTTGAAGTGTCACCATTGTGGTGATCAGTGTTTGCTTTAGTTGGGCTCTTGGTCCCCTTTCCTTTTACTTTAACTTTTATTTGACTGCTTTATCTGTGTGTTTGTAAAACACAATTGTTGTGGCAGAGAAAGCCAATAATAAGTAAGATCAGCTGTTTTCAGCTTATTGATGATAATGAAATCATCATAAAACAAGTATCTAATGTTTTCAGATGCTTTGGCATTCATAACCACCAACCTTGTGGGACTGCAATATTGGTGCCTAAAGCATTAAAATGATCACTTATTTGAAGGTGTATAAAAAGCATGTGTACATGATGTTTTGAGCAAGTGTATCGTGTAATCACACAGACATCAAGATTTTGGATATGAATCACAACAACGGTGACAATCAAAACACAAAAGCTTGGGAATTAAGGATGAGTTTTGTACTATGAAAGCTACCCATCATGCATTGCAGCATGAAGCTTTTTTGTTGTTGTTGTTGTCACCATTGTTGTGAATCATATGCACAATCTTGATGTCTGTGTGTGACTATATGATACATTTGCTCAAAACATCATGTGCACATGCTTTTTATACACCTTCAAATAAATTGGTTGTTTTTACCAATGAAAATCTACAAAGCAACAGTGGAACTGTTGTGCATCTCTGTGGAACATACTGTGGTGATTCATTTGTAAATGAATCTGCATTGAGAATCTATTGTTGATCACTGATTTGTGGGGTTTAATTGTAAAGTGAAAATTTTTTTTGTAATATATATATATATTTTTTTACAAAATATATTAATGAATGACTGGCTGAACTTTTTAAATCAATGATTAAAATATTTACTTTTATTAATATTTTTTTAAGAGCATCATGTGTTAAATTATTTAATATCTTCATATTAAATATATATCTAAAAATTGTCATTTATTGAGTCTCATATTAATTTAAATGTTTTTTTCTGTTGTGCGAAACAAAACATGTATGTTTATGTAATAGATATTGGGGTTTTTTGTGTGTGTTTGTGTGCAATAAAGACTTTTTGTTTTGTTTCAGGTTGCTGCTGTCAAGGTGAAAGCGGTTCATGTCGGTTCTGCAAGTGAAACCATTGAAATCAGGGGAGTACCAGTGGAAATGCAAACTTGCTACATTGCTGATCACACCGATCGAATCAAGCTGCATTTGTGGGAGACCCAAGTGGAAGCGTTGGTGATTGGTAAATCATATGAGATTACCAATCTCTCCACTAGGGAGTTTGCAGGTGACTTATATGTGACAAACACTCGGTCTACACAAATGAAAGATGTGCCAGCTATTTCTGATCCGGGCATAGACTTTTATCCTAGTGCATTTTATAACATTTAAATGTTCCAATAAAAGTTATTTTACAATGTTTGAGTGTTTGTGGTGTTTTATAGTATCAGTATGAAGAGGGTGTAATATTTTTTGGGGATCAGCTTTAGAATTGGTTATGTTTCTTTCTTTCTTTTTTTTTCTTTTTTATCTGGGGTATTTATACATTTTGCAGTAGTTAATGTTTAGAAAATTGAGGACATGATTATGTTGTAGTTTCTGTTTATGAAATTCTTCAGGCAAGTTGGAACTAAAGTCTGCAAGACAATGTTATTCCTGGACTGACTAGACATTCCTGTATTGGAGCAGCTGTCAGCAGAGCTTTACTGTTTCAAGAAAGAGGAATCTGTTTAATAATTTTAATACATTTGCTAATTTACATTTGTTATTAAAATCATAGTAACTTCAAAATGAAATACAGTATGGTTTTATGGTATTTGTAGTAAAAACATAGGATTTACAAAATAATTATTGTTATTGTATTAAAACCGTGGTTAATTTGTAGTTATTATGGTTTTACTATTAAAAAAACATAATTAAATCATTGTTCAGTGTGTAGAAACTATGGGTTTTAGTACAGTATTAATATATTAACTATGGATTTAGTTAAAAACTATGGATTGGCAATAGAATATTCATAATTACATGATTTCTGAAAATTCAACTATAATCAAATTACATTTTGAAAATGATTTTAAAAAAAAGTCTATTACAAGTAGCCTAACATTACAAAATTATTACATTACAAAAGAATAAATTACATTTTAAAATATATTTTAACAGTTGCTGTCTTAAGTGCTTGCAATAAGTAACTTAATTTAACATGTTTTGATAATGTAGCCATATGGGGGGCATACATAGAAACAATGTATGTAGCCTATCATGTGTCTTGCAAACCAACGTACATGGCAATGATGTATGTTGGCATAATGTAATGAGGCGTCTTGTAATTTGTAATATTTGACGTCACCGTCGTACATTCGTACTGTGACGCTAACCAGACAGGCCATAATTTTGGAAATGTTGCCATGGCAACAAAAATGCACACATTGTCACATGACTGAACCTGGATGTTCCTCATATGTCACTAAGGGACTTCCTGAGTTGAAAATAAGGGATAATACTTTAAAAATACCTTTCTAGATAATCACCAGTTTTTGTGACACCCGCGTCACCACGGGTTCTTATGGGTTAAGGAAATGAAAGTCCCTCTATCTCTAAACTTATATAAACTATTAACACCCATCTCTTTTTTTTAACTGCATTCCAAACCAATAGCTTGTCTAGTAAATAAATGAATTACAGACACATACATGGACAAGGTTTTAATGTCATTTTCAATTTTCTCTCCACAGTCCATCATCAGTGGCCAAAAGAAATCAAAGTGGCTTCACACTTTTTCCAAAATTGTTCCATATAAAGTGCCTGTACCGTTGTACTTTGAAGATCAGGAGCAAATTGATGCAATCCACACTCACCTGACATCAATTCTGGGCACACACACACACACACACACACACACACACACACACACACACACACACACACACAGTGACAAGATCAAATTCACCATGGACATCCTTTTAATTTTTTTTAATGTTTATTTTTATTTATTTTTATCAGTGAGCAGAGGAGAATAGAAAAACAGTTAAAGAAGAGAGGCAAGCCATAGGGGAGTCATCATAATTCATAAATGGTGTTAATAAATATATATTTTTTGTGAACAACAATATTGTTACAATATTACAATATATGATAATATGAAAATTGCTTAAGTTAATTTAACTGCAGTTTTACAACACAATAGTTTCAGTTGTTAGTGAATTGGATGTGCTATGTTGTACATGCTCTTTATTTTTAAACTGCTGTAGGCACACAGTTTGAAGATTGTTCAGACCTCATAATTATAATTCACCGTAACATTTCAGTTAGAACAAACAAACATACAAAAACGGATGTAATATTTGTGAAGGATGCCAAGCACCACACTTTATCACACTATTAACCAGTAGAGACTCCTGGCCATAAATGTAGACATCACCTAACACATCAGAGGCACTTTTGGCAGAGGTCTAATGTCCTTGCGTTATTCGGCCTGAGGATGGCGCTCTAATAATGATTGACATACTTTAGTACAACAAACACATATAATGTGATCTTAGAATTGCCTTAATATAGTATTTATTGCGTCCGAATGTTGTTTAGAATATTAAAAGTTAGGAATTCCAGCGAGGTAAAAACATTCATATCTCAGAACAAACATTATATATTATATAAAAGCTATTCACATGAGCAAGTTTATACTTTCATAAATTTGATATGCTACTCCACATAGGAAGAACAGACATGCCAACTAGTAACTGACCTGATGCAGACACATATCTGGTCTGATAGTGTCTTGGTCTGGAGCAAGGTTCGTCTCGTGAACATAAGCAGGGCAGCCAGAAATCTGCCCCAATGGCTCTCTATGAGAGCGCGCTGCAGTTCCGTTCTTCACCACAGATTTACTTTGGAAATGTGTGGGGCGCTGTAGAGCTAGGGAAGGCTCTGCCCAGAAAAATATGGCTGTCATTTGACAGCATTATACAACTAAATAAAATATTTTCAGTAGGATGAAACAATGTGTCATCTTGTTAATATTCTTAACTAGGTACACAACATGCTTACTGTTTAGACCTCATATCTATTTAGACATTTCAGTTAAAACAAACAGAAAATAGAGCAAAATGGATATAATCTTTATAAATGATTAACCAGCATATGTTTACTGCAATGTATAATTCACAGTGAATAGTTAATTCACAGTGCCAAATTCCCTTTGCATGACTCCTTATTACAGTACTTACTACTGATGACTTTCACCATTATTGCTGCCACTATCACTTCATGTCCTTTGTGTTTGTGTCTCATATGTGTTTTTTTGACCCTTTGTGTTGTATTTATGTTTACTGTACTATATAATACACTGTTAAGTAACTTTATCTTCTCAGGCAGAAAACAGCTTCAGAGAAAGAAGGAACAAGCGCAACACACGAGTGTTATATCTTGAGCGAGAGCATGTCTGAAAAATCTGAAAATGAGAGATGATATAAGAGAAAAACAACAAGTACAAAAGTATCTCTCCAAAGATATCACATCTTATCCAACTCCTGTTGAATTTCACATCACAGAATTGACCCGTGTCACTAACAAACCTAGCCTTCCGGAGATCTGGAAGTCAGAGGGATTCAAGGGATTTGAACAAGATTCCTGAAGCCTGAAGCCTGAAGATCAATGAAGCGGATATAAGAGTCGCTGAGGAGCGTTTCCTCGAGAATACATTCCCAGACAGAAGCAAAGAAGAAATAGCAGCTCAGCAGACGTTCCTGAGTGATTTCACCACGTCACCACCATTTATAAATGAAACCTCACGCTACGGCAACTTCCGCTTCACGTTTCCTCTGACTGAACTGATGGAGGCCTACAAGAAGCAGATGTGTGAGGATGAAGAGCCGGTTCTCAGGGTATACAAGACTTTTCAAGCAGGAGATCGAGTATGTTGTTCTCGTTCACAGCCCTCAGTTTAATGAGTTTAGTAAATATCCACTGCTTACATCCAGCACATTGGTTTCTTATGACGGAAATCAGATCATCTGGAAGGCACAAGCCATTTGTGAAACCCACAGATATCAACTGGAAATCCATGGAAAAACAGCAGTGACACAAACCATGGATTCACACCAGTTTTATGTGTGGGATCAGCTTAGCCTCGTCTTTCACATCAAAGAGGATGAGGTCCTTGCCTTTCCAAATGGAGAAAACTGCTCTTCCATTAAAGAAGCTGAGAAATTAATTGAAAGCTAATGATGATGAAAAGGAAGATGAAAAAGAATATAATGCATTTTGGGGAAGTGAAAATGGAAGCGGACTAAGAATGTACAAAAACTTTGTGGTTTTGCCCATCCTTTCTGCTAATAGATTTAGTTGAGAAATTACAGTAAATAAAAGTTGGAGGGTGATTTTTTTTTAATCTAATATGAATGAATAATGAATGAATGAATACATTTTATTATTGTGCCATGTCCAAATAGGACCCATCCCTTTCGGGATTATAAGACACCACAAACCACTTCAAATTATAACATTCACTTCCTGTAGATGGTAACATACTTCACAGTAGGTTAACACATGCATAAATAAAGAAGTACATAAAAGTGAAAAAATAAAATAAAAAATTACAGATTTAGTGTTTCACCTAAATGTACTTTTTGTTCTCTTTGCCCAGGCTTTTTCTAGATAATCAGCAAGGGCGAATACCTTATAATCAAAAAGCCACTTTAGTCTATCCGCATCATTCAACCACATCAAATCTGTAGTTTTACACTGTACACTTTTTAAACAGCTTCAGCAGCATCTCATGGTATAAAGGGCAGTAAAACACAAAATGAAACTCATTCTCTATATCAATATTACAATAATCACAGATTCTTTCTTCCCCTGTAACGTCCTGTTTCCAGGTGCAGGGGCAAAACTCCAGAGCGGAGCTGAGCGCACAATGATCTCTGTTTTTTTGATAGGGGAGCACATACATATTTTTCATTTCCAAAACAACTCTTTATTATTCTATATGTTCATAATTTTGGTTTAAGAAATATATCTTGTGACCATTTACTTTTATGTGTATCTAATAAAACTTCCTTTGCAGCAAGTATATGTACTGTGTTTATATTTTGAAAAAGGTCAGGAGCTCCAATTTGTGTAAACATGTCTTGTACTTCACATAACCATGCACCCTTTACAGACACATCCCAGTTGAATATTTTCTTAGCAACTCGGTTCTCAGGCATTTTCACCAATCTATTCCATAAAGCCATCACACTACCTTTCCACCTTACTTCACTTGGTTCCCAACCCATGTCACCCGTTATTGCTAAGATTGGGGTAAATTTGTGGACTCCTAGGAAATAACGTATTGCTCTATTTTGTACCATCTCTCCTCTCACATTTATTTTTGAGCCCCATATTCCTGCCATATAGTCCATGACAGGGCAAACACAGGCCTGGAATAATTTGGAATAGGTAGCATATCCCAGGTTTCCCAACTGTTTCGTTTTTGCTATTACACCCCCAAGCGCTCTACTAGCAGATTCGGCCAATATACATATACCATGCTTGTAATTCAAATACTCATCCAAAATAAAGCCCAGATATTTATAATGTTCAACATAATCCAACTTGTGACCCCAAAAATAAAACTGAAACTTGCTTCTTCTATGCCCAGATTTTCTAAAATGCATAATCTGTGTTTTACTATGGTTAACTCCAAGTCTCCACTTCCCACACCATTTTTCGGCACACTTTAGCATCTTCTGAAGATGTTCTTCATTTTCCGCCACCAAGATTATATCATCTGCATAAAGTAATATGTCTAGTGTTATCCCCATCATAATTTATACCCAATCCAAGAGCTTTTATTTCCTGTGCCAAATTATTAATAAATATGGCAAACAGGGTAGGGGAGAGACAGTCCCCCTGTTTAACCCTTGTGGTGTAGGGAACCACTCTGAATAGTACTCATTGACTTTAACACAAGCTTGAGGATCTTTATACAATGATTGTAAGGCCCAATAAAACCTTCCCTCTAGCCCTTCTCCCGAAAGACAATAAAATAATAAATCTCTGTTTACAGAGTCAAAAGCTTTTTGAAAATCAATATAACAAACAAATGATGGTTTGTCTTGCATTAATCTATTTCTAACTACAGTAGTGATAGAAAATACATGATCCACACAAGCTCTTGCCTTTCTGAAACCGTTCTACTCCTCTACTAAACGATCATTTTCTTCCAGGTAGGCCATGAGCCTGTTATTAAGAATAGATGTATATAATTTGTATGTTGTACTCAATAAGCTAATTCCCCGGTAATTAGCTGGTACTCTGGGATCATTTTTTATAGATTTAGGTATTGGACTAATAATCGACTTGTACCACATAGAGGGAATGAGCCCATTTTCAAAACAAAATTTGAATAAAATAGAAAGGAGATCTTTAAATAACGGACATTTCAATATTTCATTTGGCAACATATCAACAATCTGCGTTTAGCACATTTTCATGATCAGAGGAGTGAGATGCTTCTCTTTCTAACTTACAATTAAAAAGACAAATTTCATTTAGAAAAACTGAATCAAAGCAATCCATTTCTTGGTTACCCGAAAACAAATCTGAAAAACCCTTTTCCCATTCCTGCAATACCTGTGAGACATCTGAAGCTATTTGACCCTTATTGTCATATATTTCAAATGGTATTTTATTATATCTTTTGGGCCCGAGTTTTCTAATCTGATCCCAAAATCGTTGCGGGTTAGAAGCATGCATATCCTCTAGTTGTAAAATACAACCCTTATTATACTGTCTTTTAAAATATCTTAACCTTTTGTCAAACTGATTTTGTCTCAATTTAAATTCAGCTCTGCATTGTTGTTTTAGTTCTTTTCCACCTTTACATTTCAGATAAATATGCTCTGCTTTACGCGTTAACTTCCACAAATTTTTAAGCTTTTCATTCCAGAAAGGTTTATTTAACCTGTGAATTTTGTGAGATGACTTTGGTCTTATTTCTACTCCTCCTAATTCATCATACAACAAATTACACACCCTACTATACCAATTATCTATGACATCTTGTTTGTTTTGTGCTACTTGCAATTTGTCAACTAGTTCCATTATACCTTTAATTCATTTCTCTGAGGGTCGCTTTGGATCATGCCTATACCTAACTTGCAGGTGGACCTTTTATAAGCCTCCTGATTGATCTCCTCTATGTTGAAACCAGTTTGTTGCCAAACACTTAATTCAAGTAATAATAATGAATGGTCTGGAACATGACACCTGTCACTGATCAAGTCGTAACATTGACAGTCTGAGATGAGTTGGGATGGAGATATAACTTTAAAATCAAGACAGGTTTCAAGACAATCAAAGGGTATAACTATATAGTCTACAACCGCCTTCCCTTTGGTTGAAATAGAAGTAAAGTTGTCACTAAGGGGGCTTACCCGGCCATTTAAAACACACATTTTAGCGTCTACTAGAAATTCCAAAAAGGCCTCGCCATGACGATTCACATAGTCATCAATTGCAATACGCATAGGGATATTGTCCACCTCTTTCACATAGTCCAACTTGTCACCAATTCGACTACTGAAGTCACCAACAACATAAATTGCATCCAAATTTGAAAATAAATACATCTGACTTGATAAATGAGCAAAAAAAGTGGATGCATCCCTGCCCCAAAAAGATGTCTCGGGGGATAAATAACATGAGTACACTTGAGTACACATATGTATTACTTGTCATTAAAAGATTGTTATGGGATTAAAAAAAATAAACTGACATTTTTAACCTATAATGCTCTCTATCATTCTTCTTAATAAATCGTCAACATCTTCTGTAGATGTCTGACAGAAATAAAGTCAGTCTGGTTAGTAATAGTGAAGCTGGTAATGCTGTTTGTGGAGTTGTTTAATCCTCCTCTGCTGAGATCTTCACAGATTTAATGTATTTTGTCTTCATTTGATTTCATCTAAGGCTGTTAGGGAACACGCCTCCTCTTTTCGCTGAACCCGGCAGTGCAAGTTCATTCCCTAATTTACCGACGTGCGTCTGTGGAGGGAAAAGTCTGCTGTGCGTCGGGTGCAAAATAGGAATGATACATGCGTCGGTGTACAAAGACAATTGTGCTGGGTGCAAGATAGAGCCCTCAGAGTTTTTGGACATCCATGCACTATCCTACATCTGCTTCCTTGTTCATTGCTTCCTCCCAGAGTCTGTCTAGCTGGCTTTTTCATTTCAAACTCTCTCATTAGTGTATGAAAAATTCATATTTTTATTAACTTTTTAGATTAGAGATTCATAAATCACAAAACACCTATGAAGCAGAGAAACTTGTACACTGTAAAAAATGATCTGATCAAAAAGTTATGATAACTTATATATGTCATTAACTCAGACATAAAATAATGTGTTATGAAATTTCATCTCAATTGTTTGAGTTTTCAATCTTCCAATTTAGGTTCATAAGTTACTTCAATGAATCACAAATTCCAGGTGCTTGAATGGACTTGTGTCACAGGTCGGGGTGGGCCAAGCCAGACTGCACCCACCCCTGGAGACCGGGTACCGCCTCGAGGAGTGTGTCAAGGAACCAAACAGCAGACAGAGGATAAAGGAATAACAATTTCTTTATTGAGTTAAAAACAGATAATTTGAAAAGTCCTAATTAAAATCTTCCTTGTCGCCAGAAGCAATTCGATGGGCCCCTGGACCGGAGCGAGATGAACGTTCGTGAACACCCTGCGGCTCGTCGGAGAGGAATCAAGGAGGACACACACCATCCAGGTAGGTCACTGGGTAAGTACTCTTTACAGGGCTCACAAGGACGTCTTGGCTACTCGGACCCCATTCGGACTGGAACCAGGTGAATACTCGTGGTGAGGATGGAACGAGTACCGGAGGCTGCCCAGAGGTGAGTATCCAGAGGACGGGGATCCTCAATTCAGACGGGTCACAGGGGCGCAGGTGGCGAGCAGGCCGGGCCAGGAGGGGACCGTGGACAGCAAGACGACACTTTGATTGAGGCACGTGCCGCGGCTATTCTCCTTCCTTCCGAACAGCAGCAACAATTTGCAACACGGGCACGGAAGGCCACCCGGCAAGAGGACACTTCACTTTGACTGTGCCCTGCAACAATACAACAGGGTTCAATGGTTCAACAAGATGCGACGCTCAACAGTGATACCTTCTCTCCTTCTGAACAGGGCGGAGGCTTTCAGTGGGGACAGGTGGGGACCACCAGGCGGAGAAGACGCTTGAGGGAGACACTCCACTTGACTATACACTGTAACCAGGTAACAGGATTTAACTTCCCAACAGCATATGGAACGTTCAATTGAAATACCTTCTCTCTTTCTGAGCAGGGCGGAGGCTTTCAGTGGGGACAGGTGGGGACCACCAGGCGGAGAAGACGCTTTGAGGGAGACACTCCACTTGACTGTACACTGTAACCAGGTAACAGGATTTAACTTCCCAACAGCATATGGAACGTTCAATTGAAATACCTTCTCTCTTTCTGAACAGGGCGGAGGCTTTCAGTAGGGACAGGTGGGGACCACCAGGCGGAGAAGACGCTTTGAGGGAGACACTCCACTTGACTGTACACTGTAACCAGGTAACAGGATTTAACTTCCCAACAGCATATGGAACGTTCAATTGAAATACCTTCTCTCGTTCTGAACAGGACAAGCCTTCAATGGGACCTTTGGAGACCACCAGACGGAGAGGACACTTGAGCGGGACACTCCACTTCGGCTGTGCACTGTAACCAGGTAGCAGGAGTTAACTTCCCATCAGCATATGGAACGTTCAATTGAAATACCTTCTCTCGTTCTGAACAGGACAAGCCTTCAATGGGACATTTGGAGACCACCAGACGGAGAGGACACTTGAGCGGGACACTCCACTTCGGCTGTGCACTGTAACCAGGTAGCAGGAGTTAACTTCCCAACAGCATATGGAACGTTCAATTGAAATACCTTCTCTCTTTCTGAACAGGACAAGCCTTCAATGGGACATTTGGAGACCACCAGACGGAGAGGACACTTGAGCGGGACACTCCACTTCGGCTGTGCACTGTAACCAGGTAGCAGGGTTTAACTATTCAACAGCATATCAAACATTCATTTCAAATACCTTTTCTGAACAGGACAACGACTTTCGATGAAGCATGTGGAGACCACCAGACGGAAAGGATGCTCTAAGCAAGACACTCCACTTCAGCTGTACACTGTATCGATGCAACAGGATTTGACCATTCAGCAGTAATGAAACATTCAGCTGCAATACCTTCTCTCGTTCCAACCAGACAGCGGCTTTTGATAGGGACGTGTGGAGACCACCAGACAGGAAGATTGCTTTAAGCAAGACGCTCCAGTTCAACTGTACGCTGCAACAATGTAACAGGAATTAATGGATCGGCAGCATTCACAGAGTGGGACTGTCTCAAATGGTAAGTTGGACGCTGGATGTAACGAACCCCGTTCAGAGACAGCGGGTGAAAGACTATAGAAGCTTGTGCACAGCAGACTATTAATACTTCTCCACACGATAAACTTCACTCCATAACACAAACCGTGTGAATCGTCACTTCAGGCACTGCATTCCACTCGCACACGTGCATTCGGGCCAGCACTCACCCACCGGTCTTTCTCCCACCAGATCGACTCTCGTCTCTACATGGGCTCCACTTCTCTCAGAGACAGTCAAACGGATGTAGTAATCGTCACATTCAGTGCAGGAAGAACAAAGGTTGGAGACAGATCATTAATTCACTCAGTGTAATACTTCACTCGTGCCACACGCTTTCCAGACTTTCCACACCACTTCAGTGTCAGTGCATATAAACAACGGATCAAATACTCATCACTTTGCGTCTTTCCCACTGTTGACGATATCCCCTAGATCTCATTGACAAAACTTCACTCTCTCATTTCCATTTCTCGGCTTCAATCTTCGCCCTGCTTCACAGTCCAGCTTCAAATATAAACAACCCGCCGACAGAACACAGCATCTCACGGGAGGAGAACCACACCGACCGTCTGTTTCCTCTCTCTTTTTAAAGCCCCATCTTAATGCACGTTCCTCTCACAACACTCTCTGTAATTCTCCTCACCTGTTGTCAATCAGGCAATTGGCCTCGCTGCCATGGCAGCAGATTTCGCGGTGTGATGAGACGACCATCCACCAGAGGTCTCCAAATAATACTGCCTTCACGAGGATTTTACTTTCTCTCTTTATCTGGCTTTTGTCACACCGTGACACTTGCCATTTTAAATTAAGTGGGGTACAAGTTTTTGGCATGTTGCAGATTGAGTGGAGGACAGCTCTTTGCGCATGTGCGGGGGACTACCGACGAAGCCAGGCCTCGAGACGAACAAGTTTACGCGCCAGTAAGCAATCAAACTTCAATCGGCGGGGTGCCTCATTTTTCTGTCAGACAAAACTAGTCGGGTTGGCATGAACAAGTTCGCTATTGGTAAGTGTTCGTGTTTTGTAGATATTAAGAATGTGCGTTGATGAAGCCAATAACGTGATTAACGTTAGCTATCGTTACCTTTTGATATGTGCAACAACTGTGATGTCCTTTAAGCGAGGCACATTTCAGCGACCGTTAACGTTAGCTAGAACACGTTTGCTAGCAGTTCAGTCTTTTAGTTCAGTCAGAGACGGTTGATAAAGCTTTATCTGAGACGATACCAGTTTTCACTATAAACTGTTGTAGAAAACACCATTTCTGATAGACCGTATGTCAAGGCCAAATACACTACTGTTCAAAGTCAGATTTTTTATGTTTTTAAAAGAAGTATCTCCTGCTCACCAAGGCTGCATTTATTTGATTAAACATACAAACAAAAACAAATATTGTGAAATATTATTCCAATTTAAAACAGCTGTTTTCTATTTTAATATATTTTAAACTAATTTATTCCTGTGATCAAAGCTGAATTTTCAGCATCATTAGTCTTCAGTATCACATGATCCTTCAGAAATCATTCTAATATGCTGATTTGATGCTCAAGAAACATTCATTATTATTATCAATGTTGAAAACAGTTGTGTACAATTTTTTTTTTTTTTTCAAAATTCTTTTCAAAACTTCTGTCCAGATCCCCCTGAAGGACTGAGTGATGAAGACATAGAAGAAAAGCGGAGGATGATGGAGGTACATCATACACACACATACACATCATACCTGTCTAATATTACTGCATACATACCTGCCTATATTATACTAACTACCTACACTTTGCTTTTGTGTCTGTGAAGCCTACTATTTTGTCTTAGTATATGTCCTTTGTGCTTGTGCAATCCAATTCAGGTGGAAGTGCTGAAAAAAGACCCAGATCACCAGCAGATAGATGAGCTGATGTCTGCCACGTTCTCCAAGTGCAGAAAGGAGAGGTATCAACCTCTCATTGGGGATGTCATAGCTAGATGGCCAGCCATGTTCTGTGAGAGACAGGTATAACAATAGACAACATTCAGCCTAAGACTAATCACTTAATCCAATGACTGGATATCAATGTATGAGCTTCCCTCCAGGAAGTACTAGAGAGATGTCTGATACTGTACTGTGGTCCGTTCAGAAATGTTTTTTTTTTTTTTTTAGTCCGAATGGTGGCGTGAATGTGCATACAGATAAGTGAGAGGATTGTTTAGTATTACTGAGTGGATGAAAGCCTTTGACAACAGACAACCTTAGCTTAGTAAATTGTGACTCTATGCTTTGAAAATCTTTTCGCTAATTTCTTAACCTTTTTGTCTTTTTTGTCTCCTCAGGTTCGGGCAGAGTTCAAAAGAGTCGTAAGCACAGACCTTCTCGAGTCGTTCCTTGACGGACTTGATGATCTGGCACCAAGACTGCTGGAAGTGTACGAAGCTGCATCCAAGTCGGCAAAGAAGCCTGCACTGAAAGCCATTTTGGACTGTCTGAAGAAAGATGTGAGTAGACGAGCTGAGAATTGTAAAATTCGGCACCAGGTGTTTGCAATAAAATCTCAACACTGCTTATTTTTGTCTTGTAGGACACAAACGAAAGGAGAAGGACTGCTGCTCTGCTGGGTCTGCCACACTACCTAAGAGAAGAGCCATCAGACATCATCAGGATGTGTGATGCAAGACCTTTTTCTGTCATGCATAACAGCCCATATACGAACGCACCCACCCACATATACACTTGCACGCACACACACACACACCCACACACACACACACAAACAACCTTTAACACAGAGATTGGATTAGATACACTCATGGGTGTTGATAAAGTCCTGTGGCAGCAAAATAGTGAGGGGCAGAATAGTGATGGGGAGGACAAGGGTTGGGTGGAATAGTGGTGATGGGAGGAGAAAGGAGGGGTAGAATAGTGATGGGGAGAGGACCCAGTGCAACATACACTTCCCCAGATCTGAGAGGACACTGAAGTTTTCACCCTTGCAGTAACCTTCCAACATTGCACCTACAAACATGCACACTCACAACTGAAAGCCCAAGAAGACTATTTTATTAGCCTGAAAACAAGGTTTATGATCACTGAGACTTAAGTAGCTTTGCAGAGCATGTACTTCTTCACCCAAACATTTTTTTTTTCTGCTTTTCAAGGCCCATGGTGAGACTCTGGCTGCAGCCATGGAGGGGACGCAACTTGGCCTGTTGATAGGCTATGAAGGTGACAACCAGGATGCCTTTCCACGTGAGGTCTTCAGTGTGGCTGTTGTGGTTGAGGAGACTGTTGTGCTTCACAACTTCAAGGATGTGCCATCCAGCTTTGCCATGCTTTTGGGGATCATCTACTGCGTTAACCTTGAGTATCCACGAGCCATGAAGTATTCCTTCGAGTTCCTTCAGAGGGTAGTGATGAAGATCAAACCAGATAAAGCCTCTGCCAGAGTCCACGGCATCCGAAACAAGCTCCTGAGGTATAATTTGTAAATCATGTCCCACCCGAGAATAGGATTGGAATTCATTTTTTTAATTTGTTTCTGTTGACATGCATACCAAAGTTGAAGGTAAAAGCACTTAAGCAAACAGGAGAGGAGCCCTGATTTTTTTATTGGACTTTTGTTGGACTGTATTGATTACAAGTTTGAGATGATTGCATGATTGAAGTGTTTATGTATAGCTTGTATTGGCTTAACATTGGTTTTAATAAAACAAAATGTTTTGTACTCAAATTTGTGTGTTTTTATAATTAATTGTTAAGTTAAAACAATACATTCTTTTTAACTTGATACCCTAATTCAAAGACATTACTTAATTGAAATTACTAAGTTGAACCCACTAATGGGGATAAGTGAACAGAATGCTCATTAATGAGTTCACTTTATTTTGAACTTGCATAGCAAAGTTGAAACAACAATAATCGTATAGTCATGTTGACTCGCAGAAGGCAATTCACAGCTTAACAAGACTCAAAATAATGAGTTAAAACAATTCATTAATCCATTTTGTTTTTACTTGAAATTTTGAGGCAGCTGCTTAACTTATGATTTTAAGTAGAACCAAGTAGTAGATATTTTTTACAGTGTAAACAAAGGAAAGATCACATTCATTACAGTAGATAAGAGATGAAAAAATAATTGCTCCACCATTGTGGTAAACAAAATATATATTTGTCTTTTTCACACAAAAAACCTGAAAAAACAATTATTATTTTTTTTTTTTTATAAATAACTTCCCAAAAATAAAAATAAATGTAGCAGAACTCCTGCACCCTGAAAAAAAATAATTTAGACTTACAATTTAATCCCTAAAAATGTGTAAACCCACAAAACATCTCACAAGACCAGTAACCAGATCTCCACTCTACACACACACACACACACACACACACACACACACACACACACACACACACACACACACGACATAATATTAACCCTTCACCATCCTCTACAGTTAATCACTAATGAGTGCCTATCTTACATACAACACCACATTGTGTGAGTAATAATAGCAAATACTGTACATATAGTAAAAATCTAAAAACCAAATATTCTACCGTATTTGTGAAGAACTAAAACATCCCATCCCAGTATTCCCAGTTCAGTTATTATTGGCAGAGAAAAGCCTTAAAAAAAAATACATACAAAATAATACAAAATAATAATAATAATGTAAATTATTATCACTATGATTTATAGATCAGACTTCATTCTCTCATGTTTTTAATTTGACAATCACAATTGCTACTTTTTTCTTTAGTATTATTTTAGTATAATATCCATTGAAGTGAGCTTGCTTTGATGTTGAAGTTTGTACATTTTGTACGTTTAGCATAGCCTATAGTTTTATTTTCAGTTTTGTGAAATGCTCTTTCTTTAATATTTTTAAACATTATTTTCAGTGATATTTACTCTTTATAAGCAACTTAGATCAGGCTACAGCAACTTTAGTTCAGTTTCATAAAAATACAAATAATATTTAAAATATTTTGGAACACTTAGTTAATTGCTCAAGGCTCATGAAATCATATTTAACTTGCTTCTGCATCCTTGTTCATTGAACTGATTAATTAATAGATTACTTAGTGATTCATATTAGTAGAGTAATTAGTGATTCATTAATCACAAGACACATCTATGAAGAAGAGAAACTAATACACAAAATAAAGAAAGGACCATCACATTTATAAGATAATAGATAATGAATCATTGCTTCACCATTGCTGTTACTGCAGTACAGTTTATTTGTCAGTGTCCGACAACAAGATTAAACATTTTTTTCATAAAATAATAACCCATGTTTTCCCAGAATCACACACAAAAAAGTAACCTCCTAAGTCTACACCTCCTAAAGTAACCTCCTAAATCTACACCTCCTAAAGTAACCTCCTAAATCTACACCTCCTAAAGTAACCTCCTAAATCTAAACCTAAAGTAACCTCCTAAATCTAAACCTCCTAAAGTAACCTCCTAAATCTAAACCTAAAGTAACCTCCTAAATCTAAACCTCCTAAAGTAACCTCCTAAATCTAAACCTCCTAAAGTAACCTCCTAAATCTAAACCTCCTAAAGTAACCTCCTAAATCTAAACCTCCTAAAGTAACCTCCTAAATCTAAACCTAAAGTAACCTCCTAAATCCTAAGAAAAGGTGACCGATTAGATGTAGGACAAATAATTCCTAGTTCAATTCAATCCATATAAATATGTAACTGGACCTCTACTCTACACACACACACAAAAAAAATATAAAAAAATAAACACCCATAAAATAATCCATCAATTACCTATATTTATCAATCACCCAACAAACCTGTCAAAGCATAACCCTTCACCATCCTCTACGTTTAGTTGCTAACTGAGTCTATAACCAGCATTCAACACCACATTTTGTGAATAAGCAAATAAAGCTGCTCAAACTATTTATATCAGTAGTTATGGCCAAATATTCTACTGTATATGTGAAGAACTGAAATATCCCAACAGGCAGCACTTCAGTTTTACCCAAGTTAACTCCAGCTCAGAAAGCTCACTCTTCTTGAGTTGTGTAACTCTGTTAGTTTGGATTGATTTAGATACGTTTATGGTTTAATCAGATTTTTCTTTGCACAGCTTTTTGTCAACAGCATCTACCATAAGTTTTATTCACAAAAAGAAAATGTCATATGGACACATGTGGCTTAAATTGCTCTCAATCAGTTTTCATAATATAAGCATGACGTTTTTCATTTGCAAGTCACTTTAGATAAAAGCATCTGCTAAATTAATAAAATAAAAACACAGCAACTGCATGTTATGCTAATCATATTATTCCCAGTTCAGTGTACATATTAAAATTGGCAAAGAAAAAAAAACTAAGATACATTATGATTGTTACAGCAGAGTAAATTTCTGAGTAGACAATTATTGTTTTGATCATAATTAAACATGAATGCTTTAAATTGACGGCCCTACTTTAAAGGTGAACAAGGGCAAGATTTGGATGTATAGATCAGACTTCACTCTCTCTCATGTTGAAGAGACAGAGCAGGAGCAGTGATGGATCTGCAACACTCTCTCTCCTCCAGTCGATGACAGTGATCAGTGTATTCAGGACCCTCATAGAGATCCCAGACGCCTCTGTTCACCTTACAGGAGAGGACCGCTTTAATATTGCAGTCGACCAAAGAAGGACAGTCTTCTGTGATCAAGCTTGTATTGCCTCTAAACTCTTCCTGATCGTAGACCCGAATCACACACTTGTAGAAAAGAAACATAGTTTGTTTTATACGAGACAAGCCAATAGAGCCGAGTAAAAACACTTGGATAATGAAGAACATCATTGTAGAGTGATTTCTGTGTGACGTATATATGTGTGTGTGTGTGTGTGTGTGTGTGTGTGTGTGAGTTCTGCAGAGATGACAAGCAAACCATATACACACCATGCCGAGGCACCACCATTTGAAGCACTCCTTAGCGTCCTTCTCCTCCTCATCAGAGTTTTTTGTGTAGTAAACCCTACCAACATATTCAGTGAACTCCTCTGGCATCAGACTGGATACCTGCCGATACAAGAGAAATCAAACATGTTGATCAGTGATGATAGATCTAGGAAGCTCGCTTTGACTTGCTCAGATTGACTAAAGTATATACTATAATTACTTTTGTCCCAGTAACAATATGACATACTATTACAGGTACAATTTGTGTACATTTTTGTTCTGACAGTAAATGATAATTGTTGGTAACTGAAAAATTCAGAAATGCTAAATTATTTCAGCAGCAAAGTGGTATATGAGTACCTCATATGTCTTAATCTTGAATGCTTCGGCAGGGTTCCTCTTCCTGTAGAAATAGACACTGTCGAAGGGATTTTTACCCTTGCTGAAAGTACAATCCAGCTGAATCACCTGTGAGAGGAGATTTACAATATTACAGTCCATTAAATGTGTTGAAATCAAATGTAAAGGTTCAAGTGGAAAAGTAAGTTTTCAACATAACGTACTTCAATGTCGAAATCCTTCTTATCCAAGAACACAGTTGAGTGATTTTTTTTCCAGTCGATAATTGCTTCATTCCAATTATCCTGTAGTATTGAGGATTAAAGTCAAACAAATGAGAATTGATATTTGCCCTCAAGAGTGCCTGTGTTATGATCTGCACATGGAACTCAACAATAAATGAAACCGAAAAGGAACTGGATTGTTTAGCCATTATTTATTAAATATTTCTTTACATGTTTTCTTTTTTATCTTTAAAAAAAAAAAAAAAAATCAAATTTCTAATGAATGTAAATTTGACTTGTATGTGCCCATTGTAAAAATGAAATTTCTAATTTTCTAATTCAATTTGTAATTTCAAATTCAGTGCTAAATTAATTTCTAATGGCATACTGACCTGTTCACTATAATTCTATTCATGAGTGAATTACTCGCAACAATAATAAACAATGCATTTTAAAATCCAATAAAGTGATGAAAAACAGGACAAAAAAAATAATACCAGCAGTCAATTTAAATTGTTATTAAACTGTACAGTGATAACAGTCACACCCAGTCAACAATTTGATCTTACAGTGATCTCACCATGAGCTCCCAGGATACTCTTAATGTGGACACAATCGGGGGTCACAGTGAGCTAAAACTGTATCCTCACAGCATACTCACTGGCTGCGTTCCAGTCCACTTTTAGACACGCACTTGCGAACCTCCCTAAGCACTTCCCCTCGGGGGAATCCCTGCCGCCATTTTGAAGTGCGTTCCACTTCGTGGACGAGGGAAGTTTATATGACAGACCCTCATTCCCTTGATTTTGACCTACTCCATATGTACACATCAGGCACCTATATGTCCCACAATGCAGTTTTTTTTTAAACAGCCCAAACACACCTATATACATTAGGATGCTGCATTAAACAAATTCTTAAAGGGGATTTTTTTTAAATTAATACATCAACTTCATAGCTGATTCCAAGTGATCAAGGGCTTAGGATGTTCCAATTCAGCCCACCGCAGTTTCCGCCAGTAGTGGGCACTCGTGCAACGTAAGCAATGACGTGCATCCGAGTGAACGAGATGGAGGGAAGTTTAGCAAGTGAAGGGCATGACAATTTTGGACTGGAATACAGCCTCTGTGTGCTCATATTATGGTCACAATGTGAGGTCAAAGTGCACAAAGACTAGATACCCAGCATGCATTGCAGTATTAAGCTTTTGAGCGTCACCATGGTTGAGATTTAGGAGAAACATGAAATATGGGATTTTTAGCCCAAATAAACTATTAAAGTCATGAAAGAGCAACTTCTCAATATAATATTTCACTGTCAAATGATTTAATAACCTATTTAAAGAAAAATATAATAAACACAGCATTGACAGATCTCTGGACCTCCTCTGTCATAATATGAGAGTAACCATAATCCTAAGCAAACAACACAACTCAATACAAACACAATAGTTTTTTTGTAAATTGTTTTGCTAAGAGAGAATTTGTCAAGCTATTAAATGTGGTTCATCATTAATTCTACAGATTTGTGGTCTAACATCTGTTAATACATTATGAAATTTTCCTCATCTCTCTTTTACCTGTAAGATCTGTTTGTTGTTGAATTCCTCTTCTGTTATTCTGGTCTCTCCCACACACTTTGGCAGATGGCGATTCACAACATCCTTAAGTTTCTGTCTGGCACCTTCCAGCTCGACATGAGTGGAGTACAAGATCTCCTCAAAGATGTGATCTGATGGATGGAGAACATTTTTGACTGGACTTTATTTTTTGTCCGTATTCTGTTCAAACAAAAACAACTAAGTAGAAATCTTAAGAATAAATATACCTTTGTTATAAGATGTCATGAACAAACTTTATTTACTTCATCTGAACCCTGCTTATGTTTTAACCCTACCTGTCAGTTTGGACAATTTTGCCACCCTTTCCTCATCAGATGCGATCGTACACTTTCGTGAGCCACTTGAGGTACTTTGATGGCCATCACCTTGTGAAGGGGAGTCAGTAAATGGTGAGATCTTGGTGAGCTTGTCTTGAGCTGCAGTGAGGGCTTCTTTGAATCTATTCAACAAATCAAAAATTTACACAAAAAATTACATTTAGTAAATTTTTTGTGATGTCCAGATCTGATTATTTTATCTGAATATTTGTTGATTGTCACCATTGTTGAGATTCATGTGCTGATTGTTGATAACTGTGTGTGTCAGCGAAGGTTCAATTTATGTCCTCATGTTTGTTAAAATCTTCTAACCGATTGCAACAGTGGATCTCATGCACCAAAAAACATAATTTGTAATGTAGCACATCTGAAATGTTAAATTCAATTGACCCTTCGCATGGAGTTTGATTGGTTTGATCTGACCAATCATTCAATCAATTGCCATTATTGAATCAGGTTACTTCATGACAATTACCAATCCATCAACAGGTAACCATCATCACCTGATCTCATTTCACTTTAGCTTTCTTTGCTGCTGCAAAAGTGTTTGACTAACACACTGTCACTGCGGCCAAAAAAGACAAAAGATATAAGAAGAGTTAAGAGCCCAACTAATGGAAGCACTCATCACTATTATGGTGACTTCAAATGATACACAGAGTTAAACCTCTGTTAATTCTCAATAAGAGCTTCTGTAGACGTCTGACAGAAATAAAGTCAGTCTGGTTAGTAATAAGTGAAGCTGGTAATGCTGTTTGTGGAGTTGTTTAATCCTCCTCTGCTGAGATCTTCACAGATTTAATGTCTTCTTTTCTCTTCAGTTGATTTCATCTAAGGCTGTGTCTGAAGTCAGTTGTAGTTCTTGTGTTTCTGCTCGTCTCTTTTTCTGTTCTCTTCTTTCCTTCAGTGATTCTGCTTGTTAACAGGCTTATTAAGGCTGAGATGACTCCATATTTAATATACACAGATCAGATTGTGGCTCAGATAAGGTCCAGTTGTGGTTTACATGTGGCTGAGATGTGGCATTGCTATGGCCTGCTTGTGGCCCAGATCTGGCAAACAGGAGTGAGCCGCCCAAGTGCCATCATTCCAGCTTGCATGTGGGCCAGATCATCTTTCCACGTGTGCCAGATGTGGGCCGGATCTGGGCCGAAACAATGTTGCTATCTGGGATTGTGGGAATGATCCCTTGTCTAATAAAACACATAATATAATGAAGCGTCTGTGGTGTTTCCATGAATCACAAATCGAAGGTAACACGGTCACTGACAGGTGACACAATGACACAATTTCTCTGGATTTAAACATAGTTGGGAGCACTTGGGATAATTTAAGTATATAAGTCAACAAAATATATAACACTATTCTAGTGGTTTTGGAATATTCTAATCTAAAAATATTACATATTATGCCTTTAAGCAATATGGAACAATAAACAACACAAGAACATTTTAAAAATAAGTAAAAACATGAAAACTCACTGTTTTTCAATTATGTTGACGATCTTGTGCTGGTAAGCCTGGCTGTACAGAGTGTACTGGGTTTTAAACATGTCATAAACACTATCAGCCACCTGTGAGAGAAACAAAGGGCCATGGACAAAAGCACACACTTATGATGAGAACTATATGATGTTTTGTCACTGATTGACTTTAGAAAAATTATCTGATTCTTCTGCATAACCCCATTGTAATGGAGTATGAATATTTATCTTACTGTATACATTATATAATTTGGCTTATTTGAATGCTGTGTACTTCTGCCTGGGAAAGAATAATAGAGCAGGGCATCATCCATTCAGGTCAGTGTTTTCTTGCATGTAGTGACATATGGGGAATTCTAGCGGGTGATGCGCAACCATTCGTTTTCTTTAAGTTTGTATTTGCTACCGGATTCTCCCTCTTGTTCTTGGTGATCATTGTTCTCCACTGTCGCTAAAGTTACAGCCCTGATGCTTCTTTTCTGCCGTGCTGCAAGAACGCAAGGATCTTGCAAAGAAGGGGGATTGTTTTTGTCTGGTTTCATTTGTTTATTTTTTACTTTTATTTTGAGGCTCACTTATTTGATAACTGGAGAAGGAGCACAAACTATGTCCTTTCTCCCTTGTTGTTTGAATTGTTTTTTTTTTTTTTTTTTTTGTTGTTGTTTTGTTTTTACTGATTTTTCCACTTTGAGTAGTGTTTATTTTGATTTAGTTTTGTGATTTACCCATCACTGTTGTCTGCCTCGTGACTGAATTGTGTGACGTCATCAAACTGTGGTTCAATTTAAATTGTTTTGAAGTTTTATTTATCTATCTTTGATTTTCTTTCAGGATCGGAGGTCCCACGGGTGAAGGACCTTTTGTGGTGGTGGTGCTTCAACGTTTGCCGTGTGACACTTTTCAAGTGTTTGGTTGTGTGATCTGAATGCACGGTGGTCTGTTTGGAAGTGTGTTTGGAAATGTGCTTTTGGATAAGTAGCTCTGGTGATCACTCCTGTGGGGAACCTCAGCCCTGTAGGTTGATGTAGTTTGTTTTGATGTTTTTCTTTTTGTGAGTTGTGTAAATATTAGTCTCTATGTAAAGTGTTTATGTTACTTTTCTCATTTCTATATGATTTGAAACAGTTGTAAGCCACACATTTCTAACAGTGATGCTATTTTCTTGAGTTTTTGTCTTGTGATTTAGTATAATTTGTGTCTGTTTTTTTGTGAATTGTGTAGATTTCAGTCTTTCTGTAAAAAGTTTATTTGTATTGTATTCTTTTTTTTACTGGGAATAGGCCATCAGATGCTGTCTAGTACAACTAATGCTATTTTTTAAAGTTATTTATTTTTTCTTTTACATTTTTTTACCAATAACATCTTTGTATTTTCCTAAGATACCCACGTTTCCTGCCTACCCACATAGCGACATTGTGTCGGCCCAGATCCGGCCCACATCTGGCACACGTGGAAAGATGATCTGGCCCACATGCAGCGTGGAATTACGGCACTTGGGTGGGCCACTCCTGTTTGCCAGATCTGGGCCACAAGCAGGCCATAGCAATGCCACATGTCAGCCAAGAGCAAAGAAATAAACCAGAACTGGACCTTATCTGAGCCACAAAACCTGTGTATATTAAATATGAAGTCATCTCAGCCTGTTAACAAAAAGAATCACTGAAAGAAAGAAGAGAACAGAAAAAAGAGACGAGCAGAAACACAAGAACTACAACTGACTTCAGACACAGTCTTAGATGAAATCAACTGAAGAGAAAAGAAGACACTAAATCTGTGAAGATCTCAGCAGAGGAGGATTAAACAACTCCACAAACAGCATTACCAGCTTCACTTATTACTAACCAGACTGACTTTATTTCTGGCAGACGTCTACAGAAGTTTTTATTGAGAATTAACAGAGGTTTAACTCTGGTTCATTTGAAGTCACCATAACAGTGAATAGTGTTTCCATTAGTTGGGCTCTTAACTCTTATTATATCTTTTATTTTTTTTGGCCGCTGTGACAGTGTGTTTGTCAAACACATTTACAGCAGCAAAGAAAGCTAAAGTGAAACGAGATCAGCTGATGATGGTTTTATAATCATCATGAAATAGACTGATTCACTGAGGTAATTTGAATCTAACAACTGTGTTGTACCATTAATATATTCTCATCACAAACCCTGTGTTACTGCAGCGTGAGGTCCAGCAATATTATAACAATCAGTTAGAAGATTTTAACAAACATGAGCACGAAAAATTACTGTTCGATGACAAACACAGACATCAATAATCAACGTATGAATCTCAACAATGGTGACAATCTAAAGTACCTTGCTGCAATGCATGCTGGGTACCATCATTGTACAAAACTCCCAGCATGCATTGCAGCATGAATAAATTATGCAGCTGAATTGTCCTATTATTTTAATTCTAAATATGTGCTTTTATTTTTTGCTGTTGTTTTTTTTTTGTGACATTTAGTAGCTTTTCAGTGATGTTATGAATTAATCTGTTTATCTAAAAATATATATATATTGTCACCCTTGTTGAGATTCATGTGCTGATTTTTGATATCTCTGTGTGTCACCGTGGATTCATTTTTCATGTTCATGTTTGTTAAAATCTTCTAACTGATTGTTATAATATTGCTGGACCTCACGCTGCAGTAACACAGGGTTTGTGATGAGAACATATTAATGGAACAACACAGTTGTTAGACTCAAATTACCTCAGTGAAACAGTCTATTTCATGATGATTATAAAACCATCATCACCTGATCTCATTTCACTTTAGCTTTCTTTGCTGCTGCAAATGTGTTTGACAAACACACTGTCACAGCAGCCAAAAAAGACAAATGATATAATAAGAGTTAAGAGCCCAACTAATGGAAACACTATTCACTGTTATGGTGACTTCAAATGAAACACATTAGAGTTAAACTCTGTTAATTCTCAATAAAAACTTCTGTAGACGTCTGCCAGAAATAAAGTCAGTCTGGTTAGTAATAAGTGAAGCTGGTAATGCTGTTTGTGGAGTTGTTTAATCCTCCTCTGCTGAGATCTTCACAGATTTAATGTCTTCTTTTCTCTTCAGTTGATTTCATCTAAGACTGTGTCTGAAGTCAGTTGTAGTTCTTGTGTTTCTGCTCGTCTCTTTTTTCTGTTCTCTTCTTTCTTTCAGTGATTCTTTTTGTTAACAGGCTGAGATGACTTCATATTTAATATACACAGATTTTGTGGCTCAGATAAGGTCCAGTTCTGGTTTATTTCTTTGCTCTTGGCTGACATGTGGCATTGCTATGGCCTGCTTGTGGCCCAGATCTGGCAAACAGGAGTGGCCCACCCAAGTGCCGTAATTCCACGCTGCATGTGGGCCAGATCATCTTTCCACGTGTGCCAGATGTGGGCCGGATCTGGGCCGACACAATGTTGCTATGTGGGTAGGAGAGTCGGACCTGTGTGACCTAATAACACCTTTTTAGGTGTTATTAATATTTCCCTGGGTGAAATTCCCAAGGTGGTGTAGTCAAATTCCCTACAAGTAAAAGAACTTGTGTTTTAAACCTGTACCGCCCCTTCATATGTGATGTGACACTGCAGTGATATCAAGCAGTTATTGCTTAAGGAGTAATAAATAGTACCTTGTCTCTGAAGCAGATGTGATTTCTCCCCTCCACATCACACACTCGTGCAGATTTCAGCATGCGCTGATGGTCAAAACTGTTTGGGATGCCGAGATGATAACAGTCCCTGAAAAACAAGAGGATTTAAAGGTATTCTCAGCACCCATGAGGTGGCCTGCTCCATTTGAACATTCAGCTTTAATTTATTGTGGAAATCTTTTGCATTACATTTTTCAAAATCTCTTAAAAACATTATTTTTTTTCCCCATAATGTTTTTTTATTTATTTTTTTTGACAAAGGAAAAAGGTACCTTGAAATGTAAAAAAATAATCATTATCAGCAAAATGGTATTGTCACATTTTGAGTTTGTAATCTTTTTTTTTTTTTTTTTTTTTTTTTTTTTTCTGTTCTAGCCTGAGTTTCATTGTTATTCATTCTTGCATGTTAATTAGATCAGTTCATCTTTCGTTCCCTACCTGTTTGTCTCCTAGGTTACTAATTGATTAGGTTCCTCAGTTCAGGTGTGTTGTGTTAATAATCAAGTTAGTCTCTGCTTCTGTTTCTCTGTATTTAAGCCCTCTGTTTCAGTTAGTCCCTGGTCTTGCATTGTTAAAGTCTATGTGTAACATGATTGTGTTTCTCCTTGGTATTCTCCTGTTTGTTTTGTTTAATATTCAATTAAAAGGACTATTTTGTTAATCTTCATCGTCATCCGCTTCACTACAACCACCAACCGTGACAGGAATATTTACTTTCTATATATTTACTTTTTTTTTTTTTTACATCTTTATGAACTTCATCAAAAGTCACTGAAGATAAAATATTTGGAAACTATTGACCATTTAAGCATTTTTTTTATGTACAACGCAAAATCCCCAGTGTTAAATCAACACTGCCCAGAAGTTCTTATTGAGAGTTAACACAGGTTTAGAAGATGATGTTTTATTGAAAATGTTTAGTCACCAATATGGTGATCGGTGTTTACTTTAGTTGGGCAGTTTGACTCTTGGCTTTTTTTGCGAGTTGGTGGTTTTTGTACCATTTTCTAAAACACATTTGTTGCTAAGAAAGCCATGAACAAAAACAATCAGGTGATATAGATTTCAGCATCATAAAGTAGTTTAATTCACTAACGTTATCACTGACCAAAAGTGGTTATTTGTTAGATTATGTTTACCAACAATACATTTGTGCCACAGATCAGACATTCTGAATTTTGATTTATTTTAATTATAGGGGAAAAAATCTTTAGACACACACAGACATCAAGAATCATCATATGAATCTCAACAATGGTGACATGCTTCGTGCAGTAATGAATTCTGGGAGCCACGATAGTATAAAACTCATGGCTCCCAGCATGCATTGCAGCACGTCACCATTGTTGAGATTCATATACTGATTCTTGATGTCTGTTTGTGTCAAAGAAATTATTTCCAGCAATGTATTTTAAAATCTAATTTCAGAATGTCTGATTTGTTGCATGGAAAATGGAAATAATCTATAATAAATCACCATTTTGGCCATTGATGAGAGAATGAATCAATCTACTTTGATGATAAAACTATATCACCTATTTATCTTTGTGTCTTGCTTCCTTTGTAACTAATTATGTGTTTCAGTTAACACTGTTATAAAGACCACAAACTCAGATGAAGTGTCAAACTGAGTCAAAAAAGAGTTACTTTTCAATAAAGCATCAACATCTAATCCTCTGTTAATTCTCAATAAGAACTTCTGTAGACGTCTGACAGAAATAAAGTCAGTCTGGTTAGTAATAAGTGAAGCTGGTAATGCTGTTTGTGGAGTTGTTTAACCCTCTCTTAACAACTCTTTAACCCTTAGAGAGTCTTCAACTCTCCTTTAACCCTCCCTTGTCACCCCCCTTTTTGAGAATGTACGTGAAAATGCACTATCCAAACCTAAATTGTTGTAATTCAAGAATGCTTTGGACCTAAGACCTACATTTGGTCTTGATGTAAATAGATTTAATGTCTTCTTTTATTTTAAGTTGGTTTTATCTAAGGTTGAGCCTGAAATCAGTTGTAGTTCTTGTGTTTCTCTTTCTTCTGTTCTTGTAATTTGCCTTTCCTTCATTGATTCTGCTTGTTAACAGCAGGTGTTCATCACTAATGCTCAACCATCACTTAATCACTTAATTATCTCCTTAACTCTGATTCAGTGTTACGTTAACACGCCGTAGAGTGGGACCATATATACTCTGAGCAGTGTTGATTTAACACTGGGGATTTTGCTAAATTTTGAGTAATTTTAAAGCTTATATAAATGTAAAATAGAATTATTTTAAAATGTTATATTTGTACCTTGCAAAATAGTCCCATCTGCGCACATCAATGCCGTTCCATTTATTGATCACAATCTCATACAGGAAAGCTTTGTCCTCAGTCCTGCCCTTCGCTGGCCACTGGAAGAAAGAAAATAACTTCAATACTCAAACAAAAACTGTAGAACATGATGGACATTAACTGCAATGGCAATTTAGAAGTTTTTGTACCTGTTTATTTGAAGTAAAAACCCCATTGACCAACTCCTTAATAAAGGTGAGATCTTTCTCGTTCAGTTGCAGTTTGCCTTTCAGTCCTTTGTCCTTTAATATGTCATCAAGTATCAAGATCGACGCTTCCTATATTATAATTTAATATAAAAACACATATTGTAATCTTCGAAATTAATGTTGCCCTGTGGTTCCCACTCCTGGTTCTGGAGTACAGCATGAAGGGGGAAGTTAGCTAGAGGAGAGATGTCCTAAACAATGACAACAACTAACATGAAAATTTTATATTCTTGAGAATTTTGATATGGCCGACACACGACCAAAGAGACGACGTTCAGATGAACAAATAACAAAGAATAGGGAAAAGGGAGGGGATGGGATGAGGAGGAGGGTGGGTCGAGCTGGCCTCCATTTTGTTTGACAATACTTTGAACGTCAACAAGAAGTGACGTCATCCAACATCGCTTAGAGCACCTTTAACTTTGACACTGCTTCAGTGTTACTTTAACAGCAGTGTTGATATAACTCTGAGGATTTTGCTGTGACCTACAACTTTGTAGTAATCCTGAAGACCTTGATTAGCTCAGTGTTTCCCAACCCTGTTCTTGGAGGTACACCAACACTACACATTTTTCAACCCCTTTCCTATTCACTGTTGGTGTGCCTCATAGACCAGGGTTGGGAAACACTTGTCCAGGTGTGTTTGATTAGGGTTGGAGCTAAACTCTGCAGGAAAGTGGATATCAATGTCCATAGTTGAGGACCCCTGTTATACACCTAGTTGGTGTTTTGTTGATTGTCATGTTGAAATGCATGTATATTTGTGGAGAATTTTGAGGCTCACCTTCCAATGTTCACCTGACAAAGAGAATATACTGGGGTTATTTTATGACTTTTATGTTATTTCAATGATCCCACAAAAATGTTGACTTACTCTTTTTTTCGACCATTCCACTGCCATAAGTGTCATCTGTGTAATCAAAACAAAAATAAACATTAAAACAATATACTATGCTTAATAAAACCAGATTTTTAAACCAGATATGTCTCCCTTAAGGCGGGCATACATTGTGGGATTTTCATCCGATTTTGAGCCGAATTCTGACTCGTGCGACACTTTTTCGGGTCAGGCCGATTTTCAGCTTTGTCGTTTGTCGTGCAGTGTTTGTGCAGTGTACAGGGGTAAACGAGAGGCGATTATCCTCTTCCGACCGGCAATCGGAGGGTCGGATGAATTTCTGGCATGTCAGAAATTTTGGTCACTCCTCGTGACTATATCGCACAGTTGAAGCAGAGCTACAAACCAATTGCCCTAAACTCAGTGTTTTTTCCCTCACTGCGCCTGCGCAAAAACAGAAGTTTAACCATTTCATCTGCAGCAAGAAAGAAAACGAAAAGATGGAGATCTTCTGTAGCTCAAACTAGCTACAAATGACTGTTGCTTACCTCCATTTCGTGTTGCAAAATTGATTAACCATTACCCACGTCTTCCAAGCCACCTGCGATGTATTGTGCCTCTTTTATTAATTTGTTAAACAATGTTTTTGAAATATAACTGTTTTTAATTTTCATTAATAGAGTGTTCGGACTATAGACTGTTAATCATTTTAATTGTATGCCTATAATTCATTGTAATCGACATAAATGTTTTAGACAATTTTCAATGAGGAGGAGTAAGCTTCTATGTAATATTTTATTATCCTCACAGCACGTTGGTTTTGCGGTGATGCGCTATGAAGTTATTGTGTGGCAAATTAATTATAACAGCCAATCAATTTAATAATAAAGGTAGCCTAGGTCTTCCCTAATAATTGGGGGCGGCAGTGGCTCAGTGGTTCATGTAGGTTGTCTACAAACCGAAAGGTTGGTGGTTCAATCCCCGGTTCCACTTGACCAAGTGTCGAGGTGTCCATGAGCAAGACACCTAACCCCAGCTGCTCCCGACGAGCTGGATGGCGCCTTGCATGGCTGACACCGCCGTCGGTGTATGAATGAGTGAGTGAATGGGTGAATGTGAGGCAATGTAAAGTGCTTTGGTGGCCATAGGTCTGTGAAAGCACTATATAAATGCAGTCCATTTACCATTTACCATAATAATAATAATAATAATAATAATAAAATAATAATAATAATTTATTAAATAAATTGGAAATGCTAAATCATCTTGATATTGATAGCTGATGCTTGATACCCTTGACTTTTTAACATCAGTTTTTTTTTTATTTGATTAGGTATTGATAGTTATGGGTTGATAATAATCATGAAGTGGCCTGATTAATAATCTTATTTAGTGTTTAATATTTGATTATATGGGTGATGTGTTAGTTTTACTTTATTATAGCAGCCTGTGATTCTACAACACAATAGTGATGTCCTTTTTAGTGAACCGGTCGAACCAGTACACTAAATCGGACTGAATCGTTCAAAAGAGTTTGCGTCTTGCGTCAGCGCTGATCCACAAGTTACTAAAGTTACTCACTTTCGGATATGTCTGACACAGTCCCTCCGACTATTATTTTAAAGATTGGAAACACAATGAATGGATTGTAAAACTAAACATTTATTATTACACTAAAACATTATTTTCAGGAACAATTTAATTTCTAAGTTGATATAAATCTTTTTTTGACGTAAACTCTTGCCAAAGTTTCAAGGGTGCAAAGTAAATGTTTATAATGTGTTAATCAAAACATAACGTATTAAACATACTCGAGACATGCATTGACTTTTTAGTTTTGTCGACTGTATAATAAGGTTTCAGCGGTTCTAAGCTCAGCACATACAGGCCTACTGCAACAGAGTTTCTCGATTCATGACAAGAAATGGTTGCTGCAGCGGTTCTCGAATCACCAGTACAGAACCGAGAACTGTTTCTTTCGGACACGGAGGACCGATGAGCAGGAGATACTGAGCATGCGTGATAGCACCGTCTCTGAACCGAACTTTCTTTTGGCCAACTGCATGCTGTGCTGATACATGAGCACGGGTGAACCGAGAACTTAAATGAGGGGCCGAAAAATTTAAGTTTATTTAATAACAAATAAAATAAAATTGATGAAGACCAGTTTATTCAGTTTAGATCTTTAAGACATAAAACATCCGCATTTGCACATCGCCTGTAGGCCTAGGCTAAAGGGTTCATTTGTGAAACGTAAATTTAAGAAACTTATCCAAGATGATTATGACGATGAGTACTATTATTTAACTGAAGTTATGATTACAAATGCCTTTATTTGAATGTATTTTTGTCTGCCGGGATGATAGAATTGATATCATTACGTGAGGACGTAAAAGAACTGGTGAACAGTTTTTTTTTTACCGGTTGAAACGAACTGTCCAAAAAGAACCGGTTCGCGGAAAAGAACCGGACTTCCCTAGTGCCAACAGTGTTATGATAATCGGATATTATTTTTAAAAGATGTTCTGCAGACAAAAGAAACAACAATTTTAACAACTTTGTTATTTCGACACACAGACATCAAGAATCAGCGTGTGAATCTCAACAATGGTGACAACAACAAATATAAACTATGAATATTACAAAACAAGATACTAAAAAGTCACAACAAAAACAGCAAAAATAAAAGTAAATGGTAAGAATAAAAGAAAATACTACAACAATTCAGCTGCATAATGTATTAATGCCGCAATGCATGCTGGGAGCCAATCTGGTTAGTAATAAGTGAAGCTTTTATTCTCCTCTGCTGATATATTGAGAGATTTAAAAGGCATGGTAGGTGATTTGCTTCAAAAACATTATAATTCATGTGTAACTAACCACAAACACGGGCATCAGTAAATGTAAAGCTCAGGCACTCACTAAGTTTTAGAGCTTCATGGTAGAACTGCTCATAAAGATGAGAGAATGGACCATGACCTTAAAGAGAAAAGCAAAATACACTGAACAATGCATGCATTATATTTCACCTGAGAATATATTTTATCCCACCTTCATATGATTAAATATATGAATCACATATTATGTCATAGGAAAATGACATAAAACTTTGTTTTGTGAAAACAGGAGTTTGTTTTTTGTGACTCATCATATTGTTAACGTAGTAAAATACAGTATAGATATATTTAGCAGTTTTTTTTTATTTATTTTTTATATCTAACAACTCTTCAAATAACTCTTCTAACTAACATTTCAAATTAAACGGTATCTTATACTCTGTATGAATAAACACCTATTGTGCAAATAAAAACGTCAACAACATTTTTAAAATTAAATTATTTGGAAGATATTTAAAACAGATAAGTTTACAGATATAGACAGAGTATATATTTTGTGCTCAGATGTGCACATGTATGTTGACAGCACTCACCTAAATTGTAGCACAGAGCAGCAATTTGGACACACAGGATGTCTTTTTCATCAATGCCGAGATCATCACGTTTTTCTTTCAGGACATTGACCATACGTCCTGCTAAATATGCCATCCTTCAAGACACAGATCAGAGATTTTAAACAATTGTAAACAAAACGCCTATTAGGGAAAATCAACCTGGCCATCCTTTCACAGTATTATAATTTATAGATTATGGAAATATAATTCAAGATGTTAAAAATTTTTGTTGCTTTTGATGAACATGTTCATACATATACTCAGAAAAAAAAGGTACAAAGCTGTCACTGGGGCAGTTCCCTAAGGTAATAAAGCGAAAAGGTACATCTTTGTTAAATCAATGTTAACGTCAATATTCATTTGTCAATGTTAACCGCATTGAATCAACATCGCTTTTGCACCCGCAATTAATGTTGAAAAAATGTTGAAATTTCATCATTGCATCAGTGTTACAATGTGATGTTGGTTCAACATCATGATGTACTCTCAGAAAATGAAACGCAACAACAACAACAACAACAACAACAACAACAACAACAACAACAACAACAACAACAACAACTACAACTAACTAGCCACACAGCCTGAAATCAACTGCAAAAGAAGACAATACATCTCTCAAGATCTCAGCAGAGGAGGATTAAACAACTCCACAAACAGCATTACCAGCTTCACTATTACTAACCAGACTGACTTTATTTCTGTCAGAAGTCTACTAAAGTTCTTATTGAGAATTAACAGAGGTTTAGATGTTGACGTTTTATTGAAAATGTCGGGTTACCATTATGGTGATCAGTGTTTGCTTTAGTAGCACAGTTTGACTTTGCTTTTATTTGAGTTTGTGGTGTTTGTAACAGTGTTTGCAAAACACATAATTTGTTGCAAAGAAAGCCAGAAACAAAGCTGATCAGTTAATCAGGCCAGTACAAGATGACAATGTCAGCATCAAAACATAACCGTTATGACCTAGGCTGCGTCTCCCAAAAGCATCGTAAGCCTAAGTTGATCATAGAATAATTGCAACATACGGTCTCTACGAATAATGTAGGCTTACAATGCTTCAGACAAATGCAAACACAAAGTCGGAGCAGCCAGAAAACAATTCATATAAGTCTAATAAAACTAAAAAGTCAAGGGTCAAGAACCCAACTAACGCAAACACTGATCACCATAATGGTGACTACAAAAAACCTTTCATTAAAACATCCAAATCTAAACTTCTGTTAATTCTCAATAAGAACTTTTGTAGATGTATGAAAGAGTTCAAGTAAATCTGGTTAATAAGTGCAATAATGTGTAATGGCTGGAAGTTGTTGTGTCTCTCTTTTTTTCTGTTCTTGTTGTTTCTCTTTCCTTCAATGATTCTGCTTGTTAACATCAGGTGTAACCACTAATGCTCAGTCATCACTTAACCCTCAGGTGCTCTTATGTAATTTTTGACCGAAAAACCTTACTTTTTTTTTGTTTTTCTCTCCGTATTTTACTTCATCGGAATGGCACAAAACTTGGTAAAGGTTTTGGCACTTGCTATGTGAACACACACACAAAAAAAATCATGGATATGATTTGAAAAGGTTAAATGGTCCTAAAAAAAATTGTCAAACTTGTGCTCCTCCCGGTCAAAAATCATACTAAAAGCTAATATCTTGAGATATCAAGCTCAAATTTGGAACACAGCCTGTTTCAATAAATGGCTTTGATTTTCTTTCCGGTTTAGAGTAAAATGTGTTTTTGAAAATGTATATTTCATATAAAATTGAAAATAGTAAAATCTATGGAAGTAAAATTATGTCAAATGTTTTTGAAATAAAAAAGCCTGTTGAATTGCACTACTTGGAAAAAAATAGGCATTGCATTAACCATGCTTGCATTTTAATATTGCAGTGATATAAAAGACCAAACTTGCAGGCAAGCAGATGGACTCAGAATAACGCGCAAATCTTAATGCTGAGCGTTTCCCAGTGATAGACTGGCATAATAGATGGCTTGACGTTGGACATTCGCACATTTAGGGACCGTCTCTAAAGTGTATAAGATTTTGGTATACACGTTTCTAACTCCGATAGCATTTGAATAGAACGACTTACAGTCATAAAACCAACTGTAAAGTGTTCATGTAGTGTCAGGCATAATGCGCACACTTTGGATGTTTGATATTTATTCAAATAAATTTAAGTTTGCTATTGAAGTTAGTAACGTGTATGCCAATGTTGTATGCAACTTTAGAGACGGTCCCTAAATGTGCGAATGTCCAATGTCAAGCCAATTTTACATTTAGTCATTTAGCAGACGATTTACAGTTAAACTAACAATATGAGGACAACAATATGCAAGTGTCATGACTTTTCCCAGTTTAAGCTAATGCAATACATATATACATAGATATATATATATATATATATATGTATATATCAGGGATGGGCAACTTCGGTCCTGGAGGGCCACTGTCCTACAGAGTTTAGCTTCAACCCTAATCAAACACACCTGAACAAGCTAATCAAGGTCCTCAGGATTACTAGAAAATTACAGGCAGGTGATTTTTTCAGGGTTGGAGCTAAATTCTGTAGGACAGTGGCCCTCCAGGACCGAAGTTGCCCATCCCTGATATATATATATATATATATATAGAGAGAGAGAGAGAGAGAGAGAGAGAGAGAGAGAGAGAGAGAGAGAGAGAGAGAGAGAGAGAGAGAGAGAGAGAGAGAGAGAGAGTATTAATTGATCAAGTGTCGATTTTATATGTATATCACGAAACGCTCAGCATGAAACTTTGCACATTAAGTTCATATTCTGAGTCCATCTGCTTGCCTGTAGCCTATATAGTAGCCAGCTACAGCACATCCCCAATAAGGTGCGAGTTTGGTCTTTTATATCACTGTATTAGTCCATTAAGCTACGTTAAGCGTTTTGTCCCAACGGAAGGGGAATCCTCGAGTATGAGGTATTGAGGGAAACCAATTATAATCCTGTTCATAGTAGAGACGGCTGATAACATGTAGGCTACACAGGGAAAGTAACAATGAAGATATTGAATGAAACATAAACACAGCTTTTGTGTGTTTATCATCTTTTCTGCATACAGATAATCATTTTCATTTTATGAATGAATGACTTGCTCTAACTGTTGCTGGACTTCGTCAACAACACACGCTTTTGCACCACCTGCTGGTGAGGTTGACTAACAGCAGATGGAGAGTATGCTCGGCAATCTACTGCTTTTCCTGCAGTTCCTGGATGTCAATGTTGAATTTACTGTCGAATTTGAACCACTGAATTTGTGGAAGCGAATTTGCAAAGCGAAATAAAATGTACAGAAAATTGCCTGTTGAATATTATAGGTTGTATTTTTAACCTTTGAATATTTTGGAAGTGAAATATGAAAGGTGAATATGGATTATTGAATTTTTAATAATGAAAATGTGTTTGAAATGTTTTTAATTGAAATATTCACAGCTTAAATATTCAACCATGTTGAATTTCAGCCCATAAGAATGCAAGCATGGTTAATGCAATGCCTATTTTTTTCAAGTAGTGCAATTTAACAGGCTTTTTTATTTCAAAAACATTTGACATTATTTTACTTCCATAAAAATCCCCAGTGTTAAATCAACACTGCTCAGAACACATGGTCCCACTCTACAGAGAGTTAAAATAACACTGAAAAAAATCGTATAATTGTTCTGAAATACATTTTTATGCAATCGTTTCGGGACATGCCATATATTATTATTTATCAACTATCAAGACAATTTTCAAGGGCTCTAAATACATTTGCAAAGACCTAAAGAGTTTAAATATGTATGTATGCATGTAATCCATGTATGTACACTGTATATAAATCAAAACTTTACTTTTATCATACCCAAGTGAGTGTTCGAATCGAGTGTGAGTGGCTCCAGGATACACCAGATATGTTCCTCCAAGTTGTTTAATGTGACGGAGTCTCTGAAACTGAGGGGTATCAATGATCTCCATCAGAAGGGGGTCCAGCTCAATTTGACCATAAATGGGGTCGTTGAAAATCTACAGGACAGAAAACAGGCAAATATTAGTTAATACAATGGGAATTGAGAATTGAGCCTTTGAATATATAGTGAATTCTTCAATGATAAACAGATAACATATCAGCAAATAATTAAATATAAATAGGATCCTAAATTTTAATAAAAACATAAAAATGCATGAATCACAGTGAACCCCAGACTGTAAAAGCTAAAGGTGCCACTGATATTACCATGTTAACATTTTTATTTATAGTATCCAACATACTGATTCAGAAAACAAATATATTACAGGACATGTGAAAAAAGTCTTTGTATTTTCAAGTATTTTTGAAGGGGAACTATTATGCAAAATTCACTTTTATAAGGTGTTTGAACACAGATGTGTTTCCACAGTGTGTGTAAACAACCAGCCTATAATGGTAAAAAAATAAACTAAAAGTTTAACCTCAAAGTGTACTCACTGTGTACTCATACTATGGCCACAATTAGGGATGGGTATCGTTAAGGTTTTAACGGTGGCCCAGATGTGGCCCAGATCTGGCAAACAGGAGCGGTCCGCCCAAGTGCCATCATTCCACGCTGCATGTGGGCCAGATCCACATTCCACAAGTGCCAGATGTGGGCCGGATCTGGGCCGAAACAATGTTGCTATCTGGGTTATTCCACCATCAACTCAGCCAGCTGATTTCACTAATTATTTATCCTGGCTGAATTAGCAAATCCAGGTGAATGGAACAAAATACTGAGGAGGACTTTTACTTTCTGAACCTAGACTTTATCCCCCTCCTTGAACTGCCACCTTACCGTGGTGGAGGGGTTTGAGTAACTGAATGACCCTAGGAGCTATGTTGTCTGGGGCTATATGCCCCTGGTAGGGTCTCCCAAGGCAAACAGGTCCTAGGTGAAGGGTCAGACTAAGAGCTGTTCAAAAACCCTTTATGATGCCAATAAATTCGAGGACCGTGACGTCGCCCTGCATGGTGCAGCCGGGGCCCCACCCTGGAGCAAGGCCCACCGTATGCGAGCGCCTGGTGGTCGGGCCTCCCATGGACCCACCACCTGCAGGAGGGACCGTAAGGGGCCGGTGCTTAGTGAATCGGGCGGCAGTCGAAACCGATGGCCTCGACAACCCGATCTCTGGACACGGAAACTAGCTCT